>JAGFZM010000196.1:476741-538668 GCA_017657215.1 Limnothrissa miodon
ACACACACACACACACACACACACACACACACACACACACACACTAACAATTACTAAAATCAGCAGTGCTGGGTTTGGAATAGAAGCCAGAGTGTGGGCTGCTGTGGTGTTTGTGCTCTGAGTTCTCACCCATGCTCTGGTTCTCATCGTCTTGGTCGATAAAGACGTGGTCCAGGATGAAGGAGAGCAACTCATTCTGCAGGCTGCTGTCGGGGTTGAAAACCAGAGGCAGCAGTGAATCACGACCGCCTGTCGTCAGCTGGTGGCTGAAGATCATCAGCAGGTCACACAGCAGCATGAAAGCCTGTGTGTGTGCGTGTGACAGGATAGAGGGGGTGGGAGAGAATCAACAAAGTCAACACCCATAACATCACAGACTCTTTACATAACCGATGAGCATATAAGCGATTCACTTTAAAACACACGCAATCCCACAGAAAAAAAAATTGGCCAAGTCTGTAAGGTCAGTACAATGCCACGACATTTGTATGATCTGAATAATGAGGGGAAATGTTTTGCACACAACACAACATGGAATTGCGTAGATCTGTATTAGTCACCTAAACACTCAAGGTGATTTCTATATGAGCGTACAGTGACAGAAGTCCTGCAGATATAGCCTTAGGCTCCGTTGTAGGTCTCACCTGCTCTTTGACTGGTGTATTCACATTAGACAGGCACTGCTGGCATACGGCAAGGAAGGACTTGACCACTCTCCTCAGGGCTATTAGGTCCTCCTACAGATAAGACCAAAGTAAATAATTGCTTTTTCTAAAAAGGAGGAAATACAAGGCTTTTAGACATATACGTACAAATCTTTCATCATCCTCTCAACAGGTCATTATCCATCATGTGCACTAGCTGTGCCTTTATTAAGGCATTTACCTTAGACGGCGAGCCTTCCGTGACCTTCACCAGCTGCCACAGGATGGAGTAATGAGAGCACTGCAGAGCCTGGGTGGCAATCTGAGCAGAGGACACACATCATCAACACACCGTAGTGCTACAAAGATGGCCAAAGCACGGGAACCGTCACTATGTACTCCTTACCTGCTCAGGCATGGAGCCCTGCTCTATCCCCAGCCTCAGCAGCCTGTAACAGTTACCAAACAGGTCCCATCGCGTCAGATCATGGGCGCTATACAGGAGGACATGGAAATTCCAATTAGTTTCCAATTCATTTACTGAATAATTCTCGATATCTAATTAAAAAAAATGACAAGAAGCATTGCTTTGGGTGCATGTAGGTCTAAGCGATCATACTTATGGAAGGCTGTGAGCCTTTTAAGGCTGGCGAGCACATTGTAGATGTCGTCATCATCCGCCTCATCCCCCTAGCATTAACAGAGATGGACCTCAATCAATAACCAAATGTAATCATCGAAACAAAAAAAGACAAGAGGAAAGGATGGAAGTAAGGACCACACGCCCATTCATTTTCCCCAACCTCTTGCAGCAAGTCCTCCACAGAGTGGTTGAAGCGGTCGGTGAGCTCGTCGATGAGCTGGCTGCGGGAGATGTCCACACGGTTCATGATGGTGTGCTCCTCACTGCACAGGATGCTGTAGGTGCGACTGCAGGCCTCGAGCACCTCCGGCTCCGTGTGCTTCTCCACCACAAAGCGCATCTGCTTCAGCAGCGCATCCAGGTGCTAATAGCAGCAAGAGGGAGTGGATGGAAGGGGTAAAGACATCTTTGCTGGACTGAGTGATAATGTCATTTTTTCTTTTAGCCATTTTTTAGCAATGGCTTAAAACAACACAAAGCATTTGATTCTTTGAACCAGTGAAACTCCTCACCTCCCTTCACCTTTCATTTTCAGGTCTCATGTAATTTACATGTACAGTAAGAGATTTGGTAAAAGTTTCTAGCCTTTTCTTCATAATTTGATTGCACATTAATCCAGACAGATTAGGATACAGTAACAACAAAAGAAGCAGTGTGAGGTCATGCCAGTTCCCCCTCACAGTGGTATTACATTTTCCAAGAGCCTAGAAATACGGCCATCATTCCGGTTCCAAAACCTGATTTATCTGATTGGAAGACACTTGGAATGATTCAATGCATGGATACGATCATTTATGAGCGCACACACAGTGGGCTACATACCTTCTCCATTCTGCCAGCACTGTACACATCCAAGTCAAAGAACTGTGGAATCTGAAGCAGGTTGGCCACTTTCTCTGCATCTGTTTGGTACTAAAGAGATGAAAAGAAGAGAATTTGGACTTGGAATGCTGATGTGCATTGCTGTAATTGGAACAGTCATATAAGGAACTGAATTGAGAACTGAGAACATTGTTCTGTAAAATGTGGCCTTCTATGGACTGCCTCAGGGCCTGAAGTAAACCTATGAAAGAACTGACAACACTGAGATATCACTGTCTAAAAGTAGAGGATGTACAAGTTCACAGTGGATGTTTAATCTTATTGCACGGTCATTAATTACTGGCCAAAGAAAAATGTAAATCTGCATTTTTCCACTCATCCATTCCAGCTTACCTTAGAGAGTAACATGGGAAGAGCCATAATGAAGTGTTCAGTGAGCTTGTTCTTATCATCGATCTGAGTCTTCCTCTCTTTGGTGGTGAGGACCTATGGAGGGGAAAAAAATAAAAATAAATAAATAATAATTCTTAAGTGGAGAGCTACTCACACTGGAGGATGGTGGGGTTAGGTTGGACTGTAGAGGAGCGGGAGTGAGAGGGATGAAGACCAGGCTTACCCTTTTCCCTGTTCCTCTCCCTACAGGTGGGTGAGCCTCTGCCGCTTGGCGAATGGTGCAGACCATCAGCTCAATAAGAGCACTCTCGTGCCTGTCTCCCAACACTTAACCACAAAAGTAGTTTGCTGTTACTATAAAGCACCAATATGTCCAGAATACACAATACATAGATCCATCAATGTTAGCTGGTCAAAACAAAAACAAAAGTAAAAAACAAAAACATTTATATTCGCCATAGAAGCAGTGTTCATGTAGGCATACCCTCCTCCCCCTGCACTGGGTCCTCCAGAAGCAGCTCCGTCATGCACTCCCAGTCCTTGAGCAGCTCCTGGGAGCTTTCCCACAGGCTGTCCACCAAGTACGCTGCATGCTCATGCAACTAGCACAGCAACAACAACAACAACAACATTACACATTAATAGAAGAACAGTCAGAACTTGGAGAACTCCAGCTTGTTTAACCTACAGTTCTGTTAGAGAGCTTCACAGATTTTCATTCAGTACGAAAAAAAAACTTGTCAGGGCAGGTTCTAAAAAAATACTTAATGCCTGCTTCTGCTACTTTTTAAGGATAGTTTGGTATGACAATGTTTCAGTCAAACTGGGACTGGAACCTTAAGAAAACTTATGACGATATCAGTGTAATGAATTAGTAAGCAAAGTGATTAAAATATAGTTGGGTAGACATTGAGTGATAGCAATACCCAGCAGGCTACATCCGTTTGTGGTCCACCTTATGTCACCCCAATATTACAGATTTTAGTTTGCTCACTTCCTTTTTTACATCTCTGATCTTGTCAGGATACTTAATGGACTTAAGTTAATTTACTTTATAGCCTGGGGTGAGTTATTCTTTTCATTGCTATTAAATTTTCATCCTTTATCAAACATGACAAAAAAGGGAGCATTTTCAGAGACAGATGTGATGAAATTAGGCACAATTAAGGTTTTCAATCAAAAATTATTCTAACAGCAGTCTTCCCCTAAATAGGGTCAGCTCAACTCTACTTACAGCTTAAAACTCTATATAAAGGATTTTTTTTTTTTTTAAATTATAAAACACTAAAAGTGACTTAAGTTTAGGTTAGTGGGCAGGTGCCATTCAGTGGGAAAGCACTAGAGGCTGCAATGTAGTTCCTCTTGTTCTAGTTCAGTTTTGTGTGCAGGTTACAGAGCAGGTTTGTTCAGTGCGGTGAGTACTGCATCTAGTATTCTCCATTACCTCACTCTCCAGGAAGAAGAGCACCAGCATCCGCACCAGGTTGCCATTAGCGCTGTTTCTTCCCCTGCGTTTGGCAAGCGCCTCCTCTGCCTGAGCGTCATATCTGCTGAACAGTCTACAGCGAGACAGAGAAAGGGAAAAAGAGAGAGAGAAAAAAAAATCAATGATGAGTGATGAATCTTTACTGCGTGCCTAGACTATTCTGGGAGGCCTCAGACCTCAGACCCTGAGAATGACGTCTGTCGAGTAATCTGCATTCACTCCTGTCACTGTCCCAGCTTGGCTCGTGATCGTAGAGAACTTCTGCTCAACAGCTGCACTAAGAGAGTAAAAGGAAACCTTTGCTTCTCTGCATTGTCCATATTTATGAGTTATTACCTGCCATGGAGCTCTAGAGGAAATTGATTTGGTGCAGGGATGAAATCAAGTGTTTGACATGTACCCACTGACCGTGCTTATGGATTAGTGCCAGTGTTTTGATCAGCCTCTGCCTTGCAGTAACTACTACAGCAGAACAAAACATTGTTGCACAGCACTGTATAAAAGGTATTGAACAGTACAGTTGAACAAATACGGCACAGCCATAACCGTATTTGATTAGCCTTATTAGCCTGACCATCATTTAAATAAATAAATAAATAAATATTTTTTTGTGAGTACCCCTGTTATTTGGCTCCGCCTGACACTTACTTCCTGTGCAAAAACTCCCCTGATGCAACTGCCACAGGGCGATGGGCCGAGTATACCAGGTGGTACACATTCTCACAGTCCTCATTGGACAGAGCATCCTCACTTCCTCTGTAACACAGCATTAGAGAAAGACAATGAATGCATGAATTCTAGTGTGTGTGTGTGTGTGTGTGAGTGAAAAGGAGAGAGAAAAAGAGAAATGTATAGTAGAATATGATGAACAGCTTCAGGAGATAGTAAAAGTACTTACTGAAGTATAAGAGTGACAAGTCTGATTGCTTCCACCGCCACGTCATACTCTTTGTCCAGAGTCATGGAAACGATACGATCCTGTGGCAGAGAAGAGGCAGGATGAGGTCCAGAGGGGTAAGTGATGCTGATGACATTTCCTCATGGAATGCTACAACAGGGTAATTCTAAAGCTAGCAACACCCGTGCATTAACACTGGCCATTAAAGGAAAACGTGGAATTGTATATGAGAACACAGTTTTCTACATGTCTAGAGTCTGTTGTGGGTACCTTAAATCGGTTGGTGAAGAGCTCCAGTTTTGGGAAGAGGTCACGGTTGGTGTAGAGGTTCTGAAGTGCCTTGAGACACTTGAGCCTTACCTCTCCTTGCTGAAAACACAACAGGTCAAATAATAAAGGGGGGCTGGGTGAATGTGTTTAGTGAGTGTGTTCAAATTACTGCTGTGAAAACACAGTTGGCCTAACAATATGAAATAATGACTAATTAAATTACAATAATTATATCAGGCTGCTGTACATAAATGCTTAAAAGTCACAATAGGTGGCGAATGATTCAATTTCACTGTGGAAATAATCAAAATGGTTATGCAGGTCAAATACAATTACTATTTTCTGTAGATGGTAAGTTAACTGACACCAAAATTTACTGAAATGGTTCGAATGACACATTAGAAATATGCTGCCCTGCACTGGTTTGCTCTGCAAGGATGTCACTAAACCAGATAAAAGCTCAGCTTTTGCTGGCGCTGCTCTTGATCCAATAAGGCTGAGGCTAATGTTTTCAAAACATTAACCACCACCAACCACAGCAATTGAGTTTATTAGGAATCAAAGCCATACAGAGGAGTGGGTAAATGAATTTTCCTTCTCTTATAGCACACACTTAGCATTTTGACACAATTAGCATTTGTCAAGTTCGCAGCGTTACACTAAAACTCCCAAAACCCTTGGTCTATGATGTGAAAAAATATTTGAAATCAAATCGGAATCCAATACAATGCTACTTATAGATGGTACATGTCAACATCTTTGACAATTGTTTGACCCCCCCTCAGAATCCAATACTTTGTAATTGAAATGTGCAGCTCATCCTGAGGTTGACATATCAGATTGCCACTAAAGTATAAGAGCCAATCAAACCTGCAGCCAAATTACACAAAGACAAATGTCTTTTGGGTAGACCAACAGTGGACCAGTAGAGTGATTTTACAAATATTCTTTCAAATCAGGTATAGGCATACAATGTGAAACTTTGTTAGTCAAAGGCAGGCAGTGAACACATTGACTGCTTTGCTAGGACTACATGTTAACTGTATCCAGTTCACAATTATATAGTCTTGTATCCATACACACAGATAGCCTAGCCTGAATTGAGTATAGCTGACGGCAAGATATGGGCATGTGGATTAGCCCCTCTGCCCTTAATAACTTTGCACACGATTAAGTGTAAAAGTCAAAGGAGACAAAGAGATATTAAAAAGTATGAAACAGCAAAACAAACAAACAAACAAACTACTAAAACAACAACAACAACAACAAAATAAGAAATAACAAAGATGTAATTGGGGCCCTAGGAAAAGTTGGACAGATATATTTTATATGCAACATGAATAAGTCTTAACACTGCTAAAGTACTCACTCTGTCATGAAGGGTCCACCCCACATACTTCAGGTAACTGTCATTCAGGAAGGCATCACTGTACATCTTCATCCACACACCGATCTCCTCAATACAGATGGCTCGGATCTCGGCGATCGCATCCCTATGAAACATGCACACATACACGTTTAAAAGGAAACCAAGGCAAATGGAGGGAGACCATTTCCTATTCCCTCTGTTCATTACACAACCCACCTGTAGCGATGAACAAAGATGCCCTTGAAGATGGAGTTCATCATGTTCTCTATTTCATCCTGATTCTCTTGGAGCTGCCAGTGAACATCAAAGCAGGAGAACATGAGAGGAGTGTAAAAAGACATGGAGTAGAGGAAACGAAGCAACAGAGGAAAAAACGGTGGGGGTTGGGTGGGTGACGGATTTTCACCTCTTTCCTCTTCTCCAGGAGAAGCTCCAGCTTCTCATTAGCGCGCTTGCCAGCCATTTTGTTTCGCTCGGCCTCATATTGCCGCTGTGTGTTGTCCTGGTTGATGCTCAGGTTGAGGGCCACGTTCACCAGGGCAGTCATCAGCTTCATAGCTGTCACATGGACACAAGTCTCTCTACATTCACTTTACATTCTCAAACCCCAGCCTTCACCAATATACAAACAAACAATGATAATATGCTTTCATTTCAGTGAGAAGTTTTTGGCTAATGAATAAGATGCAATGCTCATGGTGGGATGCATGTCTATGAGTTTAAAATTACCTGCGAGTGTACTGGTATGTCTGAAAGCTCGGACCTGGGAGTCAGACAGACCGGTGAGCAGCGAGATGACCGTGTCCATCATGTACTCATCATAGATGATGCTGTACTGGCACTGCCGGATCAGGACCCCGATGAACTCGCAGAAGTTGTATCGGAACTTTTTCCACTGGGGGCCTGGCATGGTCAGAGGGTAATCGCCACTGTCCTGTGGGGAGGCGGCAGAGGGGTGGGTCACGGTTGAGAAATTTGCCCAGGTGCCAGCCACTACTGTCAAGATGTGAGCTGGACCACTACAATGCAAGCTGCATAGGTTAAGCATACCTCATCAAACTCCTCAGTCATCTTCCTGATGATCTCAGAGTTTTGCATGTTCCGGAACATCTCGATTCTTACAGTTCCTGTAAGACATTAATGTTAATGAACCACTACCCCCATTACCCCCCAAACACACACATATTCTGGAGCTCTTCCAAAACTAAAATTACCTTTACAGCCTGAGCAGTGGATGAAGAAGTTAATGACATCCAGGAGGGCTATGTCCCGGTCCTGCTTGTAGGACTCGATCCAGTCATCCACTACAGACTAAGAGACAATCATACACACCATAGTCATTAGTAATCATTATAATTAGAACAAGCCACAAAACATTATCAGACACTCATCCCTTTAAAAAAACACTCATAAAAATGTATTGCGACCATTTATAACGTAAAGACCTGCCCTGCAGAGAAAGTTGCCAAGTTGCATTGTTGGACATGGTATGACTCCATGACCTCATCATGGTGATAGTTATGCTGCAAATGTTGTACACGTGTAGTGAGCAAATTGTTTTGGATATCTTATTTAGCTTTAATTGGGCAATCTACAAATATGATCAATTCAGATTTTTTCTAAAACACTGACTCAGTGTGGCACAATACTGTGGGGTTTTGGATATCTCCCCATTCATTTTGATGGGGCCTTCGTCTTTCCAAAAAGATGAAACAAAGTGGTCAAGTGAAGGGACTTGCCCTACATGACCAACATAACGTTTTCAAAATGGTACCCAAAACCTGACACTAAAAGGTAACTACCAGTGTAGAACTGCCAGAACTGTTTAGTCTTACCTGCATGGCACTCTTGCCTAACCGTACCACCTCAAACAGTGTGGTTGGGTCACCCTCCCCATTCTGTTGGGCCACCCCATTGGGTCGCTTGCCACGGGGAGGTCCAAGCTGGCCTGTCTCCACTGGAGACCTCCGCGGCTTTTTATTACTTGCCTGGTAACAAACACAAACACAGTTAGTTTGACCATGAAAGCATCAGAAAGTCACTGAAATGCCCATCGTGGTGCTCTCAAATGTGATACTATGGGTGGGACATACCGCCTGCTTTCCTGGCCGGCCCCTCTTCCTCTTGCCTTTGGGTTCCCCTCCATCCTCCAGCTCGCTGACACTCACAGTGCTAAGGCCCACCATATCCCCCTGTCCCGACTCATTAGATGAGTCCCTACACCCAAACACAGAATTTCAATCTGAATCTAAATATGACCATAAATAAGTACCGGACTGGATGGAACTTAGAGCGGTTATCATCTTCTCAGATATTCTCATACTTACTGTAGGACAGGGAACTCTGAGGTGATCATGGCTGCTCCTGGATACTCTGCTGCTAGATGGTGAGTGAGAGAGGAGGGGGGGTGGGGGAGGAGGGGAGGAGGAGAGAGGGTGGAGGGCAAAGTGGGGATGTGGGGCTCTGGGGACTCTGGATGCTCTCCACTCAGGTGCTCGAGGGGGCTCTAGCTCCACACGGCTGGGCTGGCGCTGGAAAAGTCACAGGGCTTCAATGGGATCATAGCCTGGTCGACGGGTGGACGCCTACAGTCAGACAGAACAAGAGAACAATGAGCACATGCAATCTGATTGTTTCCTCTATGTAACCATAGCTATACATTTTGATATATATGAATTGTGCAGCAAAGTACTACTCAATTTGGGAGAATGTGGTTAGGTCTAGAACCATTTAGACAGACAGTCATTTCGGTTCACTAAAATAAATTTTAAATGAAACACTTATACAGTAAGTTCAAACTTAAGGATTTATTTTGGAAAAAAAAAATTAAAATGAAAAGACAAGGAACTAAAGTATTGTTTATACACAAACACCTCATCTAAGGGGTCCAAAAAGTAATAAATTAATTAACTTGCTTTCAGTTGCTGTTTTATTGTGGGGCTTTCTGTCCCCGGTTTAGGCTTCAGCAGAAAATGCGTACTAGGTTGAAATCAAGTGACTAACTTGACCATTCACTGGTACTCCACTTCTTTGCTTTAAAGGCCCACCCACTATGCAACATTTTACAGCGGTAGATACAGCACTTGCAATGTTCAGCAGCGCGGACCGCCTCCAATAGAATGCAGTGCTATACAATGCGGTACAGCGGTCTTTAGAGGGAGCTTGTGAGAGAAAAAAAATGAATGTTGCTTAGCCCTTCTTTAATAAACTCTTGGGTTGCCTTCACCATATGGTTTTACACATCTGTATTGTAAAGCCTCACCCCATTAACATGGCTGCATTTGGTAAGATCTGACCAAACATTATGTTTCTGGACACCTTTGAATTTATCCTACTGGTTCTGTCCTGTGTAATATTATCAATAAAGACTAGTGTATCAGTGTCGTTGGCAACCATAGTCTTCCATATGTTTAACAGTATGTTTTGGATCAGAAGCTCCACCCAACATTCTATAGAAACAAAATCTTTTTTTTGTCAAAAGAATGTCGTTACAAACCTGGGATGGCTTTTCAAGGTTTTTTTTTTTGTCCAAATTAAATCTTGTCTTTTTATGGGTGACTCATGTTGTAATTCCTAAACCCTTTGATCAATTTAGAAGTGAAAAAGCCTTCAATTAGAAAGTAAAATCTGCATAAGAATCTTATGTCCATATGCGTTGTATAACTATGATTACTTTAAATGAAATAATTAACATGTTCAGTTAACAGAGTTTAAAAAAAAAACTGTCACTAGTGTCAAAATAAATTTGTACCTAACTCTATAGTCTACATGTTACAGCCATTAAGTACTTTACAGCTATAGTTTACAGCTTAGTTATACACCAAGAAAAAACACTTGATTAAATGCCCCAGGATTCTAATATCAGTGCTTGATCAAGATCACAATTCTTTCAAATCTTTCAAACCAACAAATGTGCTTCCACTAGGGGCAGCGTTCACCATGAAACTTTTTAGCTAAACTGAAATTTAAACATTTAATAATTTGTCAGGGGATAACACATTCCAATCTCTATGACAAAAAACAAAGCATTATTTATGCCATCCAAAATACTTAGTTGTGAGGAGATTTGTCATTTAATATTTTTTTGACATGACAGCTGACAAATAACACTTGAAGCAACAACATGGCAACAGTAGGGGGCAGACTAGGAAAGCTTTTTTTTGGAGGGCTCTCTTTAGAAACTTTGATGACTTGGTTAATGACCAAAGTTGTCTGGTGAGTACTGATCTCACCACCCCCAAAAATCAAAACAGATGGAAAGCATGGGTTTGACCATAGCTTCCTGAAACGGGCAGTCTTTTTGCAACACAATGCAAAAACACTGGAGTGAGTAAAAGATTTGTGGCAGAGCCACACAAACTGCAGGTGATTGCTTTGGGTGTGTTCATACTGACACTAGAGGGCTCCACACCTCCAGAGGAGACTCAGAAAGACTTCGGTCTACTTATGGCCGTCACACTCCTGCACCAGCTCCTGAGCTTCGGAGACAACCCCCACACCTCCCAATGAACTTTGCCGACATGCTGACGCTACAAAATGTGCGATGTTGGCTGACTGTAGGGTAAAGTTCTTATTCTGCCTTGCACACAGCTATGCAAAAAATAACCAAAATAAGTTTTATGATACCTCATTACATCCTGTAAACAATGCATTTAATATGGTATTCTCTATTTTGGATTCCTGTTAGTTATGTCTCCCTGCTACAATCTGAAATCAAATTCAGCTCAACACAGATAAGACTTATACATGCTAGCCCTTGACTGCTTGAAATGGGACACTTGTGTTATGTAACTGTGGAAGGATTACGTAACCATGGATGCCAGGGAACGGCAGCAAGGAAAAGGATATGCAGCTCCCATGCAGAATGGCACAGTGCTGATCTCGAAACAGGATTTATATGAGGAAGTGTGATGACTAACCTATCAGAAGGCATATACCTCAACCAATTGCAGAACTGTGTGCACAAATATAAATCAGTAAGAAATCTCAGTAATCTATTGAAATAAATTAATAAACATTAAAAAAGGTCAGCACAAAAAAAAAGGTCAGGAACAGATGGACAAGAAATGATTGGACAAGAAATTGTGTGTGTGTGTGTGTGTGGTGTGTGAACAAGAACTCTAAATCACAAGGGACTTCCCTGTACCTGCTGCTGCTGCATGACCTTAGGGGAAGATATGACATCATGATGGTTCAGTTTGAGGTCAAGAGCTAATGATACTTGAGGGCGTGTGGTGAGCCTGCCACCAGAGGAGCGTGACGTACCGGAGGAGGAGACTGCCTTCCAAGCATGCCACATCAAACCATGGCCTAACCTATCAGAGCACAGGTGATGGGATTTCCTCCTTGATGCTCAGGAACTGCATGCAAAAGCCCTTGTCATTCCCTTTTGACAAAAGCAAAAAAAAATCCACACATCTGACTGGCAGCTTCTCTCCCATGAGGGCCTTTCCACACATCATACCACCACTTAATGTGAGGGAACAGTACGAGCAATTGCCAGCCTCCTATACCAGCCAGACAGAAAGAAACCAGCTGATACTAGAGATTCTGCAAAATCTTTCCTCACAAAATACACTTTCAAAATCACAATCTACCTCCCTCACTCCCTTATTCCCATAGCAGTCTGCAATTGAAACTTCTATGTTGGAGGAGTGATGGAACACTATCTACCCATCAGAGAACAGCTGTGGAGGAATACTCCACCAGTTCAACCCGCTACTGCTCCTGCTGTAACTGAAGATGGTGGGGAGCATGCAATAAAATGGCTGGAGACAGATGGCCTTGTCTTATGCTAATGCAAAAATCAATTTATCACCAGCTCCGCAGTTACTTTTTGCCTCTAACAGGGTTCTTAAACATCTTCGTTTTCCATTTTCTACACTTTTTCCATGCTGAAATTCAGATGCTTTACAGTAAATGTTTTTGACCATGTTCGAGCAAACATGCTTAGACTGGGTCCTCAGTCTAAACAAAGTGGAAATTTGATGATGGTGGGTCCACAGTGTCTTTGGTCTGCTTGTTTATAGCACATCAAATGTGTTGAATCACCAACAGAGCCTTAGGCAGAAATACCTGTAATACATTACATACTTCTCTATATCATTACATACTTCACTTCACTTATAGAGTGGCATAACACAATGCATATGTCTTTAGTTTATATTAGGGACAGTGTCACGGCCTTGCCGTGGGTTCTCTTCTATATAGCAGTGCAGAGCTCCACCAGGGCACCAGGTGTCCCTCAGTCTTGTCCCAACAGGTGGAGCTCGGTGAGGGGGCTTGGCTTGCTGCTGGTTGGCCTATAGTATTCATCCTGCTATATAATAGTAAACTATAGCTAGGTATTATGGCTGTGCAGACTTTATAGAACTGACCACAATACTGACTGACACCACTGCAAAAAAGCTGTCCAAGGTCTGCCAATATCAATATTCAAATTCAAATATTCAAATGTAGCACACAGAGTTTAACTGGTTGAACACTACAAGATATCTGAATGTTGGGACTATTGGCTGCTGATTACATGACCTATAGGGATACATTCATTTAGCTATTTAGGTTGCATTCAACCACATTTTATGTTCAGTAAAGTCTAGTGTACTACAGTGTAGGCCTTGTAAATCAGTTAAGACCTAATGCCTGCATTAATGAGGCTCTAGCATAACGTATTATGAGTGTGCATCTCTTAGGAATCTGCAATGTATTACCTGAACAAAGATAAAACCAGACAAAATTATTTTTGCACAATCATCTAAATATTCTATTGGTGCTTTAAGAGAAATTAACTGAGGTGCAATGGCTGGAAGACATCCTCTTTCATACTTGAAAAATACTAAAAGCAAATTCCATACCCCTCTCTAATAAATAATGAATGAATGAATGAATGAATAACCCAAACTTAATCTAATTAGGGCCACACAAGGCAGGAGGAGAATTACTGTTGCCTGCCGCTAGCAAGGTTATGAGCTTTTCCCAATCTCACCTAGTTGATCTGACACTGTGAGCCTTCCCAAGGCTTCTGTATAAATAGAATTGTCTGTAGAGTTCTGCATTGCTGTTCACCCACAGATGGCCACAGACGCTCGAGACACAGAAATGTCTGTCTTAATGAACTGTGAAACACAAAGCTGAAGAGGAAAGGTTAAATGGAGTGGTGGGGGGTGTCTGAAGAAGACTCTTGCATTTCTCCTTTAGACACACACACACACACACACACACACCAGGTTGTAGCACTAAGCTCGCTGCATTATAGATCAGAGCCTGTCTCTCGACATCACTTGAGCAGAATCTCTTACTCGCTGCTTGAAGCTGTGATGACAGCCATTCTGTAGCCCCTCATCAATGGAGTTCTCACAAAACAAGCACAAAACTATAAATCCCAGCTGCATACCACAACCAACACAAGACTGACCAGGTCTTATAGTATCCAACTCCGGTAGACCAGCATATAATACAACTTATTGACCTACTGCCTAGCACCTTGACAGACAAGATAGCCTAATACTAAATAGCCAGAACAAAAGAGTGACCAGCACCACAATGGAACAGACAATGCCCTAATGTTTTCACTGGCTGAATGACTGAAACACAGCTTTTGGCCGAGATCCCACAATATGATTCTTCTACAGAAAGAGAAAAGCCAAAGGAGAAGGAGAGAAAACAGAGTGAGAGGCGTGAAAGATCAGCCTCAGGTGGCCCAACAAACTCATTACTTGCCGTTGCATTAATTTTCTAAAAACAAGAAGATACACCATCTATAGACTTCAGGTCAGTGTATAAGCTAAAGTAAAAACCTGTATTGACGACGACACCCTTGTATTGACCTCTGCGATTCTGTAGGTAATGTTTTCTAAACAATCATTGAGAAATCCTTTATACAACTGACACCCATGTATTATTGCTTGGTGCTCTTTTTTTTTTGCAAAAAGTCAACATATTACCCTTGGCTGACAATCAAATAATTGTTGTACTAACAATAACCTATTTATAGAGGTTAATTCTGTGGAAAGCTGGCAAGTATATAAATTATGTTATATGACTGCAGTTCACTGCACTTTATGATTCTTAACAATTTTGTTTATTACTTAAGCCATTTTAAAAAATATTCCAGAAATATGGCATCCTATGTGGCCACACACCATACAATACATAAAAAGGAAAACATAGCTTATGGCTAGTGTGACTAGTCAAAACTGAATTGTAGATATCTACAATGACATCACTGAAAACGATATTCGTCTCGTCACACATCCTAAATGACGAGTGAAGATATCTGTAATCCAGTTTTAACTAGGCAGAATATCAGTTCAAGATATCATAAATGTCATTTTGACTCTCCAGAATTGTCATGCATGATGTTGCTCATGCTAGGCTTCCCATTGGATACAAACCCAAATCAACTGGAGGAAGATATTCGCCCAGCAAACAAACTAGCCTATTTGAAAAGTTTTATGCAGAAGAAATGGCGGTTGCTGTTGTGGACAAAATCATAAGAAAATGCCATGGAATAGAAAGAGCATATAATCAAGGATTGTGTGGCGAACGAGAGCTTTGTTCACTTGAGAGTTACACGAGAAATATATATCGTATCGATCATTCATACAAGCATCCCGCCAATTCTGAAACATCAATTTGCCTAGTCAAAACTTCATTTCAAGATATCTTTAAATACATTTTGACCAGGCAAAATAAAAGTTAAAGATATCTCAAATCAAAATGACTTTGAAGATATCTATATCTTGATAATAGATTGACAATTAAATTACGACTATCCATAATTCCAGTTTGAGATATGTCATTTTGACTAGTAAAAACTTTTATTTACGATATCTAAAAAGGACAATATAGATACCTTTAATTGAGAGGAATTGAAGATATCTTGAACTGGAATTTTGACTAAGCGGAACTGAGTTGTAGATATCTCAAACTGCAATCATGGATAGTCATAATTTAGTTGAGGACGTCATTTGTCCTTGGAAGAATTACGTTGTGGATATCTGAAATTACACGTGTTGATAGGAAGAATACCGTTGCAGATATTTGAAATGTTAATTTTGAAAAGGACAAATTGAATTGAGGATATCTCTAATCCATATCCAGTTTAGCTTTTAAATGTTAAAACGGCTTGCCATACTTGCTGATCTCTGTACACCTACCCAATAAGAACCAAGGAATGGTAGCAGAGCATTGCACCTACAGTAAGAATGTTGCCATGGCAACACCAGCCTTCTGGAATACATGTTAAGCATGCAAAGTGGCTTTCAAACAATCCCACCCCGAGAAAGCATCTTGGTGATGCTCATTTTTCATTTCTCATGAGAGATTAAAGATTCAGTGACCACTCTGAAGCTGCAAATCACTTTCACAGAAAAACACTATGAAATGTTTTACAAGGTTAATAATCAACAATGGATAAGGCTTTCTTAAAAGCACAGGACAATTAGGCCAAAGTTACAACAATGACAATGTTTACTCTAGAAATCCTTTCATCTGAGAATGCACAAGCAACACTAACAACAACAGGCTGCATGCACAAACAGAAAATAAAGTGGGAAAAGAACACTATGAGAATACAATATACAAAATCTGGAAAAAAAAGGGGGGAGGGGGGCTGAAGGTGAATAAAAAAAAGCATCTTCAATAGAAGTCTCCAAAAGCTCAACAGAAAAGGCAAAAGAGGGCGTGGCTAGAGTTCCCCTTTGTTGACAGATGAGTTACTAGGATCTTGGAGGGAAGTGTCTAAGGATAACCACATGCCAATAATGAAAATGCAAAACTGATGCTGAGTAACAAGATTTGGACTTTACTGAAGGACCCTCAAGGTTGGTGGGGGGGGGGGGGTGATATTTTTAGAGCATCAATATACCAATTATACCCTTCATTTGTTGTCAAAATCTAATAGCCTATCAACTTGAAACAAATATCAATATCTTTTCAACTATGAATTTTTCCAGCAGAGTTGGCTTGCATAATTACCTTCAACTGGTAACAATAGTGACCAACAGCATGTTTTTACCCAAGAGAAGGTTGAAAACTGAGGAGACTAAATTAATAACGTACTGAAGCTATATGTGTAAAATCAATTAGTCTAAGCACTGCTGATTTTAGCTCTGCGATTTGCTTATGCAGGCTCAAGTGCCCAGATTTTGCTTCAGCTAACATTTGGCAACTTGCTGATTCCCTTGAAGTGCTTGGGCACCTCAGAATGAACAGTTCTGTTACAGGACATTACCCATCTTGTTGTGAACTTCCATGCTCAAGAGCAATGGAAGACCAATAGATGTAGCCTACCTTTTATGCACTTACTCCTTCACCTCAATATAAACTATAAAATCTCAAACACCAGAAATCCTCCAGAAAATCAGTACTGTGTCTGTAACTTTGATGGGCCGTCTTCCCGAACATCCACAATCAAGCAAGATGTGGACTAAGTGAAAACACAAGAATTGTGACACAGAATTGGAGAAAACACAGAATTGGCCCAATGAAAATGTAAAAGATGCAACCCAAGCATCAATCCTTCGAGTAAGAAAACAATGTCCGATTGCTTAAAAGATACAGGGAGTAAAACAATTGTTATTGAAACATTAGTTACTTTGTCGCATAAATATATTTCAAACAAACGGCTAAAAGGTATCACCATTTCACCTTATTATAACGTTGTAACCCTCATGCAAACATTTACCCGCGAATTCTGGCAACTCCAAAGAATGACAGAGGAATGCAGAGGCGCGGACTATGAATCAAAGTGGCGCCACGGACAGACAGAAGTTTACTTTCACATAGCTGTTAGCATTGCTAGCGATAGAAACGTTAAAACTTATTAATCTTTCGTTTTCACAATGGGCAACGTAAGACTGTGTGCCAGGGATGAATTAAAGTGAATCTTATTGGTTATAAACTTTCTCAAAAGTAGATGCAGATTGTCTCTGCCTTAAGAACAGTAAACGTTATTTAACTTAGCTGACGATGAACCATCACGTAAACATGTGCACCTTTAATAGGTTAACGTCAGATATTTGTATGGGTCTACAATCCTTTAATTTACTTTCAAAACAATACAGTGTAACGTTAATGTCTGTTAAAGCAACAGGAAGGCTGTCCGAAAAGCAGCAAGATGACTGCATGCCTGCTTGGTGAGAATAGCAAGCTAGCTGGTGAGTGTAGATTTTAGTTTTCTCCTGATTTTACAACATCCAGAGAATTAAAGCTTTCATTAAATGATCATTTCAAGAACGACTCAATTTCAAAGCAGTCAAGATACATCGGTGCCTAAACTATCGTGACATTGCTACCGAAACTCTTCAGCTACGGAAAACAGTACAAGGGTTGTTAGGGTTAGCTTGCATGCTAATGAACAACAGTGAAACGTAAAACAATGCTAACAGGCAAAGGAAGCATATCCGCCGCTGTTGCTTTAGCATTCCCATCCCCCACTCACACTCCTCTGTGTCCTCCATCTTTAATGGAGGTTTCCTAACGCAGCTACAGCACGTCTGGCATAAGGTTACGCAAAGAACAAAACTCGCAGCAACTTACCTGAGACTATAATTTCAGAACTAGTGTTTACTCTCTTCTTTATACAATTAAGTTATGATAGCAATTGTTCGTATTTTTTTTATATTAAATTGGACCTCAAGCGGAACCGCGCCTTCCGGGAGAGAAGCAATCCTAAACTGCCATCTGGTGGCATTTTCCACAATCAAATGGCGTAACCTTAAACCGGAGTTAGAATGCCCCCTTGCGGACCGAAAGCAACGCAGCACTAAAATTAATATAATCTCACCCCTTGTCCTGGGACAATTTAGTAAATAGTTACCAATTTACCTATATAATTACATTGTAATGAAATGTTAGCAAAGATCTAAATATGAAGTTTAATTGCCAATACAAACACGGTTGTGGATTAATGTAGTGAAAATAATTAATCCCAGAAGCTCGTTCAGAGTTTTGCAGACAGCTTTCATTAAAGATTCTAGTGAAGCGAATGCTGAGAGACATGCAGTATTTCTTTTTAAGAATTTCAGTGTGGAGCATAGGCTGTTATTATCCATTTCACATACACAGATAAATGCTGAAGTGAACTCATTTGGTAAGGAAGCAGACGAAGACAACGGTGTTGGTCAAAGCTAGTTGTTCAGAAATATAAGTTCTCCATTATTGCCCGTAACATGCATTTATGGACTCCCCGGCTCGCCGTAATTCATTTCGACCAACCGAAAAAATCCTGCAGTAAAATGAGGCGGGAGTTCGCTGACTCGTTTGGCTGTGAGTGTATCGTTAATGGTTGCATAGCGAACCTGAAGAAATGGGTGCTGCATTACGGACTTGCTTTCGATATTGGTCTCTAGTTTGATGTTACCTCAAATGGAAATTTAGCCAGTAACTGTCCAAACGTTCTGTATCTCGTGCTTTCTGTACAGTCACCAATGACATTGTAACTTGAATTCGAAGAATAACATCTCATACAGTGTAACCGAGTAAGCTAGCTGTACTTGTAGCTAGGAAGCTTGTGGTAGCGACGTGTTTTGTTGAAGGAGTGTTTATTGTAGTCTAACATGAATTAATTCAGTTAGTTGCTTTAAGATATCCAACTGTTAATACACCATAGTTATACAATTCTAACGTCTTATTTAGTCATTTCCGAGATTGTGATTGTCCGTTTCGCAATGTTATCTTGAGAAACTGTTTGGCTTGACGAGTCGTCTGAAGCCAGCGACGCGGCCCAGAACAGTCACTCGTGTGGAGATAGAGCTGGCAGGTGAGTCGAGTCTCATACCAACATTACGTTTTTCATTCTAATATTTGAGTGAATGGCTTTGGTGGTGGTCTTCTAATCGCATTTATACAGTACGATATTAAGATATCTTTGTTGATCTAGAAATCTAGGCGTCCTTTGAGGACCCTTGCTGAGTTTCTTGATGGCATATGTTTAACGCCAGCAAGATTGGCTAGCTTTTGTTGTTGCTGTAGCATTAGCCGTTAGCTCACAATAGCCAAATAACATTAGCGTGCTAGGGAATACCTACGTAACACAGTTTTAATAAGATATTGCTAGCAAGTCATCATTCTCGGCGTAATACTAGATTAGGAATTCCGTATGACAAACCCAGTAGGCCAACTCAGTCTCTTACTGTCTGGCATGTTGATAGCTGGCCACAATCAACACTTAACTTTAGAGACCGTTTGGTGACTTACAATTTGGTTACTAATGGCACGGTCTGGTTTCAAGTTAACGTTTATATCAGAAACTATCAAGTTTAAAAAATGGCTAGCTAGCAGCTGTAGCCAACAGGTTTAATGGCTAGCAGCAGAAAATGTTAGCAGATAACGTAATTAACGTCATCTTGTGAGTATCTGTTAAAGTAACGTTACTTGTCATAAGCATGATTTATTCAGATGTAGACACATGATAGGTCTTATAGCGTTAACGGTAACTGTAATTCTCAAGAGTTAGTTGTTGGATTTTTAGAGCTTGTTTACAAATGTCAATGGCACTTGACAAGACTGGACAACTAACGTTAGCATTTGAGTGCACTTAAATTAGCTGCTCTGTGATGCCTAGCTAAAGCCTTTCTGTGCGACAGCTGTAACATTGACGTTACGGTGGCATCCCGGTTAAGAATAGCGGAACTTATGAAAAATATATCCCATGCTAAACCCACAGATAATTATATGCAAACGGTTCTATCAACTTGCTATTGGTGTACGAAATGTGTCTAGAGGCCTACATTTCAACCATGATATTAACGCTAGGTTGCTACCTAGCTTACGCTATCCTAGCTGCCTGGTCAAGTAATGTTGGTTAGCTTGAGACAACATTTCCTCATGGCAGCCATGCTAGCTATCGTGGTCTTGTAAGTAACACAATTAACTGTTAAATTGTTGATGGTATGTAGAACCATTAAACTGTCACGGTTTAGCTTGCTGTTTTTGACAGACCTTGAACAATAGACCATACTGAATAATGTTAGCCAGTTTGTCTAAAGATTGAATGATAAGCATTCTTTTTTATAATATACAGGGGTATTACCAAAACTCGTTCGGCTTATATTCATTTAAAATTCTTAACATTTGGAGGTATGTGTTAGTCAAGTGATGCTTTTATTGTTAGTGAAGACTATAATTATTTTACGGACGTAATGCAACATTTTTTATTGACTATCTGACACTTGCTTCTTTGCTGCATGCATTTCAGTGGAATGACACCGATGGCCACGCCCCATAGGGTGTCCCTCGTAGCGCTCGAGTAGTTTGGCCCGTTTTGTTTCTGTAACTTTTACGTTTCAGACTACTTGCATATTATTTTGTGCTCCAACTGACAGGTCGAATGCTATTGACGTTATTCTTTGAAAAGCAGGACAGAGTAGCACTCAGAGGAGCACAGAAACCCTTGATTGTTTATCCCTGTAGTCAAGGTGTCACGGATGTTGCACAGTGCCAGGTGGCAAAAAGAATTCCATTGAGCTGGCTTGTCGCTATTCTGATATGTATGTACTTTAGGATTCAATTCTGTTATTTATTGACTTGTATCATGGAAAATATACATTTGGTTTAAACCTTTAGTGATTTGATTTGTTTTTCTGTGTAGCATCCTCGGTGTCCCAGAGTGTCCTCCGCAAGGAGCCGGGATCTGGACAGCTCATGACTTCGGACCAGGAAGCAAAAGTTATAGCTGAACCCCAGGTGCAGCAAGCGCAGGAAGCAAAGGAGGACATCCCCCTTCTGGTACAGTATGATAGTGACTTGCTCATGTATTATTTTATCTTACCTGTTATCAATTCCTTGAAGATTCAATGTCTCTAATTGATAATAGATTTGTCTGTGTTTGTTGTTATTAGAAATAAAGTTTTTATTTAGAAAGGAATATTTGTTTTAAGGCCATGTTCAGCTCAGTCTGTGTGACACCGTTCACGTGTAGTGAGTGTTTTCCCACCGCACAATCAGTCATGGGGGTTGGGATTTTTTTTTTTTTTTTTTTTTTTTTTTTTTGAGTGACAGGACCATGTGAACCCCTTGCACAAATTTAAATGTGCTATTTTAGGGAAAGGGAGGGGGAACTTGAGTACTGATCTCCTTTCTCTCCCTCGTGCATGCTCTCTCTCTGTGAGGCTAGTGAGAGGAGTTTAATTTTCAAATTTTTACTTGTTTCTTCAAAAGAGTATTCTTTTTCCTTCTAACTGTATGATGGGCTGCTGTTTTAGTAAAGAGCGCAATCCAAACCTAATCAGTGAAAGGACTGGTCTTCTTCATTCGACCGTGCCAGATGAATCCCCTATTAAGGAAGGATCAGGGGCACATACACGTGCTAAGGCAGGAATGGGTGACGTGAAGCTCTCTGAAAATGGGAACAAGCTAAACTTTGTGGATACTACTATGAACATCGCCAAGGCTGACTTGTCCATGAAACTTGGTATACATGAAAAATGCAGCAGTAATGTTCAGAATGGGTCTGTGCTTTGGACTGAATCTGGCATATATGGAACCTCGGTCAATAAACCCAGGTCCATTGATGAAAGAGGAACTGCTGGATCTAAAGAGGGAAATTTGGAAAGGATTGCCAGTGATAGAAAATTAATTCGACCTCAGATCAAACCGTGTACAGAGAGAGTTATGTCAAACTCTGTTAAAAGGAAAATTGCTGAAAATGCTGCCATGAGAGCAAACTGGTTCAAGGAGGCAACACCATCTGGCAGTTTATGCATGCCTGTCATGAGCTTTAAAACAGTTTCCACTGGTTTGCTTAACTTTGGTGAAGTAAATTCACAAAATGCCATTGTTGAGTTGCAGAAGGATGGTGCATCAAAGATTGTGTTTCAGGATACAACTGAATCTATCCAGACGGGAACAGGACATTTTTCAGATGTTTCTACAGTTGGTGCAAGTGTCTCATCTTTGAGTAAATCCTCCAATGTTCTAGAGCAATGTAACACGGGAGAAGGTGGTCTGAATCTTGGTTTTGTCTTAGAGCAAGATTTAAAAATGCGAACACAAAGCTTTTACAGTATTTGTACTATAGATACCGATGACCTGGATGGTGAGTCTGTGCAGGCTGTATCACAAGCCCAGACCTTTGAAGTGGATAGCGCACCAGTGACTATAATGGTTGGTGGTGAGACATCACCCCCACTAGAGTCCCAATTTTCAGTGCCTTGCCCTATCAAACAATCTATTTCTTTAGATTGTCATTCATGTTCCAAAATGCATGTGGAGACTTTAGTTCCATTATGTTCCAAAAGTGCTCCACTTGCATCTGTATCACACAATGATGATCCAGCCCTTCCTGATCTACTTCAGAATTTTGTGCACAAAGAATCTGTATGGAAACCTTTATCAATTGAAGTTGTGGACCAACTTCCCTATCAAGACACTCAGAATGAAGTGCTCCCTGCCCAGTCAGAGGTAATAGAGGGCCCTGCTTTATTTCCGGGTAGATGTCCGTCTGGTTCTCTCATGGATGTCTCAGAAGATCCCACCCCTGATTTGCTGGAAAGGAAGGAGCAGATGTTTGTGTTTAAGTTGGATGAAGAGCCACAGCTAGTGACTGAATCCAGTGGCCTTCCTCCTGTAGATCACCACGCCTCAGCAAGTGTTTATAAGGTGTCTGATTACGAGCATGCACAGGAGCCACTGTGCACGCCTGAACTGAATGCGCAGCAGGTCCGTGTATACACAGCCCACGTACCTGAAACCACACAGGGGGATCTTCAGGCAGAAATTCCATGCCTTTTAAAGGTGGAGTTTGGGTTGGACGATAACTTCTTGGAGAAGACCAACATTTGCCCTGTTGAGGATTTTAATATTGAGGGCTCAAGGTCTCCCTCAAACATGAATAGAGATTTCATTGAATGTGGTGAAATGCTACAGTCGTGCAATCTCATTGAACCCATTTCCAACAAGGAAAGTAACTTGGTGCTACTTTGTGACAACAATTTTGCTGATATGGATGCAGTTCGTCCAAATTGTGATATCCAGATGTCAGAAACTGTGTCAGAGATATCTGGTAAACAAACTCAGAAAGGCTCAACACACACAAGCTCTGTTACTTATCATTTGATAAACAAGCATTCACCTAAACATTTTAATCACCACACGCTTGAATGCTTCACTGAAGGTACAACAATTGTAAATGTAGAACAAAGTGAAATAGCTTACAGCCAGTTAGCTGAATCCGAGTATGACCATCTAGAATTGGCCAGTGATGCTATGGAGGAGTTTATAAGTTTAAAACTTAAACAGTATGAAAATTCTGACAGTGAACGTAAATGGAGTGCACCCGAGTTTGTTAGTGACTGCACTCGCATGAGTCCCCCTCTCTCTTTGGTAAATTCAAAAAGTTGTTGTGAACTTCTGGAATCAAGTCCAGATAATCCCATTATGAAATGTGGGAAATGTGACAACTCGGATATGAGTGAGGATGCTGTTGAGGGTCATTTAAGTTTGAATTATGAACAGTATGGGGAAACTAACAGCCAGTGTATGTATCCTGCAAAAACATTTTCCTGTCAATATGCTGATTTAGGCACCTCTCTTTCTCTAGAACATCCTTGTGATTCACACTGTGCTGAACCTCTTGTATCTGACCCACAAACTCCTGTTATAGAGCCTGAAACTGAAGATATGGAAAACTCAAATGTTATTGACAAAGGAATGGATAATATGCCCAAACGTGAGTGTAATTTGGATGAAGTAAAGGATTCTTTAGGCTTAACCAGACTAGTGGAAGAACAACATTCTGAACTTTGCATGCAACTTTGCACAGTGACAAGCAATAAGAAGCATGAGTGTAGTGGATCTTTACTTTTAAATGACTGTTCTTCACAACCTGAACAAAAGGCCAAGCCACTTGTAAAGAAAAAATGTGTTTTTCCAGAACAGTTCAACCCTTCTTCTGTTGAGTCTACGGATACTACTCAGCCGAGAAACATGTGTTTGGTCAGTGCAGAGGATCCCATAAATTTGGAAAAGTCTGTAGAGTACTGTAGTATTGCTGACCAGCATTCTGAAAATAAATGCTTGCATCAGTGCAAGCCTGCAAGTACAGAGGAACCTTCACAGGACTCTAAGAGAGTTCAGTGTCTGACTCCCAGAAGCTGTATAGAACCTGAGCCAGTGGACTTGAATCCATGTTTAAAGTCTGCACCACCACAGATGTTAATGATTGGCAACCTTTTGCCACAAGACCTTTCAAAAAGCATGGTGATGGAACATACATTTGCAGATCATGGTGGAAGGATGCCCGATGAGACTCCTGGAGGCCAATGTGCCTTGCCCAAGACCAGTGTGCTTGAATTACCAGTAGCCATAAAGGCTATTTGTCTACCCGGTCTAGAGGAAAACAATTTTTGTCTATCTGACGAGTTGCCCATTGCCATGTCGAACTCCTTGGCTGAAATGAGTCTGGTTCAACAATGTGAAATGCTGAGTCACTCAGGTCTGCTAGGTTTAGGGGAAGAAGATGAGCCCAGAACACTTCATGGGAGTTGCTCAAATCCGCACAATAAACACGATGAGCAGTGGCCAGTTTCCATATATATGAATACCATAACCAAAAGCCCTGCAGATGAGACCCTGAATGGACCTCTCCCTGGCATGTGCAGTGCATCGTCAGGTACTTGTGGGGTCACGATACAAACTGATTTGGAGATGAGCACATCTTTGGCAAAAGATGTCAAAACTAGTGACTTTAGCCTGCCTTTTGATATGAAGGTGGAGCCTGATCAAGTGGATGCAAATGCTACCTTGCCTTCCTATGAAATTCACTTATTAAATGGGTGTGCATTTGAGACTCCTCCAGAGACTGCAGTCAATAGTGATGAATTGGAAGGAGAGCAAGGAATGTTTAACCTGGTCTGCAATCTGCTTGAAAAATGTGATTTTGGTGAAGACACCGATACCAGCCAGTACCTATCAGTGTGGTCTCAGGAGAATCCTGCCACACTTTGCTCTGATCTGGGGCCAGGGTGTGTTGTAGAAACGACATGGGAAAATGGATTATCTAGGTTGCCCCCAAGTGAAGATGGTGAAGAAACCACTGAAGATGATCTAAAAACGTTCCAGGCATTCATGGCTGCACATCCTTATAGCCTGTTGGCTCTTGATGGTGTTTGGGATTGGCAGGGTGTTTATGACAACCTTGTAAGTATAATCAGGTAGTATTGGATTTTGTAGAACAACATCCTTGTCACTTAGGGTTTTCATTGTCAACAGGGTGTCATGGAACTATATTTTGACCGAATTTGTTGTAAATTACGGAAACATATGTTGCCAATGTTACTTGACCATTTCATGTGAGTTCATGTACACCATGCACTTTTATTTTGTCATTGTAGGAGTCTGCTAAGGTTTCTGACCTTAACCCAAATGCAAAAGCATGGGGCAATCATGTTCCTAACCTGGAGGCTTCTGGAACGGCCTATTCCGATGCCTTGCAGTCATGGGTGGAAACTACTAATGGTCCTGCAGACTCTATGACACAAGGTAAACAATAGTTTAGTGTATTTGGCAAGGCAAATGAGAACATTATTTTATAAACGAATGAATACAGTAATATACACATTTCACTTATCATGATGGTAATATGATGTTATCAGGGTATGACACTGGCTGCGAGCTTCAGCATGCAACGGTCTCCATGGATGCCACCCTAAATACACCGGCCAAGTTGATGGACATGGAGAGTGCTGTCAAAGACACCAGTCAGCAGCCCATCCTGGCAGGTACAGACTAATCAACATGGAGATAATATGAAGGAAAACCCCAGCACATTAAAAAAAAAAGGCTTTGGATATTTTATTTTGGTACAAATAAGCAAGCTACTGTCAATCCCTTAAAAAATGGCATGTTATGTAGAATTCTTCCATTAGCTATATTTTATAGGTGTTTTGGCAAGCAAGGTCACTCATTTCTAAGCAGATTTTTCAGGTTAGTAGTAGTCAAAACTACATGATGGGGCTGCACGATTAAAGGGATAGTTCGGTTTTTAACACATTAAGCCCCTTTCACAGGTTGTCTAAAATGCAATAATGTGGTTGACATCGAAATTTTGATGATTGCTTCTGTCTCGGCTATTTGGGAAATGTAGAATCGCCTCTGCCTGCCTTCAAAATGGCTAGCAATGGGCATGTGTTGTTTCCATCCTTAAAACACTGGTTTTAAAAAAGTGCTACTCACCAAGTGGTTAGTGGTGCTCAATGATGTTACAAAACATGTATCGTAGCAAAATAAAGCTTCCGTCATGTTTAATTGGCACTTTGTTTATATGAAGGAGCAAATAGATCCCTATGGGACTTACAAAATGGCAAATAAAACATGACAGAAACTGTATTTTGCTACGATACTTGGGTTGGAACATCAGCAAATTCCACTAATCACTCCATCAGTAGCACTTTTTTAAAACCAGTGTTTTAAGGATAGAAACAACACATGCCCATTGCTAGCCATTTTAAAGGCAGGCAGAGGCGATTCTATATTTCCCAAATAGCCGAGACAGGAGCAATCATCAAGATTTTGGTGTCAACCACTTTATTTCATTTTAGACAACCTGTGAAAGGGGTTCAATGTGTTAAAAACCGAACTATCCCTTTAACATAATTGATTATAAGCTGTACCAATAATGGAAAAGAAAACCCGCCCAAAATGTATAACGTGAGTAACATTTATGTGACCGGAGTCAATTTGTTGGAATGGATGCAGCGGTCTTGTATCAGCCCTACCCTTGTATCAAGTAGGCTACAGTGTATTTAGTTCAGGTAGGCCTATGCTAATATTGTGTCCATGTATTTGTTTTTATGTCTATTATCTCATATGTCCAAGATTGAAGTGAGTGAATCTCAAAATAGCTTACAGTATTTCCTGAAATTATATGGACCAGGCTTTTATTTACTTAGAATAGGCTACCCAAAGCCCAGGCGTATCAATTTTACGCAGGCCTTTATTTATTGGCGGTAGGCAGAATCTGCGTTAGGATGCATATGATTTTTTTTATTGTTGCATCAATTACAACGCTATGACTAGTTTGGTCTTTGCTCTCCGGTTGGAGCTTCGCGAGCACATCCTTTAGAAGCGCAGAGCTGCCCGTCTCTGAAGTAGGCCTAAAGAATGCCTTCACTTTGAGCAGGAGACCAGCGAAATGACTTTCACATCATATCCATAATTTAACATCAAATTATCTTCTGAGCGCCATAGTTTCTACTAACGTTTTCTGCGTTGTCTCTGTTGCTGAATGTTAATGATGCTGAACCTGCCTGAACTTGGGTTTTGACACCGAACGTCGGTATTCGAATATGATTCGAATATTAAAAAAATCTGTTATGGGTATTTTTTGATAATGCGTTTGCTTTAAAACTCATTCCGGGTTTTTTTTTTTATTTGTTAATCTCTCTCATTAGCAAGGCTATTATTGGTCAGCTGTGCTTCTGTAGTAAGATCATGCAAAGTCTTTCTATTGGAATGTGAACTGCGTGGTCGTATTGCGTCCCAACAGTTAATTCTGTATTCCTTCACTCCAACACTGCGCAAACAAGCTATTCAATCATTTTAACAGCCGCATACTAAACCTTTAGTCTGTGTATGGTCTATTGACCCTGACTCATTTTAATACAGGGAATATTCCAGTTTAAAATGGAATGATGGCACGATACAACTTTGTAGGCGACGTTGATCTAACCGGAATATAATAACGTGTTTAGGAATATTCCAGTATGCACTTCCAATACTCTTCCACACATGTAGGCTATTATTCAGGATCTTTTTTTTGTTAACCGTTTTAACCAGAATACTGATCTTACAGGCCTGCTGAATTTGATGTTCATGTAACCATAGTAACGGACTCGATACACTGCCTTCTGGTGGACAGCACTAGAATCTTTGATGCCTACAACTTGACAATTTGTTACGTTTGAGGCGTTTTACTGAAGACAACATATCAACATTGATAATGATGATGGACTATAATAATAGTTCAAGTTTATCTTGGCTGCATAGCACATTATCATACATGCTGCATAATAACAATGTCAGTATACTGGTGATTAAGTTAATGTGTACTGCTTTTTGTTTATTGGCTAAAATATGCACATTTCATTAAAAGTGTTACTGTGTATAGTGGGTGCACTGTTCCTGCACCACGTCGTTGCCGCACCATATCACAGCATATATGGGTCGCATTATGGGTCAACATATTTTCCTGCTTTTTTGTCCTTGGCCAATCACATCCCTGATGTATGTAGTTTATTCAACCCTCTGTGTCGTAAAAGTAACAACATATTTTATTCATAATTTTAGGTTTTATGCACTTAAAAGTATTCAACGCAAAAATTGAAAATCGAATCGCAAATCCAATATTTGTCAGAAAAAAACGCAATTAGGTTTTTTTCTCAAAATCGTGCAGCCCTACTACATGACACCTTTTGGCAATCAGATTTAGGTTCTAATATACTGGAGTAGCGTATTTTCACGCGTATAATGCGCACACGTGTATAACGCGCACACGCGTATAGTGTGTGAGGACAAAGCGCGCCCACGCGTATACCACACATGCTGCCCATTTAACTAAAAACTCCTCCCACCACCATGTTCAAACTTTTAATCTATAAAGAATTTTAGAAAGCCAAAATTAAAACGTTTTTATTTATTCAACCAATGCTTAAACTGGACCCACATATGATTTTATAATCTAAACAAAAAAAAAAAAAAAAAGATTTTTAAAGTCGGGACTACCCCACACACTACAAGACGTGAGCACCTTCTCTTTCCCAGTTCATTTTAGCGAAGATTCTACCTGTAAACAAACCTCAGAATCCAAGACCCTGCTGCTTTGTTTTGACTAGTGATCAGAGAAATACTTGCTTTCTCTGTACCATAGACTAAACGTTTGTACACGTTGTAGCGTTGTAGTACAAATTTATGATATTATATATTGGTTGTATGTGAGTATTGTTATTCGTGGTATTATGACTGATATCTTCAGTAAGGTTTCACATGGTCTGTAATGAGATTAAGCCGTCTGGGAAGGGCAAGCCTTGAAGTGTTGAAGACCACTTAACATTCATGTGACCACTGTTTGCAGTACAGGATCTGCGAAGACCATTTGGTCTGAGAGACGAGTTGTTAATTAAAGGCAATACACACCGACAGCAATGATGAAAGGGAAATTAGCCTTAAATACGCTTCTGTATCACAGCTCGGGAGGCCAGTTCAGGGGTAACCACTTAGGTGGAACCTTGGTGCTGCGACCTCCGGACTTCTCCCATAGTCCGTCATTTTTCCATGTAACATGTTGCAACTAACGAAATAAAATGTTCTCATCAGTTTCATAGCATTCCGACGGTCTTCGTGCGGTTCATGTTTTCGGATCACAGCAACGGTTAAAATTTATTCCTACAGCGTATTCTGTGCAGAAGAGCTGGGAAAAAAAACTCCCAAAGTCTTGATTTAGCTGGTCTGCTGTCAATGTGTTCTCCAACATTCAGATTAAATAAGAAGAGATATAATCTGATGGGTGTTTATGAGCATCTTCATTTAGCAAAAGAAGCAGAAGAGCCCCAGGCATAGTCTTTGCATTGAGGGAAAGAAAACAGTTTAGGCAATGTTAACAGGTAGAGGATATAAGGAACATTTTAAGGATTTTGAGATGCTTAGTAGCCCTAAAAGTTGCGCCAATAAACAAACACCAAGATTAGAAAGGCTGTCAGTGGCAGTGAACGACTAGCCGTAATTCTGGAACTGCTCTAATTAAGTTCACCGTGACATAAGCGTTTTCCTGAAAATGACTGACGTTGGCCCATCATAATTTACAGGGTTCCTGCGGGGTCTTAAAAGGTCTTAAAAAGTCTAAATTCAAAAAGTGAAATTTAAGGCCTTAAAAAGTCTAAAACACGAAGGTCTAGGTCTTAAATTTAATTGACCCAAGTCTTAAAATGATTTCCTCCATTAATTTAAGCATTGTTCACTGAAAAAATCTGTGAGTTTTCAGAGACAGTTGATAAGAACATGGGCAAGTGTATATTTAACGAGACCTGGCTCGATAACAGCGAGTTTTGCAGCTGGTTACAAGCTGTCCCCGGCAATAAACATGAAGCTCGCTGCAAAATATGCAAGAAGAATCTACAGTTGGCGACATTGGGCGTAAAGGCACTGGAGTCCCATGCCAAAGCTGATAAACGCCAGCTTGTTCATCAATAAAAATGAAATGTTTTGAGAATATCTGGGATCATATGAATGTTTCGATCAATGTGTTGTGTTGGTCTTAATTTTCTAACATAATGGTCTAAAAAGGTCTTATAAAGGTCTTAAATTTAACTAACTGAAATCTGCAAGAACCCTGAATTTAATGTTACCATACATGGCCTAAACATGTGCACTCACACATCCATTACACGTCTAATCCTCAGCAATTTTAATTCGCTTTAATTCGTAATTTAAATCAAGTAGCCACCGTCAAGATATGATTAACCGTGTTATATCTACTCATAGAACGTGTCCTTGTATAAAATTTTAAGAGGTGGCATCGGCTGTGTAAACAAAAACTTGTATAGCGTGGAAAAGCGTGCATTATATGCGTGTGAATACGATAACTAACTAACTTTATTTAATCATCTGATAATCCTGAGCCAGTTGCCTATAATAGGCCACCTTACTCTTTGTCAATGTTGCCAATATTTTGTTTATTAATAATAGTATTAATAGACTTTCTTTTTTTATTGTAAATTCAGGTTGGAGGGCAACACGGAGGTGAAATTCAGGCCTACTGAAAAAAAAAATTAACTGGTGGTAACTTTCAGAAGCATATTATACAGCGAGATTGCATAACTCATACTCACTAAACTAAATTGAAGTCACATGTTTTATTGACTAATTACATTTTGCACAACATTTAAAGGGGACTATCACTTTGCAAACAAAATAGCATGGTGGAGCATAATGTATAGAAACATGCATATCACCACAAAATACTAGGGGCCCACTGAGGACAGTGATCAACTACTCGCTTGTCAAGTACAATTAGACAACTAAAGTTTCCGAGTGTTCCTTGATATCCATGTGAGCAAAGAATATCTACATTCCGATTGGTTGTCAGTGTTTCACAGCTAATTTGCAGGAAGTTCAGTTCTCTTAAATGTTAGTTCGTTTGTTTTGTTTGTTTATTTGTTTTATTTGCTTTTGGCGTTCTTGCCCATAGAAAGCAAATGACTTTCAGCGATTTTTACAGTCACTCTTGGTGTGAAGAGTTGGAAGCCTTTACTCCAATAGATTGTTTTAGCCAAGCACTAACACTCTTAGGCTCTTGTGTCTTATGGTTTTGACAGAAATCATGTTTCCCCATGGGCATTTTGTTTCACTCCTACGACTTTTTGGTGCATTGTTCATTCAAATGCGGTTGTGTGTTGAAGCCTTCTGTGCTCTGCCTGAGCAGGTGGGAGTGAAACTGGTCCTTCCAGCCAGTCTGAGGACCTCCGTGAGAAACTGAAGGCCACGCTGGAGTTCTGCCTATCACGGTGAGTCTCATCTTGTCCTCAAAGATGGCTAAACCACAGTTGTGGTCTTCTTACCAACCATATGTGGTTGTATGGTGGTGCTGAAACTAAAAACTATTTAGTGCTAGATATGGTAATACTTTTTTCTATTTGCAGAAAATCATTTGACTTGCTGGTGTATTTTAAGTCCCAATAAGATAGCCCTAATGTGTTCTCAAAAAAAATGTCTGAGCATATCTAGTAGGCTATTGCCACGTGCAAGCACAATACAATCTGCCCATGCATTAAACTATTTAAGCAGGCCACAACTTTAATTTGTTTTTAAACTTGTTGAATCGGCTTTGCCTCCTTGAGTGAGTATGCTTATCTGCATTTGAGAAAGTGAAACTTTTTTGGAACTGCCTGCTATAGGTAAGCTAGAAATTATACACCTTTGCTACTGTTAGCAAGATAGCTTGTATTGTGTGAGCCTAAAGACATTAAAGTGTGTTGTAATTCTCATTAAGGAGCTCCTTCGCTACTTTTCTAGAGTTTCAAACAAGAAGTCTCTTGTTTGCCCTTCTATTTGTGCGTGTGTAAAAAAAAAAAAAAAAATTCCTCCTACGCCCAATTTTTTTTTTTTTTTTTTTTAATAGAGCTGAAGAATGTGTTTGGGATGGAGGGTGGGTAGGAGGCACTGGAATATTTTCTGAGGCCAGTGAAATGACTGGCAACTTTGCTTTTGTTAGTAAATTAGTTTGCTTTATTTGTCTTTTAGGGAGAACCTCGCCAATGACATGTACCTAATCTCTCAGATGGACAGCGACCAGTATGTGCCAATTGTCACTGTGGCCAATCTCGACCAAATCAAGAAGCTCAGTACCGATGTGGAGCTCATCTCAGACATTCTGAAATGTAGGCGTTGTGAAGCCTTGGTGGTCAAGTACTGGCCTGTAATAATTAGACTAGTGATTTTAGAAATGCTTCTTTGTATCAGGTTCCATTCACTTTTTATGCATTTCCTCCAGCGCTTCCTCTTGTCCAGGTGGATAAATGTGGGGAGAAGGTTAGGCCCAACCAGAATCGCTGCATTGTCATTCTGAGGGAGGTTCCTGAGGCCACACCTGTCGAGGCAAGTGTCTGTCTGTCTCCCTTCATCAGTGTGGGCACATCAGGCCAACTTCGGAAAACTGACCAGGATACAAACCGATTGCTGCCAGTGGCTCTATGGCCGCAAATGAGCTGGCACAACTTTGACTATATCGTTAGAGCTGCACATAGCAATCATATTTAGACCTCTGTGTCTCACTGTTAGCTTAGTTTGTGCACATTATATGTAGTTAGTCTAGTTCAGTGTTACTCAAAGTGTGGTCCGCGGACCACTAGTGGTCTGTGAGTGACCTCAAGTGGTCCGTGAAGTGATATCATCTAAAAAAAAATACCTAAAAATACCTAACCTAACATTGACTGAAGGGTAAAGCAAATTTATTCTCGGAACAAAAATGTATACATTTTATTTTAAAAAATGTCTCCTAAACAATATCCGCTGTCAGGTAAGTAGGCTAAGCGAAAAGAAGCAAAAAGCATTAATAGCGTTGAACTTTAAATAAAAAAAATTACACAGTATGAAACAAGGATGGATAGATGGCTGAAGACGGGATCAGTTAAAAGAAAGGCAAATGATAAAGATACCGATGTGCATAGAAAGGAGTTGGGAGCTAGGGAGGAGTCCCACTCACAACACTGCTCGCAACAAGAGGTAGACCTAGCTCCAACAAAAAATTCAACATGCTGGGAAATCATCTACAAAAGTTAAAAGGAATTACCATGATGAATACTTAAAAATCAGATTTTTCCTGGAGATTCCGAGGTCAGTGATGCAAAATATGCATCAGCACCATTCCTCCCATTAAAAGAGGGGAAATTAATTGTCAAACGACCAGATGCAGTCTATCTGCATTTAAATAACAGTGTTGCGTTAGATTTTGTTAAGGTTGCTTTTCACCAGAGCCAATTAGTTTATTACTTCTTTATAACAGTCATGTTACTTGCCATTTTGGATGTGTGAAAATTGAAAACAATATTTCGAACAGGAAACTTTAAATAAAATTGAAAAAGAAAAAAAAAAAACAACATTCCGAACCATTGGTTAACAATTGTTAGATGTTTTGGACAATAAAAGGTTCAAAATATTGATGCTTTTTTTTTTCCCTTTTTTTTTTTTGGCGTGGGACGGGGGTGGTTGGATGTGGTCCCTGATATTTTTTTTTTTTTTGAGAAAGTGGTCCTTGGTCTGAAAAAGTTTGAGTAACACTGGTCTAGTTAGTAGTTAGGCTATTGTCTGTTATTTACTGGAATTAACTCTTCATAATTCTAATGTCATTGTGACAGGTTAGTAATTTTTTTTTTTTTTTTTTTTTATTATCTGCTGATTTTACTATGTTGCCATTTTGGTTCGGCAGGAAGTGGAAGCACTCTTTAAGAGTGACAACTTGCCCAAGTTTATCAACTGTGAGTTTGCCTACAATGATAATTGGTTCATCACCTTTGAGTCTGAGGCAGATGCACAACAGGTAGGCGTGTGCATTAATCTTCTCATTTTTTTTTGCAAATTAATATTTTGTTTTAGACAAATTAATATCTTGTATAATTGTTTCTTCAGGCATACCAGTACCTTAGAGAGGAAGTAAAAACCTTTCAAGGAAAACCAGTCAAGGTAAAGTCGGCAAAGTTTCTTTATTGGTTATTGTTTTGTTGTAGTTGTTCAAAAACACACAACTGTGTTTTAATGTGAGTACACGTTTGGCTGATAAATTCTCTGCCTTTGTCTTCTGAAGGCCCGCATAAAGGCCAAAGCCATCGCCATCAACACATTTGCACCAAAGAACGGCTACCGACCGGTTGATGTGCCTGCTAACATCCAGCAGCGCTACCCATCCTACTACATGCCCCCCATCTATGGTGCACAGCAACAGTTCCCTCCTCTCTACAGACTTGTGGCCCCGCAGGGCTGGTCCACCACGCAGGGCTACTTGGATCCCACTCTGGTGAGTGCTGTGAAAAAAGGAATGGTGCATGAGCAAAGGTGTTTTTTTCACAGCAGACTCGTTGACCTCATGGTTATTTACTAATTTTGCTTTGTCATTTCTCCATAGCAGGTGGCTCCATTTCCGAACCCAGGTTTCATTAATGGCTTTCCGGGGTCCCCAAATTTTAAATCTGCTACTACTCCTATTAATATCAGATCATACACTCCCAGGACCAGGTACTGGTTTTTCCCTCTTTCAATTCTTTTTTTTGTTTGTTTGTTTTTGAAGCAGATTTTTATTTATTTATTTTTTTTTCATAATATGTCTTTCACCATCTCCATGTGTAGAAACCATAATAAACCCCATGTCCGATCAAACACACTGGGACTGGACAGAGGTGTGGGCATCCTAGAGAACCCTCCACCCTTCCCCAGTTTCCCAGCCGATCGAGTGGCCAATGGGGCCCGCGCTCCCCCACCTCACCACCTGGGTCCTGGGCGTACGCGCCTGCCTTCTGGACTCCCTCACGCCCGCCGTGAGCAGGTTGGCAGCGGACGCATGGAGCCCAATGGAGCCAACTCCTCTATCAGTGCTGGCCGTGGAAGGTAACTTAAGAGAAAGCTTTGGCTGAAACAATTACTCAAACAACTTGAGTTGCTTGCACAAGAAGTCAGTGACTCCTTGTAGCCTGCTCTCCACAAGATTCAGTTTGTTCAAGTTGAGGTATTACTGATACCTGATATCTCACAACTAAGGCTGGCAATGTCTCACACACATAGCTAATGCATGTCTAAAAATGTGTGGTTATTGCCTGATCAAACACAGCCTTGAATTTAAGTTTTGAGTCATTTTAAACTAATAACTCTTTGATGCACTCTGAGGATGCCGATCGGATTATTCGCTAGAAATGAAATGAGAGAACAGCAGTTATGAGTAGAGAATTAGAAATTTGTACTCCAAGTACGATTACTACTTTAGAAAACAACTTAATTTCTTTTTGCAGATAAATGTAGTGGTGGAAATAATTGCAAAGTTTTAGAAAAAAAAAAACAATAGCCTAATAACCAAGCATATTATAGACTGAAGGACATCAAAAACTCATCATTGTTTGAGGCCTTAAAGTCACTTAATCAGATGGAAGCAATGTAAATATAGGATTCAGTGAAAGGATTTTTTGATGTTTCCATGCTTGAATGAACTCCGTTAGCCTGAACTTTAGCCTGAGAGCATTTCACTTGTTTAAGTAGGGACCAGTGGAGTGCAAGATGAAACTGAACATATTTGTTCTCGCATACGCTTCTTTTTTTTTTTTCCAGACAGATTTTGAAGGTGTAAAAGGCATGTAGTTGTGAATTATTAGTGCTATTTTAGAGAACGTAGACAATTTCATGTCAAGCATGATTTTAAAAGTAAAATTCTGCAAACCTGTGCACTTATATCTGGAAAAGGTGTTACGTTGGTTTTAAAGGAGTCATAGAACACATTTTTTGACCATCAGAAATTGTTCTTTGAGGCTCAATACAGGGTTCCTACGCGGTATGGAATTTAATTTTAGTATTTTCCAGGTCTGGAAAGTTATGGAAAAAGGAAATTAGGTTATGGAGAAATATTTCAGTTTCCAGACCTTTGCACTACGTTGTAAAATGCAGCTCTACTTTCATAATATAGACTGAAAGAAGAATTCGTAGAATTCCGCCAAGAAAATGCTGCAATGCTTATGCAGCATGGATGGAGAGAAACGGTGACTGTTTTCTGACGTAGGCAGCGCGAGTCGGATACAGTCGAGAGCATGTCTATGGTCGAGAGGAGCTAATGGCAAAATTGAGCAGAGTTGAATGCAATGCTAGAGAGGTTATTCTATGCTGTTGTCAAGCAAACGTTTTTAAATAGGTTAGCTCCTTTGATGGCTTTGTAAGCGATCATTGTTGCTGGCATGTTAAACAATAAATTTTTTTTGAGTGATGACTGTTCTAGCAGGCCTACCTGGATAGCCAGCTAGGTTATTTGTAATTTAGGCCAGTTCCGTCAATTAGAATGTTCCAAATCGTCTGGTTCACCTTCAATGAAGTAGAGAAAGGACACTGCCTTGCTGGCATGCAAAATCCCATTCACCACCAAGTTCAGAAAAGTATTCATGTTGATTTTGCAAAGTTGCATCCAATAAATATACTCTAGTCGTCGGGTAGTTTTTTTGCTGTGGTTAAAAAGTCTGTAGTTAGACGTTGTGAGAGAAATCACCTAGTACTGAACTACTTTACGCTCTCAGTGATTTTGTTGGACTGTTAGCGCCATGTACGTAAGATCAAACATATCATTGTGCGGAATTCATTCGTTAATAGATGGGCCTAAAGTTTTGATTCTGTTAAAAAAACAATGGCATCAGGCTACTCTATTAGCAGGTTTATCACTTAACTACCTTCTTGGAATTCACCCTTGTTCTCACAATACATCATGCTCAGCTGATAGCAAGAAATAAGGCATCAGAAGAAGGATGAAGGCTTTAATATGTAGGGCTCCATTTTCATGACCACTAGCGCATTGTCAGAAGTCTATGGCGCATTTGTCTTTGGGGGCGGTCCCAGCAGAAAACGGTATTTCACCTACTTGAAAAGTGAACATTGTGCCTGGCGCATAGTTCAAATGGGTTGTCCTAAATGAGTGAATTAGTCATGGGTGTGTAGGGTTGCAAAATTCTGGGAATTTTCAAAGTTGGAAACTTTCCATGGGAATTAACGGGAATTTATGGGAATTAACGGGAATTAATTGGAAAAAAATGGGAATTATCTCAACTAAAGGTCAGGAACATAAAGACAGTTGGTTGGAAATAATATTTTAGCAGTCTTGGCTAAAACTATGAGATGTGATATGCATAAAGTTGAGTAGCCTATAATTTGCTATTCTTCAATCACAGGGGCATAACACACTTCTTAATGCAGGGCTATTGAGGCCGCACCTCCTGTACGCATTGTGCATTCTCCCATCACATCTCAATGATTTCTAGAATTATGGACTGCTAAAGCAACCTTTATGAGTCACATGCAGTCACTGATACAGACACGTGAGGCTACACATTTGAGGACTACAAACAGTCAAGCAAGTTATGATGATATAACTTGGATGATATTTGTTCTAAAATGTTAGATTTTAGCTAGCCCAATCAAAATATAGATTGCTAGCTCACTGGTAAGGCAGATATGTTAAAGGTAAGCTAGCTAGCACCTTTGTATTAAAGAAGTTAGCTTATCATGGTGCTACAGCACAAAATGTGCTGTTTCTTCTGCGTCCTGCTAAGCAGTTTTACATAACCACACCTGATTTCATTCATCATTTAAATGTTTTGATAGCCCTTTCCATTTGTTCAGTTTACAATCTACATATTTAACAGAAAAATGCTATATTTTTAATTTAATTGCAAAAATGTCTTATGACAAAATATGTTGTTGGTATATGAGTCATATGGTCTATGTTTCTTAAAATCATCCAAAATTTCCTGTTAATTCACATAATTTCCACAAATTTCCATTTTTAAATATTTCTAAAATTCCCAAGCTAAAGTTTCCATGGAAAGTTTCCGGAAAGTTTCCAGAAATTTACCGGAAATTTTCCACCCCTTTGCAACCCTATGGGTGTGTTTGGCTTATAGCGTAACAAACCAATAAGAGTTCACACTCTTATTCCCTTCTGAAAGCCCGGTGCATTGTTGCATGCCATATGTATTGTGATGGCGGATTAACCTTGGCAAAATGTTTTCATGAGAAGAAAATTTGCGTGAGGTGAAGGCACGAGAGATTTTAAAGTGGACATATTATACCTCTTTTTAAACAATTTAGAATGGGTCTATGGGCTATACAAATCAAGTTCATGAAGTTCTTTGCACAAAATCACTCTCACATAAATATATTTCACCAGCTCTATTCTTGGCAGTTTCGGTCTCTCCCAAATTGGGCCGTTTAAGGGCTCTGTCACTTTTATGCAAATAAACTGTTGCTAGTCACGCCCCGCCCTGCCCATGAGAAGCCTACGGCTGCGTGAACTGTTTACATTGCTCAAAAATTACTGCATATAGAGCCGGTATCAGACCCCGATGCCGAACAAGAGGATCCACCAGCACAAACAGCAAGAATGCAGCAAGCGGTTTCTGAAGTCAACTTATTTAATAAACTTATTTAATAAATGTATTTGTTACCATTGGATCCCACCTTAGTTGTTAGCCTACCATGTTTAGTTTGCCACAACAATGTAGCCTAATGTAAGGTTATTTTTTAGAAACATAATGCCATCTCTTTACAACATTTAGTATTTGTTAACATTGTAAACTCAACAAAGCTTGAATACGTTCAAGTAACGTTTTATAAAGTGAGTCTACAACTGCTAACGTCAGACTATGGGCTTTTAGACTAACGTTACTTGATGGCGCACCTCCACTGATAATAACTAGATAAACATTTCATTTTAACCTAGACAATATTTTAACAAGCATTAGAAGGTGTTCACACTGGGTGGGTTTTTTTAAAGTAAGAAACACAGACTCCGAGGCTTTTTCTAGTACAAAAAAAGCACTGGCAGCATTTATCAGTTGATAACTTTTTTTTTACCATGTAATGAACGCGAGCTAATCTCACGTATATTAGCTAACATGCTAACTTTTGAAAGGTCTGAAATACCAAAAATATCCAAATATGGATAACTTTACTCAATAGATCAATACTACATTACACAGTGACATTGGCAAGTCATATCGCTCACGGTGATAATAGTTGACATTTTATAATCCTCTACCTCGACTGTCTCCTGTTACTGCTGGTTGCCACAGGCAGATAGACATTAGCTTTGGCTAAATGGGTGAGGATTCGACAGGTGCTGGGGTTGGTCTATGCCAATTCCCTTAGTGTGACGTGAAAATAAGGGAGCCATCTAAATGGCTCACAGGAGCATAATATTCTTGACACCAAAGTCTTTCTACTGACCGTCAGAAAACGGATGGACGGGTTTTTTTCGTGCTTGGACAGTTTATAAGAACAGTAGAGGCCCAAATATGAACTCAAAGCCCCGTAAAAAGTGAGTTTTTGCATAATAAAACCTATATAACCTTTAAAGTATATATAACCAAAATATTATGTTCTGGTGGTGTAGTCTAATATGTAATTTCCTGTTTTTTGACAACCTAGCAGCATGTGCGTGCACTCTTCCATATCCCAAAGCACCAAGCGCCCATAAAATATTCTTTGAATAATGATTCCTGACCCGTTTTTTTCTGGTCAGTGGCGCACTGACTTTCAGTACCCATATAATAGAAAATTCCGCGCTAAGCGCCGGACCACACCGGTGTTTTTCACTGACACTGCCCTAGAACAAAATGGCAATGATGGGTTGCGCAAGTCGCGAAAGCACAGTGCGCCGTGTGCATCATGTAGCCCGTAATGTCCTTCTATGCGCTCATGTTTTTTTTTTTTTTTTTTTTTTGAAGTAATTTAAATATATAAGTAGTTGTACAAAATCTGAGAATTTGAGTATAGAAAAAGTCTGGAATTTTAAATGTGAAAAAGTGTAGGAACCCTGTCAATAATAGTTTACACAAATTTGTGCGTCTGAAAGTGACCCAGGAGCACTGCTAGAGCGTCATTTACAGGCTCATTTAAAAGGGTTAGAGCAAAACGATTCGTAATTCCCGCCTCCCCTGGCAAATTCATGAAGCAGCAAGGGATTGGTCAGAGACTGTTCTAAACCATATTTGATTGGACTATGTAAATGAAGGAGGTGTATCTTGGTGCTGCCGACGTCAAGAGCCACCTTGTTTCAGATTGGCCTGTTTCAGCCCAGCCATTTCTAGCTTGAAATTTACATGTAGAACGAGGCGGTAGACGGTATTGAAGTTTTGCTATGGTCCATTTGATACCTTAAGCTACCTAGATTCAACAATAACGAGGTAAATGCGGTTTGACGTTCTATAACACCTTTCAATTTCAGTTATAATGGTCATATTTCTCATGATGTAAGCTACATTTGACACATGCAAGCTACCTGTCTGAAGATTCTCATTCATCCAGGAGTGCGTTTCTTGAACAACTATGAACTTTACCATTGGACAATCATATTACGATATTTGGTTTTACTATATAGCATGCCAAGCACAGATGTTTTTTGAACATCATTTATAAGAACTACTATGTTGGTTTACCAGCATTATTCCTGTTGGTGGAGGTTTCGGAAGCAATCTGCGCAAACTTAGAACTTTGATATCCATTTTGGTCTTGTATGGTAGAATACGCAGATGTATGCCTTTTTATGCCAAAATAATTTAAAAGTTATCAAGAATGAATATCTTAACTCTCAAAAAGTTGTCAGAGGCAAAGTTATCATAACCAATTTCCAGCTTAATTGAGAAATATAACAAATATTAGCTACATTTATTCAGTGAATGACTTGTCTAGAAAAACTATTCCATTTGAATAGTTTACAGGACCTGTGAAAGTACAAATCGATGGTGAAGAAGAACAAGAACATCCAAGAACATTCTAAACCATGAGTAAAGGGTTCACTGGTTCGAAACCTAAGCTGTGTGTGGTTATTATTATTATTCTTTTATTTATATATTTTATTAAATATTCCTTAATTACATGACAGAACGAAGGAAAATATTTTTAAAAAGACAGACGTTACAATGTCTTCTCCAAAGCACTACTGACCCATGATGCACTTGATTGTATGACCACAAATTGAGAGCCTACAAAAAGCTACCAATAAACAAATCCACCACCAATCAGTCATTCGAAAGCCTCTGGGGTACATCAGGAAAGTTGAGTGTGGCACGTGTAAAATTACCACCAATTTAACCACAGAGCCGCAAAGCCTAAATTTATTAACCTACGGAGCCGGTCGCTAACCTGCAATACACAGTCAGAGTGCATCTTCAAGTTATGCTCTCAACCACTTTTATAAATCAATAGATGCACCCGAGTATCCAAACTGAATAACCAAATTGTGGAATTGAAGTCTTGCACAATATTGAATCACACATAACCTGTTAACCAACACAGTAGGCCTACTACATAATTTTCGCAATGCACTCTCATTGTTACAAAAGCCTGCATGTGCCACGGCTCAAAAGAGAACCGCAATTTTTTAAGCGCCCTCTGTAGAAGCACAAGATACTATCTTGCTACAGCAGGTCAAGTGGCATAGTTGGTACTATTCAACTTTACGATCAATCTTAGGAATGTTTGTCTGGACCATGGCTTCTAGAAACACCTGTGTCATTGAACTATGCATCGTACCGTGTAAGTTGCGCCACCATGGTCTGGACGATGATTTTGAGAAAGAGTTGGTCATGGTTCCAAACATATTTGTAGCCAACTACGCTTTCGAGAAATAGTGATTGTCGTGATAGTCAGTGCTCAGTTTAAGGCAACTGGACTTCTTTTGAGCTTAAAGACGTTTCTCTTTCCATTCAGAAAGCTTCATCTGTAATGTGAACTATTATTTTTTTTTTAAACTGGCAATATTGACTCTCTTACTCCATATTGTCAAATACTCCATAAAGTCAAAAAATTGTCAAAATTTGAAAATGGGCCTTTGTAATCACACTATGATGAAAAAAAAAAAAACATTACACACACCTCCCATGTAAATCGCAAAAAGCGCAAATAACTCGTATCACATTGTGTGTGAACTTGCCTGCTTGAGTCCTTGGCTGTTGCTAGGGTTTGAGTGAAATTCGGTCTGTGATGTTGTTAAAGAAAGTGTCTTTCTAATAGCTAAAACATGTAAGTGTTACGGAGTGGTATGTAAAACTGTGGGATGAGCATAAATTGTGTGTTCTTTTTTTATAAAATACTAATTTTTTTTTTTTTCAGAATAAAGGTGTAATTTATTAAGTTTATTATTGTAATCATGAACTTAATGCAAATTTGTTTAGAAATGAATACATTTAAATTAATATGTCAGATGCAACTTCCATGTGGGCCTTTCCGGAACTTGGGGAAATTGGTCATGTGTATGGTAAAAATAACTAAAAACTGTAATATTTGCAAGGACACTGAAGTATGCATTATGTAATTCACAACACTTTATTTAACAGTTTTGATCCTTTGAAATATATTTTGACAATTTTTGTCATTTTTGACAGGCCATCAAATTAACTGGACACAAAGGGCACCGGTTTCATAGAATGACACCTATAAATTTAATCAGTCTAATTGGTTCCTGCATTTATTTCTCACATTTCTCCTAAAGGAAAAATATCTATGGCAATAGAAAGAGACGGGATGACAAGTTTACAGTAAGTGCCTTTACACTGTTTGTGAGACTTTTGCGCCACTTAACTAGGAAGTGTTCTACTAGCCCATTATTTTTGCTAAACTTGCTGTGTTTATTTTGGATAGAGATCCACCACACAGTCCCCTCCTCCAGCCCCTGAGCGTGCCCCTTCACCCAGCTTTGAGCTGGGCCTGTCCAGTTTCCCACCCCTCCCTGGTGCCGCTGGCCAGCTTAAGCCTGAGGTGAAGCCCGAAGTCCCTGCCGAGAGCAGACTCTCTGCTATAGTCACTGGAACCACTAAGACAGACAAGGTATCCCAAAAAACATATCCTGTACCTCATACTGATTGAATTTGTTTTTGCCCTTTTTCATCTGTGCATTTGTGGAGCTCAACAGTGTTTTATATGTCAATGATTTTGTGTGTGTGTGTGTGTGTGTGTGTGTTTTATTTCTGTCCAGCCTGTGAGTAAGGATTTGGGCAACAGCAGCCGCCCTGTGGCTTTGGCATCTCCCAAAGAGCCAGCTCAAATTGTTGTGGCCCCGCCCGGCCAGGATGTGAAGCCGCCCCCATCTCCAGCCTGCACCCAAGAGTGAGTTCACCCATCCATCAACCACCCATCAAAAACATCTCAACATGTGACTATTTGCTTTTGCTTTTTTAGTGCTGTGCACAGTCAGATTTTAACAGGTTGTCTGCCTCTTTCCTTCACTGCAGTACTCCAAAGGCTCCCCTGGAGAAGCCCAAAGACAAGCCACTAACTGCAGATAAGATGCCGGCACCAGGCCCTTCACTGACCACTACTGCTCCGCAGACTGCTGTAGCAAAGGTCAGAGAACTGTCCAGAACTTAATACTTGACCCCTCTCGGTCTTGATGTCCTCCTATCATGCTTTCTTACCTGCTAATAAGAAATGCCACATCTTTAATTGGGAATTAAGTTAAGTTGACGCAAGTGTTTTAATTTTAAAAATCACCTTTCTGTATAGCTTGCAAATGGAGGTCATTTGAAAACTAATAACAAAAAAAGTGCTTCATTGCATTTTCCTTGTAAGTTGAATGTGCTATCCATTATTCCTTATTAGTTTTCACATCTTTATCAGCAGGAGCCACGGAAGCCCAGCTATGCCGAGATCTGTCAGAGAATAAGGGACACTCCCACCTCACACCCGCCCCCCCAGGAGGCCCGGCAGGCCTCCGGGGATGAGATCCGGGCACCAGACTCGGGCGAGCCCAAGAGCAAGGACACCAAGACTCCTGCCGGGAGACCCCGCGAGGCATGGAGGCCCCATCCAGAGAGCGGAGAAAGACTTGGCACTGAGGCTGCAACCCCCACCTCTGTGCACCATACCTAGGGGATTCATCAGCCCCATTCCTGCAAGGACTGGAAAAGAGAGAACTAGAACTACTACCCACCACCCCAGTGTGTCAGGGCTGCAACATTAATTACCCACCACACACACAGACATTTGCGCATACACACAAAATGTATGAATACGCACACACACTGCACATCCTACCTGATTTCTGACTATCTCTGCTCTATTCACTGATTTCTCACTAGTGACGCTTCTCTTCACCCCACCCACTCCACAGGCCCCAATCCCTACCCCGCACCCCCCAGCCCGCTAATCCCAATCCCCCATAAGTGCATACATGACAAGTTGTCACTGGAATCAGGGCTTGCAGGCAGAAGCACTTGTTGGTGCAGAGGCATTTCCTTTCTTTTTTTCTGTTTTCTGTGTGCGTGCGTTTGTGTGTGCACGCTTGGAGCGTGTGTGAGTTTGCGTGCGCGCATGCGGGTTTACGTTCTCTACTCTTAACATGATTACTTTTTTCCCTTTTCAAGGACAATGATAATTAAGTACTGGCTCAGATAGAAAGTATGTACTCTGAGTAGATTGGCAAGAGGTTAATGCTTTTTAATGTAGCTACGTGTTAGAAGTGTGGAAATTGGATTAGTGCTGAACACTTTTCTTTTTATACATCTCTATATAAATATATTTTATATAATCCTTTTTTTTTAACCAGGGTAATGTTACAGACAGCACTGGTATTGATTTTTTTTATTATTATTATTATTATTATTATTTGTTTTCTTTTTTCTTTAATTTTTTTCTTTTTTTGATGTAACATTTTCCCTGAAAGCAGGTGTTGTAGCCATGTTCTGCATGATTGAAACATTCTGGGGGAAGGGGGAGGGTTGTCTTCTTTTTTTTTTCATATATAATTTTACAAATCAGCACTGGAGAATTTGCTCACTTTTTTTTTTTTTTTAAGAAAAAACCTGCACCAGCACAAAGTAATACCTTTTGAATTCTTTATATTGGTGTGGTACAGTAGCTGGTGAGAAGTATTCCATTGTCCTGTGTGTAAATTGTTTTCTCTTTTTTTTTTTTTTTTTAAGGTAATTTTTTTTTCTAATTTTAATTGAGCGTGAGTTGACGTTTGTCTTGAGCGTTTTATTTTTTTTTTTATATATATATATATATATATATATATGTTTGTATTTTTGTTGTTTTAATTCTATGTGGAAGTCAAAATAACTGCACACTGCTGAGTCCTCAGGGGGGTGGGGGGGCTGGGGCTTAGGGCTCAGGTAGGGTAGAGCAGGGTTTTGTGGGGTGGGAGTTGGGGTGTGTCTAATGTGCCTAGCCTGTTTTCTGTCTTGTGTTGAAACTGGCATCTGTTCTCTTCAAGTCCTTTACTCATGCTGACATGGTGCTAATGGGCTGTTTCTTCTGTAAGTTGTTATTTTTGTTTTCCTTCTTTGTGTTGTCAAAGTTTTGGGATGGGGTTGGGGGTGGGCTCCTAGACAAAGTACCATAATGGGGAAAAGAGAGAGAGAAAAAACAAAAATGTCAATGTCCCACATTAGTGTTCATTCTGACAGGAGCAAACAAACTGCGTAATGGCATACTTCTTCCTTCCCTTTCTTCTGCGTGTTCTCCATCTTCATGAACACTCCATTTTCCAGGCCCGCAGCCACCCCATCACTTTTTGTCTACACCCCCACCCCCCCCCCCCCCCCCCCCTTACCCTTTTGTCTTGTCAAGTGTTGCTCTCTTGTTTGCTGTGTTCCAGTCAGAATTCAGGCCACAGAAAGCCACCGGTCAGGTTCCTAATGAACGTCTTCCTGTCAGTTAAGGGGGCTCTAAAGACCTTCCTCTCATCCAGTGCATCTCGCTTCTGATATCTTCCTGCTTTTCCTCCTTGGGCTAACAGAAACCAATGTTTGGCTTTTTTTTGTTGTGTAACACAAATCAAATCTAGATCTACAAGGCTGAAATTTCAAGCAGGGGGTTGGTAGTGGATGATTGAAGCCCCATTATGAGAAACTATATAAAGGTTGAATTAAGCAGCCCCCTTTGCAGTTATTTTTTAAAATGTGCAGAAAAGGGTAACTATGTAAAAGAAATTACCATTTAAAAACTTGAATTTATTTAAACTTGAAGACGTTTGCCTTAACTGTTCAGCTAATCACTTGGAGTTTTTTTTTTTCCTTAATTCTTAGCTTTTTCTTCCTTATACCCCCACCCCAAGGGTTTTTGGAGAGAAAATAGTTCACATAGCCTTTGTCACCTTGTCTTGCTCAGTTACTGTTTTCTTTTGTCTCTTTCAAACTCCAAATAGCAGAGCACACTTGGGATTAAGTGAAGGAAGAAATGAATCTCATTTGGCTGTTTATTCAGTTCTTTGATTTTCTTTTCTTTTTCTTTTTTGTAAATGCAAATAGTTGATACTGTATTAAATATGTGCACTCTGATGTGTGTACGATGTCTGTACAGATGTAAATAATTTGAGAAGAAAAAAATATTAAAGAGGTACCCTTACATTGGTTTAAAAGGAAAAAAGCTGTATCAAAATAAATGTCAATGCTGAATTGGATGCCACAGCTGTGCCTGAGTGTATTTTGTGCAATTTCAAGTGAAATGTTTTTTGTTTTTGTATTCCAACACACGTAGAATAACAACCGACGGGTCCTTGGTTGTTGCTTAGTATCGCCTTCAAACTGTCATCCAAACGTTTACCCGTGTTTTTTTTTTTTTTTATTGTTAACATTTCCACAAGAGGGCGGCACTTGCGCAGCAGATTTCTTAGGCAGCACTTTGAGGCGATTCCGTTAACCTAATTTTGAAGGACTGACTGAAATGGAGCCTACAGGTGGGGTTCAGGAAATGTTTGGAGAAGCATCCTACGATTTTCTTTGTTTTCGCTATTAGTTATAGTTAAATACTATTATAAATTGTTGTTTGCAGGAAGCACACTTCTTTGTTACAGATGGTTTGAAATAGTATAGTGGCTACCGTAAGAATATTTTTTGTCTTAGCCATTTATTCCCCTCACGTGGGGGGGCGGTTAGATATGGGGGTGGGGGGGGGGGGGGGGTTACAGTAGGCCTAATAAGTCTCGGCTACATGAAAGCCGTTAGCGCCCTCGTCTGGTAATGGCACAACGCACGTCCCCTTGCGTCATGCGAGGGTGACAGTAAAAGAAGCAGGAGCCGCAAACACCACTGCGAACGGCGAGCAACACCGACGCACTGACAGCCCAGCATTGCAACGTTACTGCACAGTCCTATAGAGGAGACGCACAGATATGGCGGGGTTTCGCTGAGAAAAAATAAATAAGCATTATTGTTTCTCGACGGTTTGCTCGGACGACCACCACCTCTGTCCTTATGTTCAGCTGTGGTGGGGGAAAAGGGCAGCGTTGAAAGACTTGGTTGAGAGCGAGAGAAAGAAGAAAGGGCGAGAGTGATTTTAAAACGGACAATGGCGGACCGCGATGCGCTGCCCCTTCCTTTGGAGGTGCGAGCCAGATTAGCCGAGTTGGAGCTGGAGTTATCAGAAGGTAAGTCTAATTTAACCGTTCATCTTTTTTTTTTACTAAGCTATCGTCGCGGAGAATATTTGATAACACCTATTCACCCTCCCCGTCCCTCCTTCGAAACACCACCACCACCAGATGTTGAATGCAATTATCATTCAAACTGCCTTAACAGCAAATACAGAATGTATCCAATTGTATCTAGTTTGCTTCAAAATGTCATCTGCATTCTTTGTCCCTTTCGACCGTCTACAGCATCATCTGTGTAGCACACAGGTTTAAAATGGTATAGTTGACCTTGAATTTAACAACCGAAGACTTGACTGTTGTAACGTTAGTTAGCAGCCCATTTCAGAGTTCCTTGTGAGACGTACTGCATTTCTTGTTTGGAATACAGGCTTTATTTACAACCCTACAAGAAGAATTGTAAATTAGCCTATCTGAAAGCATCGTTCCTTCGAAGACAATTCAGTGCGAAGGCATTAGCAGTGTTTGTGCAATTTCAACCCAGTCGTTTAGACCGAACGATGATATTCCGAAAACTGATTGTCAAATCGTGCCGTATCCAAATGACATAAACACCTTAGACTTTTGATTATAATTCGTAATTTATGCTCATTCTTATCAAGAATAAATAACTTACATTGTGTTAGACTGTGTATTGTTTCGATTGAATTTTAACGCAGTGTTTTCCATAAGGTAGCCTGCAGTGGTCTCAAATCTGTATTTTGTTTGTTCCGTCATCCTGGCGTTTGCAGTGTTTTTTCATTGCTGCTGTACTTGATTGTCCGTTATTTGTAGAGCTAAACCATTTAAGGGGATAACCTAAGTGGACAGAATTTGTTTAACATGCACGCCCATGGATGTTTTGGTCTATCACAGCCTCACGTTTCTAATTTATCCACGGACTATTGGAAAATGGGGCTCAGGGTGTTATAATTATAATGCAAGCCTATACCCAATGGGCCTCACATTGGTGATGGGCATGTTGATCTCAAACAGAAATACGGCCTACCTTATACATTTGCTTCAGTATCAAGCCCCTGTGCTTATTTTGCTGTAGTCGAGGAGTGAACGTGAAATGTGCCATTTGCAGATTTTTTGGCTATGTGGAATGTAACCCAATGCTATGTTTTCGCGACTGCTCAGTCCCGCCTACTCCTTTTGAATTAAGTTCGTCCCAGACCCTTCGGTTAGGATAACGCGGTGGTTAGTGAAATGAAGACATTGGCTGGATTACAAGACCCTGTTCTTCACTTTAGGCTTCTATTACCGTAGCCAACCATTTCCAGGAGTGACGGTACTAAAGGAATTGGTTGGGTTTATGTAAGCTTTGCTATGAAACTGGTAATTGTTTTATATCGAGGATGCATTTCTTCAGTTAAAAATAAGAATCTTCACCCCAAATATGTGATAGAATACAAGTCTTATTGGAATTTCAACTTCAATTTCCTTGATTCTTTTAGTCTATTTGTGTATGTTACTACCAGCTCTCACCAGCCTTAGTGTGTAAGAATCTATCCTGATCTGTAGGAAACTGCAATTTTTTTTTCCAATTAGATTTGACATCACCTTAGAAATACCTTTTGAGCTCAATTGCGGAGTTCTAGAACCTTACCTTGCTGAGATTGATACAGGCAATTGAATCAACCTGTGCTGTGTTTAGGCCTGGTATTAAATTTATATGAGATCTGTGCCTACCGTTTACAGTGTTAGATTAGCCATTTGGTTATGTTTTGTGATACCACTATCATGGTGCAGGTAGCAATGCTGATGAAGATTCAAAGGGTTTATTACAGTTATTGCAGGGAGACATGTCCCTGAGCTGGAAGGGCGTTCGGGGTGTTGGGATAAGCATGATTTGGACTTCCTGCAGCTTTTTGAAATCTTCCTCCGTATGCAGCCTCTACTTCAGTCACATCTGGGTCTCATTTTACACATCCTCCAAGGCCCCAGGCATTTGGTGCTCCAATGCGCGAAGTCAATGCAGTGGCCCACATAACCCCTTCAGTGCCATGGCAATCATTGATGGTCCCCTCAAAATTAGGTTTATGGTACAGCACATCAGTCACGTTCCTGTCAAACCACGGCTTCCACCTTCTATGTCAAAAGACTGAAGCGTACATTTGTAAACTATGCAGTCAGCAAATCCCTCCAGTTTAAGGACCCTAAAGAATCAATAGGAAAATGTGTAGTCACTCTCACACTCCAGAATGCAGGAAGCTACAAAGTAAGGTTATTAAGTATTTGATGATGACAGCTTACCGGTATTTCGCTTACAAAAATGCTTTGGGTTCTTTCACTTAAGTTAAAGAAGTTCTTATGGCAGAACACTTTTAGGTTTCACTGAGAGAAAATTTACACCCTTGCCTATTTTTGTGTTCTTTAGGACTAAACAACAATAATATTTGAATGCCCTTTTTTCATTGTATTTTTTTTTTGTTTGCTTTGTAAAGCTTCTCTTTTGTACACTCTTTCAGCGTTTTGGCTTTTAAGAGAACAGGCACTACAAAGCACGTACTTATGCTGTTTCATGTTTCCTTTGCTAGTTACAATGCCTAGTTAATTCAGTATCCCATCAGTGAACCAAATATTCCAAAACTGCTGATGGACTAGCAGTTTTCCCAGTCTTTAATTCCATGGAAAATGCTTTCCATCCCTTCTCTTTCTCTGTCTGGCTCCCCCTCCATCACAGTTGGTTGCACGTGTCAGGCACCAAGTGGTTTTCCACGCTGCAACCTGTTGAATTAAAAAAAAACGACAGGGATGTGGTGAGAGATGTGAAGAGAACATGGGCTCACACACATGTGACAGAAAAACCTTAAGGTCTCGGCCTGAGTTCTATTTTATGACCACGCTTATGTGAGCACTCGCATGCCCCTTTGAGGGGTGATTTAGCAGGCCCAGTTATGGTGGAAAATGGTGACAGGCCACCATTAATCCTCATCTTTCATCCAAGGTGGTGGGGGTATTGGATAGAGATGGTCAAGGCATTGCATGTAAATCATAGCAGAGAACCAGTGTCTGCTACCTGACACATGGTTCTAGGTGGACAGTGGCCAATAGTACAAAAGGTGAGAGGACAAACAAAGAAGGGAGTGAGTGAACCTGTGTTTGAGCACGAGTGAGAGAGAATGAGCACAGTTGACCTGTTGACAGTAGGAACACCTGTCACTGTGACTTAAATTCAATGAGCTAGCACCCCACCCGTAATAGTACAGAAGTGCCAAAAAGCTGATGAGTAATAAAGAGCTGATGGAATTTCTGTGTCACCTAGTCATCTATAAGCTATTGTGTGAGTGTCAATGTTTATCCTGGCTGAATTAACCAATCATCTGTCAGTATAGCCAAGATATCCCAGCTTAATCTCTTATCCTAGTTTTGTGCAATAGGCCCCAGTTATTTTAATCACAAAATAAATATATAACAAATATACTAATTTGCTCCCATAGCAAACAATACATCAATGTAATTTACCCAATCAGGTATACCAATTATACATTTTTTTATGTAGTCCTAAATTCAAAATTGATCACATCAGAATCAGTTTTTATTGGCCAAGTATACTTGCTTATACAAGGAATCTGACTCCGGTAGGTGTTATGCTCTCTAGACATGCAACAAGTCATCATTATACATACATACAGAGTAAGAGGTACTATGGATATATTATGGATATCAAGACAATATACATAGACTACTATCAACATTATATACAGGTGATAAATTATACCAAGAGTTAAAAATAGTAAGATGTAGGTGTAGTACAAGAGTCATGGCCAGTGCAGATACCAAGATGAGGGTATTGGGGTGTGGGGGGGGGAGGGGATACAAGCCCCGTCATTCCCTGGGCTGGAAGGGACAGGGCGGGGTAGATAAGAGTATGAATAAAAATAGTGCAGGTAAAGCGTGGTTCAGGGTGGAGGTGGGTAGGTCCATGTAGTAACGAGATGGAATGATGATGATCTGGATGGAGGTGGCTGGTTCAACTGCTGTTCAGGAAGGAGATGGTAGTGGGGAAGAAGCTGTTCTTCTGTCTGGTTGACATATACATGTATGTACATGAGGATGCAGTCATGCCCAAGGTGACTCAGCTCAGGCCCGCCAATCTGTGGAAGTAACAAACCAACAAGTAAAGGAAGAAATACATTTTAGTTGAGACAACTTTGGATTGATACATGGCATAACAAATTAAGTCTATATAGGGTTGCAAAATTCAGGGAATTTTCAAAGTTGGAAACTTTCCATGGGAATTAACGGGAATTTATGGGAATTAACAGGAATTAATTGGAAAAAACTGGGAATAAAGTTGAGTAGCCTATAATTTGCTATTCTTCAATCACAGGGGCATAACACACTTCTTAATGCAGGGCTATTGAGGCCGCACCTCCTATACGCATTGTGCATCCTCCCATCACATCTCAATGATTTCTAGAATTATGGACTGCTAAAGCAACCTTTATGAGCCACATACAGTCACTGATACAGACACGTGAGGCTACACATTTGAGGACTACAAACAGTCAAGCAAGTTATGATGATATAACTTGGATGATATTTGTTCTAAAATGTTAGATTTTAGCTAGCCCAATCAAAATATAGATTGCTAGCTCACTGATAAGGCAGATATGTTAAAGGTAAGCTAGCTAGCACCTTTGTATTAAAGAAGTTAGCTTATCATGGTGCTAGATAGCACAAAATGTGCTGTTTCTTCTGCGTCCTGCTAAGCAGTTTTACATAACCACACCTGATTTCATACATCATTTAAATGTTTTGATAGCCCTTTCCATTTGTTCAGTTTACAATCTACATATTTAACAGAAAAATGCTATATTTTTAATTGTATTTAATTGTATATCTTTTGCAAAAATGTCTTATGACAAAATATGTTGTTGGTATATGAGTCATGTGGTCTATGTTTCTTAAAATCATCAAAAATTTCCAATTAATTCCCATAAATTCACATAATTTCCACAAATTTCCATTTTTGAATATTTCTAAAATTCCCAAGCTAAAGTTTCCATGGAAAGTTTCCGGAAAGTTTCCAGAAATTTACCGGAAATTTTCCACCCCTTTGCAACCCTAAGTCTATAGTCATATATAGCGCATTTCATTCACAAGGTAGCTCAAAGTGCTTCACAAAGAAATAGTTTTTTAAAAAAAAGTTTTTTTTTTGATCCATGATGGTAGAATAGATAGAATAAAGAATTACCCTGAAAGACAACACAAACATCGTGAGAACTGATATATAAAGTAAGGACAATGGGCTTGATTCACCAACCATTCTTAAGAATAAATTTGCTCTCCCTGTTTTTCTTTCATGAGGATCGCTGCCGATTTCTTCATGCTAACTAATTAAAAGCTGAGCACAACAGCACAATTCGATATACTAAATATTCTCAGTCTGGCAATAACAGCACCTGTCAACCAACCAATTGCAGATCAAAAACACACAGGCAGCAGGGGGTCTGATTGCATGTTGCCATCCTACAACTTTCTCAGTTCACTGCATCTCCTATAATAATTTCATTGTATGCATACTGATGAATGTCATTGTTGAGACATTCTAGAGAGTAAACACCTTTGTCTAGAGTAAACACTGTTGTCAAATACCTTGTATATGCAAGTATAGTTTGCCAACCTCATTCTGATTTTGACCCCTTATTGGTAAATATCTTCTCAACTAGATCAAAAATCATTTCTGCAATGTTCTGTGACATCTCTAGACCTGACTTACAAGACCTGACAACCCACTTTGTGAGCAAATATGTGATGGTCATTATGTATTGTTTAGAGTTGTATGGGCATGTAAGGGGTCCAATCAAATCAATGCCAATTCAATTCAATTTTATCAATTAACACAAAGAGGCACATTGAGCAACAGGGGCAAGGAAAAACTCCCCAGCAGCGTTTTTTGTTTTTACTTGTTATGGTTAAAGAAGAAACCTTGGGCAGATCCAAGGTTTCTTCCTGACAATTCATGGCTAACTTACAGTTGGGTGCAGCACAGGGGTAACAGTTTAAATCTCCTCACTACGTTGACACAGAGAGACACAGACAGACTCTCTCTGCTGCATTCATCACTTAAAAAAAACAAAAAAAAATTACCTGTATTACCTTCTGAACTGTTACCTGTGTTTTCTGTATGATCTTGGTGATGACAATGCCGTCAGACTCTACTGGTCATAAGTCTATGGTTAGAAAATATGTTAGAAATATGTTACATTTTAAAACATTTTGGCACTGTACTCTACACTTTAAGAATAAATAATCAATTTCCAATGTACACTGCAAACATAGTAGGAACAATAACACAATAGCAGCGACAATAGTTATACACCATATTGCAAAGTCTACAGTTACTTTGGTGCTTTTCTCAGATCAGAATGAATATTCTCATACTACTTGTTCAACCTCCACAACATTTAATCATTTGTGCACATCATAGTAGCAATTTCTTCCCCTCAACAAATTTAAATGCTTTGGATATGTGTATTAGTTGCTTTCATTCAATGAATGTTGGTCAAAATGATGCTAGGGATGCTGAATAGTCAATAAAAAAATAAAACCAACAGTATTTAATTTCATTACATATAAAATTGTTGAATTAGAGATCAAATTTTGTCAAGCAAATGTTATACTTTTGAAATCATTTTTTCCTGGAAATGTCTCCAGGAGAATCTTTCCTCGCTTTGCAAGGGTTACGAAATGAACCTATGGCAACCATTGATTGTCTTGGCTTTTGTAAAATCATTGTTTCCTATAGGCTACTCCCTAACACAGTGTCACAGTCATGGTCACAAATCGCAATGTTTCTGTGCTGCAAACATCAGTCAGGCCGATGAAGTTATCGTGTGAGTCACAAGAAGTTGGGCAAAATGATTTACAATTGTAATATGGCCAAAATGCTGATGAAATAGAAATTCCACATATCAACAATAGTAAAATTGATAAAGCAGTGGTATAATGATGTATGGTGTATACAATGTCAAATGAAATCTACCTTTCATTTAAAGAACAAAGATGTTATTGATTGAATTGCGATGAGCCTGGTGCAGGCTGTTAAAATGTAATGTACGCTGAAACTAAGCTAGGATGGAACTTGTGCTCAGCAATGCAACCAGCTGCTGATCCTTATTTCAGCCACAGCACCAGACTATGCAAGTCCAGTTGTTAAGCTGATTTACAAGACATCCGTCAACACATAAGAGTTTAAATAAAACATAGACACTTGGAAAAAATCTCCCTAACTGACATCTTGTCGGGAATATTATGGCAAATTCACTTAATTCTACATACTATTGTGTCTGACATCTTCCTTCATGTTTGTTTTCCTCCATGTAGGTTTGTGTCCTACTTTTTATGAGCCTTGCAGTGCCCTGATTGGCTCATTCTGAAGCAGATTCACGTGTCCCCTGTGAGCAGGGCAGTGCTCCCTCCTTTTGTGTGTAGTAGTGATGGTAGTGTAGCCGTTTGGGGTGTGTGTTTGTGTGTGTGAGTGAATGAGTGAATTAATTGAGTCTGAACTCCGTAGTGGTGGTATTATCCCCAAACAGCACTATCCTTCTTGGAGGCCCTGTGTCCACACAAAGAGGCCCCCTTTGATTGTTAAAAAGCTCAAATCAACATTAGCTCCTTAAGTGTCGCGGAAAGCCAAGGGATCAGGTTTCACACGCTGGTGTCACATTGACAGGAGGTCTGGTTTAAGTTGTAAAAAAGAGGAGTCTCGGGGGACTTGGATTAGAACAATCCTTTGTGACCTACATCTACTAAGACTGTGGTCAGACCCTCTTTTATCATCAGGGGGTTAGGAGTGATGTAGGCAGAGGGTTGTGGGTAGGAGGGCATTGGTGGTATGGAGAGTACACTACGACTACGCCCCTGACATGAAGAAAACTAGTAGTTTTTCCCATCTCTCTGCTGTCCGTGTTGAACTCTGCGTGTGTGTAGAGTGAAGAGGTCCTTGCACACATTGAGGATGTCAAATGTTGGGTGAGGATGGATTTCCTGGAAAGTTAGCCTGGATGTTAGTGCCAACACTGATGTTGCATGTAATGTGTTAGTAGTGCTTTATGAGATCCAAGCCCAACAGATTTGTTATGTCATCTTAGTCCCAAGCATTGTTATCTCTCTCTGTGTTGCACTGATCTCTTAATGGACAAAATGTTGAATGAGATAAACAGAATGTTTTGTGTGTGTGATTGCCTTATAAAAAAAACTTTTAAGCAAGTAATGTGCTTGACTTAGTTTTTAGCTTTACTTTGGTGGACAGGTGTGTGTGTGTGTGTGTGTGTTGGTGTTAGTGATGGTATGTCCATATGTGATTCTAGCATGAGGAAATAGGTTAGTTTCCCTATCCAAATTTTTCCACTCCTCCCTGTCTCTCGACAAAATATGAAACTGCCTTGAATACCGAAGAAGAGAGCCGACTGTAGCAGTTTGCTGCCGTGGCAACAAGGAATGTGCCGCCATGCCATCTTGTTATCATCCCCTTTATATTTTTGAAGCATTCCTCTGGAGTTTTTTTATTGTTTAGAAATCTCTGTTCCCTTGAAACACGTCTGAGATTGGTGAGATTTTCACAGTTGGGACAACTCAGGTCAGCTCACTTTCAGATCTGTAGTTAAAAAGACACTTTGATCACTGGCATATTTTCCTTCCTGTGCGGGGTAACAGTTGGGGATGGAAAGGAATCTGGTTACATTTTTGGGCAGAGGAATGTCATGTATTGTATAACCTGTATCCTTCTCCCCGCCAGTGTATGGTGTTTAACACACACACACACACACACACACACACACACACACACACACACACAGGTGTGTTATGTTTATTGGGGTAGACAGGAAGGTTACCATTCGAGACTTAAGGTTTTGTGCTCCCCTGACTAAGAGTGCGAGGGTTGTGGCATCACACACAGTAGCATGACTCTAACAGATGAGCCTTGACATTTGTTAAATGCCACAAATAAATCAGACTAGCTGGTTTCCCTGACTATGTAGTCTGCTTACATTATTTTTTTTTTTCATTCCAGGTCTTCTAGCACAAAGCCACTTACACCCACTTGCGTATGCATTATGGCATAACTCCACAGTGTACTGCAGCAAATTTTGTGTGTCTCATTCTGAGCTGATTAAATATTGAGTGGGATCTAAAACCGAGTCATTCCTGAAGTTCACCTCAGTGAAGGAGCCAGATGTTGAGGCGCCTTGCGAGACCTCATTTCCTCCTTCTCCCCCCCCCCCCCCCCCTGCAGAGAGAGCTCTTTGTCACACAGGGAAACTTTCTCGTCCCACTGGCAGTCTGGAATAGGCCTTTTGGATTTCCAGTCCTGGGCAGATTCACCATATAGCTCTTATTTTCATGACTAGACCAGTCTCTGCGCTCTTTCCAAATGCCACCAGGCAAGGGATTTAAAAAATGATAAATGGATTTCCTTCCCTTGTCTGACCTCTCTCAGTATCTTTGGTGGAAATATGCTGAGAAGGCGCTACATCTGTGGACCACACCATTTAAAAATCACTGTGTGAGGGGAAAAATGCAGAATGTTGCGTGCTATTGCTCTGCAAATATGTGTGTGTGTGTTTATCCTTTGTGTGTTTGTTTTTGTTTGTTTGTTTCTCTCTCTCTTTCTCTCTCTCTCTCGTGTGTTTGTGTGTGTTTGTGTGTCTGTGCACATTTCTTGCGGTAGCGCTGAGTCCCATCTGCTACCATGAAGCTGTTTCCACTGCTGGCTGCCATAGGGATTATGTCATCCCACTGACCTTCAGATTGATTAGCGCTGTCTTTAATCCAATCACTGTTCCCCCCTGACCCCATGACCTCCAAAAGGTCAAAGGTTAAGACTGAATACATTTTGATACTCTGTCGCTATTTTTAGAAATAAAAGCAAATGACTGCCTTTTTTACATTTTGCATACTTGAGTGAATGCAGCATATTCCACTGGCTTTGAGACTAATACTTATTGCTTAGTCTGGAAAAGAGTATGTAGACACTTTCATTATGAGGAGAAACACTGGTTTTTATGATATTGTTGTGACTGTTTGAAGGGTGCCCAGAGCAAAGCAGTGATAACATCGGAAATCCAGCCTACCATCCCAAAGCAAGCTGAGTTAGACTCCCTCATGATCTTACCAACTGTATGCTGATAAACAGAGGGAGGGAGACGGAAGGAAGAGGAACAAAGTATTTGGGAGAGAAACGTGTGACTATGAAGAGAGCCAAGGTCACACGACACCTCTGTTCGCCCATACAACAACGATCACTTGTAATTGTGGACCGCCGTTGTCATTAATTATTTAGGTAGGCCCACTGTCCTCTGAGAAAGTCAGTAAACAATTTCACACCTGACTGCTCCCGCACTTCCAGGGCCCGTTTATCTTCTCTCTCTCCTTGCCGGGCCCCTGCAGAGCCTCAGCAGCCACTCGGGCCCAGGTCCCCTCAGGCCCCTCCATGTAAGCTGGCTCATAGCCCACACCACAGAGACCCTCCCAAAACCAGAGCACACAGCTGCTGTTGGCCTGTTTTTTACCTCTGAATCCATTCCCTACTCCAACACACACACACACACACTCATGCCATGCCATGTACATGCTTCCAAACATCCATATCCTGTACAGGCTGAGGGAGGAGGGCGCAGGGTGAACTTTGACCGTGTTGCCAAGCATTGAGGTGTAGGCTCTGTTTCCTCCACCGCAATCTGTCTTGTTGGGAAAGAGGGAAAGACAGACAGAGAAGTGGCTATGTTGAATACATAGGAAAGGGAGACACCTGGCATCCTGTATGACTTCACAAAGGCAGGGAGAAGTGGTGGTTAGGAAGGGTTTAGTCCTGGTGGTGAAGGGCAGTTCAGTTTTAAACACATGAGCAGAAGAATTCACTGTTGCCGCCTCCATGGCAACAGCAAAGCTCTGTCGAACTTGTGTGGCTAACAGCTGCAGAAGTCTTCTTGTTTCTTTCTTCCTTTAGTATGTGCTCAAGGTCTAATTTAAATCCATGAGGTTTATGCAGACTGAGCTCTCGCCCTGATTAAGTTTATCAAGTTATAGTGAAGATGGTTAAAGTGAAGTGAAGCTTTGACCAGGGAAACTGAGAACCTAGTACTTCTCTCTTTTTGTTCTTGTTTCAATTTCTCTCAACATATTTGTTTGGCCTGCCAGATTTGTTCAACTTCCAGTGTAGGGATTTCTGTTTTTGTCCTGGGAGATCTAAATAAAGCATTCTTGCTGATGACTATTAGGGTAAATTTACACTAACATGGAGGTAGATTTTCAGTGCCAAATGTTGTCTGAGGAACATCCAAGGTGTTCCACCCAATGGCAGCCAATAATAATATTGTCCATAGTTAATCATTAGCTGAGTTTACATTTACATTACAACTATAATGCACAGCTGTAACTATCAGTTTGGATTATGAAAGACTTGGTTGCTCAAAGGCTGACATTGATCCCGCAGGTGAAATAGATTTCACTTTGTGCAAAAACTGCCGATTTAATATCAATGGTCTTCTGTTAGCTGTTGCAGTTGTAGTTTTTTCCCCTGCTCATTGTTCATTGCTTTGTTGGCATTCTAACTGGTGTACTACGCCTTGATTTCTCATGTTGGAAGCTAGCATAGAAGTCCTGGTCATAGCCTAAATCAGCATGATCATACATTAGCATGTGTTCTGCCCTGTGGGGCAACTGTTGGTCAGGGCCCTGAGAGGAGCCTCAGGTCTCGTATGACCTCTGTGTGCAGGGGGGGGTCACACACTCTGGAGCTTTGCAACCACACAGCTGGGCAAGGCATACATGCTCACAGACACTCATGCACCCTCTCCCCTCCCTGAGTGTGCCTATCCCAGTTCTTCCCTGCAGACTCTGGAGGAATGTGGTCATGTGGGCTCCATCGGCCCCTCTGTTTATATCACAGTGCTGCTCCTGAACAATGTGCTTGTGTAGGGCACTCTCGGCTCTGCCTCCACCCAAAAGAGGCGACCCGAGAAGGCCTGTCTTGGTGGATGTTTTTGGATCTGCTTTTGTGATGTGACATTTTGGAGGCTTTGTTGCACCCAGTATGTTTCAATAGGTTTGGTTTCCACAAAGTTGTGCAGTGTCAATAAAGCTTTGAGAGTGGGTTATAAAAGGTCCATTGCTAGATTTGCCAGAGTGGAAAATTTTGGCCTCTTTGGTGGTTTCATACAGCACCCCCTAGTATGACACAGCTCTCAGCTAAGCTTGAGAGGAGAGACGGTGGAGTCCATACCACTTATTTTTATATCCGCAATCCTTTGAAAAGCTGTATTACTATCCAGTCAATACCCTCCCTCCTCAATCCATCGACTGCTCTTCCACCCACTCTCTGGCAATATTGATAGGGCCTACTTATTTCACCAACAAATAAACGTCAGTTTGTCCAGTGGGTGAACCCTTTTTGCTTTTATCATGGATAGCAATGGAGCTGAGCCAACAGTCTTAATCGGCTATAGAAACTAGCCAACTCAAACATTTTGTGTCAGTTTGTCCCAAACTATTGTATCCTAATTTCACAGATTATGTAATGAAATAATAGCTAGTGGCTAAAATAATGCATGCACATGATGGAGTGTTATGAACAATCTGATCTTCTGCAGGCTACAGAATGCACCTACTGTGGCGCAGTATAGCATGGCCTGACGGAATGCATGTACACAGAAACTTTGATTAACCGTATTGACCCTTTCCCCCCAACCAAGCATGTTATTATCAACACATAGTACTAATGTAGTAGTAGTAATGCTACCTGACCTGAATTTAGAATAAGCATCACTTCTCATATATGGAAGGCCAAACTGGCAAAAACGCATGTTTGTCTGTGTTTTTTTTTTTTTTACTTTGAGCCTCTGGTGCATGACCTGTGGTCATATGAGGATAGATGGATGGGTGGAAGGAACAGTGTAGGCTTGGGTCTTTAACAGACTATTAAGAAGCAGTGCATTATTTTACTAGGCTTACCGAATCATGGTACTAGCAATGCACTTGCAATGATTACACGGAAATGAGACAACCTTTTTAATATTTTGTTTTGGTTAGTTATGATATCTATTTAGTATGGGGAAAATAAAATGAATCTAAATTGGTTGTTGAATAAAAAAAAAAAAAGATGAGTTTTTGAAAAAAAAGATGTTGAAAAGTTTAGGACAGTCTTAGATGGCAAACTAGTAATGTCCCAAAGGGTCACACTGTAGTAATGTCCCAAAAAGTGCTGTTAGACTGGGTGACCTTAACAAAAAATATATATTTTACCATTTCTGAGTTCCTGACCTATTGATTCTTTGAGATTGTTCACGCCGCAGTACGTAACAATTCTTGTCCTGTTCTTGCGCCAGCCGCGTGGAATCTATTAACACATATTCTGAATATATCTATTCTATCTGCACCATGAACTCACAGATTGTGGTATGAGTGAAGCGATTGTCATTATTGTTAATTCCCAAGAGCTTTGGTGGGAGTGGGATACTTGACTACACCGTTGGAAACTAAAACCACGGCAGAAGAAGGCATTCCCAGTATTTGGGCTATTTGAAAGAGAGCTACCAAGCCCACTCTGCCTTTGGGTGTGTCAGAAGACTCTTCCCAATAGTTATCCACAAGCTTGGAGATCCAGACATAGTGACACAGGGTAAATATTTGACCTCTGCTGAAGACTGTGTATCGGTGGCAATTTATTGACTGTCTGAAAAATATACAAGCCTGCAATCCAAACATTGAAAGTGTTAAAGCCACTGTTCATACTCTTTTTGACAGAAACAGGGAGGGGAAAATGAAAGTGGGTGGAAAAGGTTGGCTGATGTGTTCTGTTTTCAATTTCACATT
>JAGFZM010000196.1:548668-587452 GCA_017657215.1 Limnothrissa miodon
TGTGTGTATTTCTGGCTCTGGACACTTAAATGTGTGTATGTGCTTCAATAACAGTATGCATGCAAACAGACATCTGTGCATGTGTTTGTGTGTACACGTGACAGAATGAGATCCCTTCTGTCAGTGATGGGCTAGTGAGTGGTCAGAGGGTCTGTGTGTGTGTGTGTGTGTGTGTGTGTATGTCAGATCACATATCTCCAGCATGTGATGGAGGAGTTCTTCCAGTCTCTTCAGAGCTGCAGGGGAGAGAGAGGGCGAGAGAGAGAGAGAGAGAGGCCCTCTTCTCCCAGCAGCTGGCCTCCTGCGATGCAGGGTGACAGGGATGACTGGTGTGCACGAAACACACACTCACACTCTACACACACAGTCTCATGCATCAACACACATTCAAATAATGGAAAATGCGCACACACACTTTCATACACACACACATAGTGTGATAGAAGGCACACTGTTTTGGACACAATGATATTGACACTCAAACACTGTGTGTGTGTGTGTGTGTGTGTGTGTGTGAGTTAGAGAGAGGGAGAGTGTTTACACATTCACACAGCTTACTGATGATATCCTGACACCCCTAGGTTTGTTTCACATTACTCAGCGGTTGAGGCAAAACAAACATGCAGCTCTGTCTTAGTTTTTTTTTCTCTCCTACTCTCTCCTCTCTCTCTCTTTATATTTCCGTGAGTGACAGAAGAAGGGAGCCAATTTGTAATGACTGGGAGGCTGTACTGTAGTTCACTTCCCTGCTTCTACTCAGAGTGGTGTGTATGCCATGATGCACTCGCCAAATACTGTATGTGATCCCATCTCCCTCCACACACACACATTATCACCACCACCATCATTTCAACCCACCACCTCCAACCAACCAAAGGGAGAGAGAGAGAGAGAGAGAGAGAGAGAGAGAGAGAGAGAGAGAGCCAAATAGCATGCAAGAATGAATCCACTAGATGGAAGGAAAGGAAGTGTGTGTATTCACAATGGATGAAAGGACTGGAAACAGCTGCTCCAACCTGACCCTTCCCACCTCTCACTCTGGCGTCTCTCTCCATCTTTCCTGAGCTAAATCTCCCTCTCTGTATTCTTTCTTTCTCTCTTTGTTTCTTTCTTTCTTTCTTCCTTCTGATCTTCTCTCTTGAGGTCAGGGTCTCTGCTCGGGATGTGATTTAGTTGTATTCACAAAAAGGAAACAAAGTGGATGTGTAAGCACAGGAAGAAAGAAAGAGAGAATATGGAGGGAGAGATTTAGCTCAGGAAAGATGGAGAGCGCCACATGTCAAAACAAGAGGAAACTGATAGCCTAAACCCCTCCCCCCTTACACTCTCCCTGTCCGCCTCCCCCTCAAACAAATCTTGAGTCCTGTAAGCACAAGAACATGCAGACCTCCTCTGATCCCTGCCTCTCCATTAACCTGATTAAACGTCACCCTTCACCCCCCCCCCCCCCCCCCCCCCCCCCCCCCCCCCCCCCCCCCTTCTCCTCCCCCCCCCCTCTACCCCCCCCCCCCCCCCCTCCTCTCCCATCTCCTACAGCACACTCATGACCCTTCCCCAAGGGATACCAACTCCAGTGTCTTACCTCTGCCCCATCACAAGTTAATACATACAAGTAGGGCATTTTTGTTTAAGGTGCAGAAACCAGAAACACACACACACACACACACACACACACACAGGCTAAGCTTAATGCAAATCTGTATGTTGTGGCGCGGGGCAGACTGTGTCTAGTGCAGATTTACAGATTAGAAGGGATCTGGCCCAGGCGCAGTCCACAGGAAATCCTGCCGCCCCAGTGGCACATCCAGCCGGCTGCCGAAGCATATGCACAAGAGTGCACAAGAGACCACATGCCTCTGGCTCCACGTACTGACACACACACACACACACACATAGCCACAGGCCAGTAGACAGTATACATGCCAATGCCAATCTAATATAAGTTTCAATGCAGTACTAATTCTATGTGGAGGCAAGAGAAACAGCTTACAGAAATCTGCACAGCTTGTGTTGCACCAAGACATAAGTGTTCACACAGTGCACACTACAGTACACCTGACTTCCCAGTAATAACCACAGTAGAGGACAAAAGCAGTCTATTAAAACCACAAGTTTGCATTGTCATTCTGTCAGATAATACTTTGGATGAATCTTTTTTTCACTTTAGTATAGATGGCTTCTCCAGGACGCTGAAGAGGCAAGAGACTTCACCTTTAGCTCTAGAGTCATCCATGAGCACAAGCCCCACCTGGGGAAAAGGGGCGGGGGAGAAGGGAGGGGTACTGTCTGTTGCCATGGCGACTGTTGCCCTGATTTTCTTCTTTCACTCCACTTTTCTTCTATTCTCTCTCTCTCTCTCTCACTCTCTCTCTCTCTGTCATTCCCGAATACCCACATACATACATACATGGCCCAGTCTCAGCTGCCAGAGTCTGTAACTACTGTAAAGAGAGATGGACACAGAGGAAGAGAGAAAGAGAGTGCAGGAGGCAGCGAGCACTGTGCTGCTTGCCATAAGTGTGTGATCAATCGCTCCACTCACCTCCATTAGGCAAAGAGGATGTGAAGTGGGGAAAATTCCAATCTCCCAGGCTTATGATACACTAGGTCTGTCACAGCACAGCATGTACTGTGTGTGTGTGTGTGTGTGTGTGTGTGCGTGCGTGTGTCTGCAAGAACTAGACACACCCTCCAAGATGTCTTATTGAACCTGTGAAGAGCAAAGATCTCTTCTTTTGGGAGATGCTTAACTTTCATTTGGCCACTACATGTATCTTTGTCCTGGAAATCAGTACTAGGTTTAAACGCGAATGTACATTTATTCATTCAGCCTACAAGCCCTCTCTGCCTTGCTGTTGATTGCTATGTCATGGACCGTCACTTATTCCTGTGTAGGGTGGTTGTGTGTACGTGTGTGTGTGTGTGTGTGTGTGTGTGTGTGTGTGTGTGTGTGTGTGATTTTTTGGGCCTTGCTTATTTGCTGTCCTGTTACCATGACTTCAGGAGGTCCACAGGCCAGAACCTCTGCATCAACCCTTTTCAACCCCCTCAGGTTCAAACCAGCAGACATATGTGCTGCTGTCTCTGCTCTTTAATGATTGATATCACTCTGGGTGCTTGCTGGACAGCAGTGCACTGTGTCTGGCTCTATATCACAGACAGGCACTGACACACACACACACACACACACACACACGCAGACCAAATTATGTCTGCACACATACACACCTTCTCAGTGCAGAGGCGATGGATGTCTGTGTTTCTTGTGTGTGTCTGCCCTCTGGCATTTGTTCATTAACTACTCCACCCTCCCCAGACACATACCCAGTCCTTTCTGTCCTGCTGCTTCTTTCAGTCAGTGTGTCTGAGTGGTGTGAGTGTGTGTGTGTGTGTCCTGCCATCCCTGGGCCCTTTCTTACTCAAATGTGTTGGATGATATGTGTGTGTGTGTGTGTGTGTGTGTGTGTGTGTGTATGAGTCCTGTGGAGCGTGCGCAGGAGCAAAAATGACATTTTGGGATCAGAGGGAGCGCGGCCGGAGAAATATGTGCCACGCTTAAATAATCCAACAGGTCGGAAAAATTTCAACCTCTGAATTATAGATGTGGCGTTGTCAGGCGGGCAGGGGGAGGGTGCAGGGCATTATGGCTGGTTTGTGTGTAAGAGAGGAGGGATCATTTCCAGAGCCAAAGAGCTAGAGAACGGCAAGAGACTGGCCAGCACTCACTGCTATTATTGCAATAGCCTGCTAGCTACGAGCAGCAGCATATTCATTTTGCTCCTTCTTCACATTACTGAGACAAATGCCTATAGGTGTGCGTTTGTCTGTGTGTGTGTGTGTGTGTGTGTGTGTGTAAAATGAGAGGGATGGAGGGAGTATGGCACAGTCATTTTTCAGTTTGGCCGCACAATGCTACCTGGTTCATCACCGTTTTTATTTTCCTTTTATCTCCACCCCTCTAGTCATTTTTGAATCACTACTCAATATATCTCTCTCTCTCCTCCTCTCTCCTCATCTCCTCCATCTCTCTCTGTGTCCCTCTCTCTCTGGTGTGTGTGTGTGTGTGTTTGTGTGTGTGTGTGTGGTGGAGGGGATGTGTGGTGGAGGGGATGTGAGCAGTGTTCTGTCTCTCGTGCTAATTGGCTGCATTCGTCTCAGGCTGTCCATGCCCGTGTGTGAGCTGCTCCCGTGACTTACAATTGGGAAGCAGCCCACCGTATTATTCTCCCCTCTCCTCTTTCCTCTTGCATGCTCTTGCTTTGTGCCTTTCTTTGCCTACCACCTGCATGCGCCACCCTATCCCCCCACCATACATACATGCACTCACACGCAAACTGCACACAGTACCTCTCCATATGTAGCTGGAGGAATGCAAGAACAGTTGCCTGTGCACATGTCTCTTTCCACATACACACACATATACACACAAACACCCTTCACATGCCACAGACACACACACACACACACACACACACACACACACACACACACACAGCACAGGCTGAGGGCCGGGTGTGTGCTCTTGCGGACGCAAGCAGACTGTCAGCTATCAAATGGCTGCTCTACAGGAAGACAAATTTGAGCCGGCGATGTTTAGAGTTCAAACAGGTAGATGGTATTTTAGTAGTTTATTCACTTTATATGTGCATGTGTGCGTGTGGTTTAAAGGGACTGGAAGGAAGTTTATGTAAGCGAGGGAGTTGGCATCTCCCTGTTACTGTGTTGGGCAATGTGACTGACTAAAGGAGTTGAGTGACAGACAAAGAGAAAACGAGAGAAACACAGAGAGAGTGCAAGAGAGAAAGTAATCAAGCTGTAGGCAGTGGCCAAGCTGTGAGCGTGGGTTGCCACCAGGTTGAGTAAATGTCTGTCAAGGTCACCCTCCTGCACTCACTTTATCTGTCTCTCTCTGTCTCTCCGTCCGTCTCTCTCTCCGATGCCAGTCCAAACCAATCCCCCTCCTGCGGCAGCTCTCTCTCCATTTCTCTCCTCCTCTCTCCTCCCTCCCTCTCTCCCTCACCCCAGCCATGATAAATCACTGGCGTGCTGATCCTGATCCTCTCCTACTCTCCATTTAGCCATAGTGTACTTTAACAGCCTGTCGGCCTGATTGACAGCTATCCTGTCCCACCCACCCCCTGGGGCCTGGGGTAATTGAGGTAGTAAATATGCTCCAGAATCGATTATCTTAATTAGCAGGGGCGAATAGCAATGGTTGAGGTGTTTGTTGTTGAAGCATGGATTTTGGGATGGGGGGCTTTATTTGCTCCTGACCCGCAGAACACCCCCCACCCCCTTACCAACTCCACCCCACCCAGTGAGACTCTAAACGGCTTGTGATGGCTCACTTCGGAGGGGGTTGTTTTAGGTCTGCTCTCGGTCACACACAGGATCATCGACATCTTGCTGTGTGTGAGAGAGATTGAGAGGGAGGAACAGGTGCTTTTTTCCACTGTGTGTGAAGCATTACAGAAATAAGCCGCTGAGAAACTACTTGTCCAGGGTGACGAAGAGACATCGCCATGGTAACAGGTGAAGAGACAGTGTGGTGTCGTCAGGGCCCTTTGTGAAAAGTCCCTGCTTACTTACAAGTGTTTGTCAGGGGAGGAGGATGGAGAGATGGAGAGGAAGGTAGAGAGATCTACAGAGACCTTTAATTGTGACCTCCTATTGCTCTCTCCCCCTAGTTCTCAGACAGACACGCAGACACAGACCCACAAACACCCACCTCGTTAGCCCCTTGCTGAGCACTGAACTCAGGTGAGACTCTGTCTCCCTTCTCCCCTCCTCTCTTCACCCTTTCTTCTCCTCTCCTCTCTCATCCCACCCCTGTCAGAGAGAATCCAACCTTTCCCCCCGTACGGCCCTCGGCTCATAATGGCCTCCTCGTCACTGTGTTATTACTCAGTCCCCATGACGAGCAATCACCCCTTACGCAAGGCCACCTACGCTAGCCACATTTGCCCTCTAACGTCTCACCCATTCGTCTGCCTGCCTCTGCCCCCACTCCTTTACTTGTATCCCTCTCTCTCCTTTCTTTGTCTATCTCCCTCTCTCTCTCCTGTGCGCGCTCTCTCTCTCTCACACACACATTTCATTATTTCTGTCAGCCTTTAGTTCTTGTTCCTAATGTGTTCAGAGCATCCTTCTACGTCAATCAATTGGAAGAGTGAGTCATCTCAGCAGGCTGAGTAGTGTGCAGTGGGGGGTTATGAGGAGACGTTGTCCAAAGGGAGTGAGGGTTGGTGCTTGGAGTTTTCAGAACATGCCACCCAGTCTCATCTTTTATTGCAGTGGTGGTTGAGTTAATAAAACAATGCCTTGGCATTATGCTAGTGCTCTGCTGCTCAGCCCATTACTCTCACCTGTGTGTGTGTGTGTGTGTGTGTGTGTGTGTGTGTGTAATCATGCGTGCCCAGGGTTGGAAGTGCTGATGGCATGTGCATGTCTCATACAGTCACAAACACTCTCTCACACACACACACACACACACACACACACACACACACTAGTGCCTATTTCTCCAAGTGTTATTGTAGGTGACATAGGGCATGTGTGCCAAATGCAGAGCGACATTTATATTTATCAGAGGCTGCTGTCGGAATGCAGAGTCTGAGTGCGGACTGGGACTGCATACACTCCAGGCTTTGGCCTGGCAGTTGACAAACAGAGTGTGGAGCTGATTGAATCCCGCTTGGTGTTTCCATTTGATTGAACGGAATCCGGTACAAAGTGGCTGCCCAGTGGCTTTATTGAGCCCACTAAAATGACTTGGACCCCTTTGCCAGCTTACCACTTACACCCCTAGGAAAAAAGGGGAGAAAGAAAGAGTGGAAGAGAGGGCAAAAGAGAAGGAAAGAAAAATGGAGAGAGAGAGAACATTGGGGACCCAGAGTGCTGGCAGCGTGGTGGTCATCGATTATTCACGTCTATAGCTGGTCTGAATTGGATCGGCACTTTAAAAGCATCAACCTGTAGTACGAGCAATCAGATTTATGATCTCCTCTCTGGCAGGAGGCAAAAAGGGGTTGAGGAAACAAGCCCCCCCCCCCCCAAGCACAAAAAGAAGCTGAACAATAGTTTCTCTGTGGCGGAATGTGTATGTGGATGACTGGTGGCGTGATTTGTGCACTTACTTAAAGTGATTGCCTCCACGGAGGTGCATGGGAGGGGGGCAGGTTGGAAACTGTGCAGATGGGGAGTGTAGGAAACGCGGGTTCCGTAGGTGGAACCAATTTATCTCCCGAGTTCCCTTTGTGCTTTGCAAGTATGCAAATGTTGGATGAGATTGGCTCGGATTTCACATATGTATGGATATATTTTCCTCCATAATTCCCCTTCCTTTCCACATTCTTGCCTGTTTGATGAGCTGCAAAACCAGGTTTATATCTGCATATCAGAGGTCCATTACCCCAAATGTAATCAAAAGGATTCCCTCGGGTGTAACGGTGGCTTCCTTGTATCACTCTCCATCGTGAAAGTGTGAGGGAGCAAGAATTAATGTTTTTCAGCCTTCTGCTCTTTGATGGCTCTTTAAGTCTTGGTGAACTTCGATTTGCAGCTCTTTTTGTTTGTACATCTGCTCAGGCCTCACTCTCATCCGTCTGTGTGAGTCACTGTGTGAAACACCATGTGGATTGATTTATCACAACTTCTTCTTCATGCATCCTCCCCCTCTCTGTCTCTCTCTCTCTCTCTCTCTCTCTCTCTCTCTCTCTCTCTCTCTCCCGTTCTCTTTTACTCTTTTTTTTTTCTTTTCTTTTTCTCCTTCCCTCTCTTGGTTGCGGTGTGTGGAGCAGCCTGACTAGGCTCTTTGGAAGTTAAACTGTTAAAAGTGGTTTTATTTGGATCATACCACCATGGGGGTATGGGGTGTGCCACGGAGTTAACTAGCTCATCTAAATGCAAATGAGCATCAGGGTGTGAGGTCCATCACGGAATATGCAAGAAAAATGTTTATGGAGAGAAATGTGTCTCTGTACAGAAAGATGGGAGTTGAGGATGGAAATTAGGAACCCACAAACACACACACACACACACACATTTGTAAACATATTAAACTGACATTAGTCATGTGCTCAAAATTTAAATAGTCACCCTCACGCAGCGAGATGCAAATGGCAGGCCCAACTGAAGAAATGTTTACTCACACACTGGCAGATAACGTCAGCAGGACAGACTTGCTAGACCAGAATGCATTTCATCCAGTAATATGCCAGAGGTGTTTTGGTCCTCGTCCGTTATTTAAAGCACTCATGGAAGAGTGTGTGTGTGCTGCTGTTGGGGGAAGGGGATGAGGGCTGGAGTCTAGTTCTAGTGTGCTTGATGACTTGAGGGCTTGTCAGGGTTCAACAGCAAACCTAAAACAATGAGTGGGGCCACAACACAGAATCAAAGCCTCAAAAGCCTGTCTTCTTTGACGAAGGAGACGGTTCCACTTGTTTTGTTGTCTTCCTGGAGCACAGCCAAGTGTGACGAGATGGCAATCTCTGCTTTTTCTTTTCCCATGGCTGTGCTTGGTTACGGGTGGCTTGAGCCTGCTGAACACGTGGGCAGATGGAAGGCTCGGAAAGGTGAGCTGTTGGAAAGGTGAGCTGTTTACCTGCTGACAGAATAATATTGCTGAGAGATGATACTTCAGAACCCTTTACAACACAAGCTAGTAGGTGAGGAGGCAACTGTATGGAATAGAAAAGGTGAAATATACCTTTAGGTATTGTACAGGAGAGTCATCAAACCCTCTATTTGCCACTAACATTGGAAAGATGTAGGAAGAATAAAATATTGAAAATATTCTCTTCTCGTCCCTTTCCTTTTTCCCACGTGGTCAATGTTACCCATGATTAATTATTGCACAGAGCCATTTGCATTGAGGCTGCCCTGTTGTTTTTATAAGGTGACTTACAGTTTTATGACTAGATAGATAGTAGTGCCTTTTATTGTTGGTTTAATTCTGTACAGGCAGTTGGGCTTAAGCCGGCAGGTATTATAGCAGCTACAGGTCAACCTGTAAAAAAGGCTTTACGTTGTAAGACATGTTCACAGCAGGCTGACTGCTCCTTCTTCCCCAGAAGCTGCAGAGGTAGTAGCTAGTCTTTACTTTCTTCCATGTCGATGAGGTCATTTCCACCTCTGACTTTCTGTGTCATTGCATATTCTGTCTTGAGGATGAAGATGAAGACATCAAGGGGGATTTTTAGTTTGACATTAAATATTTAAAAAAAAATGTAATGACAAAGTTTTCATATCCAGTAATTAGATGTATGATCTCATTAAAGCACACCATTAATGGCATATTTAAAAGAAACTCCTCTGCTGGGGGCCCATAGAAATCGGCTGATTGGCCGGCTGGTGCATTGAGCAGTTCTCCTGCCACATCTGCCTGCCGTGTGCCAGACCTTCGTTTTTAGAGCCGCATGCAGAGCTTGATTGCAATATCAGCTGTTCCATCTCCTGGGCCTTATGAAACCGTTCCGTGCGCAGCACAGTGTCCCTGTGTCGCCTCTCCGGGTCTGCCACATGCCTGCTGGGGCCTAATTCCCTCTGTGCTGCTTCAGAAATCACTGGGGCCAACAACACACTGCCCCACTTATCAGACCTTTCAGGTGTGTGTGTGTGTGTGTGTGTGTGTGTGTGGTTTTTGTCTGTGTGCAAGTGTTGGGGGGAGGGGGTGTTTCAGGTCTGGATAAAGTCCATGCGAAATACCTGGTGCCTGATTAATGACGCCTAGTGATATGGCATGTGAAAAGGCTGCTTCACTAATGCTAAAATTCCATTATGGCACTGGAGAATTAATGATTTAGATCATCATGCTGTTTAATGATGTCTAATGAATTGCTCTATTTATATGGCCATGTGGCTGTTTGGGTTGACTTTGAAGTGGTGCAATAATTACACCTGTATAGGCCTACTCATTCATTCACTCACTCACTCACTCGCGCTGGTGATAAGCCACTGGGTTAGCTCTTCCTGAGGGCTGTTCAAAACAGAGCTTATGCTGCTGAATGGGCTTGGCCCTTGTGGAATATGAAGCCCTTCATCCAGTTGGACCTCTCGGAATTTAGTAATCTCTCAAATGATTTGAGTGTTTCCACTCTCTCCCTTTCTCCCCCCGTCTCTCCATTCCCCATTTTGTTCATCATCCCTTGCTGTTTGTCACCATAGTTACCTTCTCTCTCGTTGTTGTTGTCTGCTGTGCATGCACGTTATCCCTTTTGATGCATGCAGATGTTGTCAGGGGCGCCATTCGATTTTGAAATTTTGGTTGCTGAAACACTGATTATAATATTAAATTGTCTAGGGGTCCCTGTCAGTGCCAGCCAGGCCTTGTGAATCATCCCAACTCTTCCCATCCCTTTCTATCTCAGTGGTGCCCCTGCATGTTTTCACTGTTCTTGTAGTTGGAATTTAGCTTTCAAATTTGCTTTCACATCTCCACTGACCATTTTGTCTGTCCTCTGTCCTCCAGCTGATTGTGTTTTCTTACTGTCAGACTATTGTGTTTAGGTGGGGCAGTGTTTATACTGCACACAGACCAGTGCTGTGGCGTGCAACATGCTGGATGGATCAGATCAGATAAGCCTGTCAGAATTGGAAACTGTTGACAGGCCATCTTCCTGTCAGACAGCGATCCCTGTTATCTAGGACTCTTTGCTCTGTTTGATCTATTTTTTATTTTCTTTTTTTCTGAGCAGGATGGAGAAATTGACATGTCACCCCGCCCCTTTTCTGAAGCTTATCTGAGCATGCTCTAGACAAAGGTCAGGGGTGACTCTTCTCTCATTCTAAGTGCCGCGGTTTCATCATGGATAGAGGATTCGGGCACCGAACATTAATGTAGTACAGCGCTTGATATGAACACACTGTGTCCTTGCTTTGGCGATGGGCTTGAACCGGCTCAGGGAGGCAGTGGCTGGCCTGCCTACTTTCCTCCCACACAGAATAGCTCAGTATTTCTCCTCTTTTAACACCAGGGTGTCTATGTTGTGTCCCTGAATGTAAATCACACTGCACGAAGCATGCCTGGAAGCTTCATTTTCAACTTTGAGAAAAATGTCCATTTGAAGTAGTTCCGCTGAGGTAACACATAGGGCAGCACTGATCCACTATGGTGCTTTCATCTCAACAAAAGACAACGACTTCTAACTGTCATGAACACACGAGTTAGCCCTGCAGGCAAGGCCTCCTGTGTTCTTTTCACTGGTATGTTTTGTAACGTGATCTGGTTGGACTGGAGGTGGTAAAACACACAGCTCATTGTCCCTGACCCCTCCTACACCCTGCCTCACCCCACATGCCACACAGATGATCTAAGGAGAGATGCAGTTGGTGTGTAAACACTTTGCATGATCTCATGAACCTCAGCTCTCAGGATCTAGCTTTAAAGAATGTGCTTCTTTCAAGAAGCAGTTTTTTTTCGAGCTTGTGTCAATGTGTTCTGTCAGTGTTAGAAACATAGAAATCCTCAAAAATGTATTGGAAATGGAAATGCACACACATACATAGATCCATCCAACAAGCACACACACACACACACATACACGCACACCCCTCCCCCTCCCTTTTCAGTGTGGGGCTCTCCCTGATTGAGTCCACGTGGAATACTACTTCACACCAAACAGGAAACCAATGACATCACTGCATCCTGCCTGATTTGGCGTGTGGCCCTGTGACATGGTTCCCTCAGGGAGCAGTAGTGGAACCTTCTTGGCGTGTTACCGAAAGAAACATACCATCTCCTCTTGTCTTTAACTTGATGCCTGCATTTCCTGTATATTAGCAGCACGTTGTTCACTACATTTAATGGTACATCCTGCTAAGATTTCTAAAGCATACCATTAGCAATGCGAGGGTAGACCACAGAGAATGACAAAAGATGGAAAGCATTTGAGTACTTCAGCTGTTCGGACACAATCGGACACAGTTCTGCTAATCTTAGGGGATAAACCGATATAGAAGCATAGAAGTTCTATTGCTTCTTTCAACTGCCTACTGTACTCTTACTCTACTGATGTTTCAGATCATTAAACAATTCTAGTGCTTTACATAAACTAAAATTGGTTCTGTTTCAAATGTACATGATTTATCGTGAGTTATGTACGTGTTCATACAGTGTCAGCCACATGAGCTAAATTAAAGGCTGAAAAACTGATATTGAACACTGACAGCAGAATTTTTGCATAAGTTTTTACTGCATGTAGCCTATACTGCCTTGCCTGTAGTGACAGTGTTTATCCAAAACCTCCACTGAAACAGACATTTTCACCTAAAGCCTGTAATTACGATATTTTGTGTGTTCAGCAGATCTGAGAGGGATATTTTTTGTACATTCTATGGCCCAAGGAAGCATGGTGCTCTGTCACCTGTAGCATGTCGACTAATTGCACAGCATGTGCTGTAAGGGAGAGAAAACAAAAGCAAAGGAGGGATGTGTTTTGCTGTCAGCCCTGTGATCCACAGAGGACAGGGAAATGATGTGTTGGACCGGAATGGAGACTAAATTCCGCAGATGAGTGCGGCAAATTACAGCCTCTGTGTGAGCGAGGCTGAACCACAACAAACCAAGAGCGGCTCATCTATATGCACACCCAGACACATGTAATTATTGCAGTTCGCAAAAGACAAGTGAGGAAACGTTACTGGACAGAACTACCGGTAGTTGTGCTGCCGAAGAGCCAAAATTCCAATTCCAAAGTTTTATTGTGTTTTGCGCAAAGGCTTTTTAGAGTTATCATAACATCTACCTCAGATCTACGTTGTCATGCTAGTTGCAGGACTTTTGTTTGAATGGCTAACCAGCAGGATATATGCCTGGTGACTTGAGCTCTGGAATATGCATAACCATAAGTGCAGGTATTTGCTCTCATTTGTTCTCGTCTCATTTTAATCTCAAGACTAAACACTGCAGGATGGAAGCAAGACCTCCTGTCATCTGATTTGTTTAACAGCAGAGAAACCTGCACTGCTAAATCCCCTAACTTACCTTCTCTCTCTTGCTCTGTCTTACTATCTCTCACTCTTTTACTCTCTCTTGCTTTTTTTCTCGCGCTCTGTCCTCCCTCCTCTCTCCAATTGCTTATCTATCTGTGTCTCTCTTTCCCAAATGGGATTAAATGTGATTCCCTGATGTTGTACTCAAATATGTTCGTAAGGGTCATTGTTTTTGTTGGAGTAGAGCTACAGGACCCAGGAAGAGTTGCGGTGCCCAGGGAGCCTGGCCTTATTTATGACGACCACTGGCTGGGTGGAAGTCCATAGGTTTCCCGTTTTTTCCACAAGCCATACCTTAGCTTGTAATTGAATTATTTTGCAGGTCTCTCTGCTTGAAGGTTTTCAGTGAGAACTGCATATGTTGTGCAACACTTAACGTTAGAAGATAGAACTATGCTCCATTCCATGATATTGGCATGTTAGGTAAGTGCTGCATCAGTACATCATGTCATCATGCACTAAGGAGAAATGCTCCTAATTTAGGTTCAGGGAGATATAGATTTATGCTTGCAGTAGCTTGACAGGGATTCTAATGGGGATTCCGTGCTGCTGCCATGCAGCGTGATTGGCCTCCTAACTAACCTCTGTGAAGTATACTACAGTCTATGGAAGTATAGCAGTTGGGCTCTGCCCTGTGGGTCCATGGCGTGTTTTTCCTCCTTTCAGATTCCCTTCAGATAGTCGGCACTGCTGAAAGGGGGAGGTTGTTTTCCATCGGTGAGCTGCATGGGGTTCTGAGTTGCAGTCTTTCTCAGGACCTCAAAAAGACAGAAGTGCCTGAATTTTACGAGGGCATTTTTCTTTCTGGTTGCAGAAATACAGAGTGTGAAAGAGAACTGGATAGAAAAAGAAAGAGAGATAGACAGAGAGAGAAAGAGAGACAGAGTGAGAGCTGAGAAGCTTGTGAGTGACGGCATGTTGACAGGAGGAGAGAGGGGGAGCGAGTGAAGGGGTTAGCAGGGAGTGAAGCGAGGCGCAGAGGACAGCTCAAGTTTGATTGGCGGCATGTGGACGTGGAGGAAATGAATCACGGCTGCCTCTCCCTGCTGCCTGTTATTTTCAAACCTGCCTGACGTCCCCTTGCCTCTCAGTCTCCCAAGCTTCTCCAACTGCTTCATCTCCATCCTCATCATCACAGGAGCCTCAGAACCACCAGGCGCTGTGTGGTGAGACTGGAGAGGCATCTTCAAAGCTCACTTCTTTCCAATGCTCCTTCTCTCCCTCTCCCTCCCTCTCTCTCTCTCTCTCTCTCTCTCTCTCTCTCTCCCTTCTCTCTCTCTCTCTCTCTCTCTCTCTCTCCTCTTCCCCCTCTCTCTCTCTTTCTATCTCTTTTCTCTCTTTCAAAAGGATAAGGCTGGATCAGACATGAAACAGGGGGTTTGAGCGTTTGATCACTGTAATGGATTCCAACCAAAGGGAATCTCTCTCGCTCTCTCTCTCTCACCCTCCCTCCCACTCTCCTTCCATTTGCCTCTCTCTCTTCCTCTCCCACTCTCTCTCATTTCCTCTTCCTCTCACTCACACAAACACACACACACACACACCTTTTCTCTTATGTATTGGCTAGCCCCTTTAGCTCACGTGTACGACCGAGTCATTTGGTGTTGGTGGTACTGGTTGTGGTGGTGGGTGGTGGAACTGGTGGTTGGTGGGTTTGGAAGACTACAGCATGTTCCTCCATTATCTTCTGAGTAGTGCAATTTCCCCCTCCCAAGCTTTTAACACTCACCTGCACGCTTGCCTGCCTGCTTTCCCGTTCTGCACCAGATCCCCCTCCCAATTTTCTCCTCTGAAAGAGGAAGCCCGCATGGCTAATGCTTTGTGACAGGAGTCACAGAGACAGGCCTGTTGCATTAATCATTACACAACGCATGACATTCCTCTTCTTCCACCCCCCTTGCCCACACACACTACAGGTCCCCAGTTAGTCAGACCATGTGTCAAAAAGGCTACAGATATATGCCAACACTGTAGCTATACTCCCATTCACCTCACTCCTCTGTTTTATACTTTGTTTGTTTGTTTTTAAAAATGCATAATCATTTTATTTTTTACCACACATTGACTAAGCTATTACACTGACAAGGTGCTAGAAAAATTATTTGACTTGCTATAGATTAGAAAAAACAAGGTGAATTAGCCTACCAGTTACATGGCTGCTAGGATTGTAGCATATGGGAATAGTTATAAAAATGACTTTGAAGCTAATTTTAATACTAAATAATACTAATAATAAAAGGCTATATTCTTGTTATGTCATTAACCTGACTGGGCCAGTATAGTGTACATGTTTAGGACAAGTAGGAACCCAATGGATTCCTTTATGAAAGGTGTTACAGAGTCTAGCCTGACTGTAATATCTGTAATATATTGACCTGTGTCAAACTTCGCCAGTGGATCTTGACCTGTTGGGGAGAAGGCACAGATGTGAGGGGGGAGAACTTCTATAATAAGCGTTGTTAAGAATCCAGTCTTTTTCTATAGACCTGTCTTATTTCTGCATCCAGAGAGTGGTCAAATAAAAGTATATTTTGTCAGCTCCTGTGTACTTCAAAAAAGAGATCAAAATGTGCATTAAAATATTCTTACTTCATAACTCATACTGTCAGTGCATAAATAACAGTAAATAAAAATAACATTGTGAACATTCATTTAGGCCTCATTTCATCCCTTTTGTTTCTGTTTGATTTTCTTGTATTTAGGCAGAGCTTCCCAGATAGCTCCGTTTGGCCTGTTTAGGGTCGCTGGGCTTCTGGAAGGACCATGGATTTTTGATATTGTCCTCCATCTGAATATCAAGAGTCACATGATCTTTCTCTTGTTTTGGCAGGTGATATCACTCAGAAAGGCTATGAAAAGAAGAGGGCAAAACTACTCGGGGCCTACCTGCCACAGCCTCCAGGTAAATTTGGTGAGAGTGTTCAGCTTTGCCCCCTTCTTTGCCTATTTGCCACCCTCCCAAACTGCACACATCTTCTCATTTTGTTTTAAAGCATCTACACCGAAGTCATTGAAATAAATTGAACTACTTGGACTCCGTAGACTCCAGTTACAGGGTTTCACTCTCAGTGGTGAGTGGGAGGCTAGTGTTAAAGCTTCAGGAAGAGCGTCTCACACAGATTTTTTTTATGTTGTTATTTTTTTCCTTCTTCGATTTATCTTTTTTTAGAGCAGCTGAAGGAGGAGGCTCCGTGGGCCGAACAGGGAATTGGCTTCCTTTTACCTGCACTATTCTACAGCCTATGATTTGAGCCGAAGGATTGTTTTTCCCCCTGTGATGCCTATCTCTTCTTTTTGAGCCCCCTTTCAATAAAAAGGGGATGTTTTTTTCCTTCTGCACAGAAGAAGTTCGCTTTTTTTGGCGCAAACACCTGTGTTACACAGCCACCGCTAGGCTGTGACGGCTCTGCAGAGCTTAAGCGTCACAGCAGCGGCATCAAACCTCTTCATCCATACAGGAAGTTCATCTTGCTCTCTTTTCCTCCTGTTTCCTGGCCCTGGTTTATTTGTTTATTGAGACTGGGGGGAGGAAATGTGCCAATAAAAAAACAAGAGATTGCTGGTGAGAGGCAAGATTCCTGTTCTGTCCCCAGAAGCCTCATCAGCTTTGCCATAAACAACAGGCTGGCTTCCCCTCGGAGAGAGGCTGGCGATAGTGTGCGACCTTTCATCTTTTTATTTCCCTCTCTCTCCATGTGTGAACACTGCACAATGTTGATCGCATCATCAGAAACAAGCCAATCATTAAGCTTAAACTTGCATTAAGCTCCAGAGCATTTAAAGTATGAGATGGAGAGAGGCAATTCTGCTATTATCTTGTTTAATTTGTGTTGTAGATATTTTTATTTAATATTGTATTTTATGGCTACTCTAAAATCCTGTAGATTAAACTCAGTCTGACCTAAAAAGCTCAGGTATAGAGTACACATTATTTTATGGGTTCAGCAACCCAAAAGCCACTCATTACTGTACACATGGATGATGGGGATCCTCCACACTCTGTGAAGAGGTTTCTGAATGTTCTTACTGTAAGTCGAGCTGTGTTACAAGTACTCCCTGATGCTCAGCTTAGAATACACCGTGTCTTCATCACTTCTTCGCGTCTCCAGTGCTGAGCCCTGGGCTGGAAGTGAGGCTGTCGGCCAAGTGAGCAAGCGGCCCAGCAAGCAAATGTCTTCTCATCAGACGGCGAGATCGCATTAGGCTGAACTTAATGGGAACAGGCTGAGGCCATTAGCATGAAGAGATCCTCGCCAAAGTAATTGCTCATTTTATCTTTGGAGCCTGTGACACTGTCCTAGCCATTTGAAGATGAACTGCTGTGTGTGGGGTGGGGTGGGGGTGGGGGGGTTTGGGTTTGTGCGTGTGTCTAGAGATTCTTATTCTGATACAGTGTTCTTTTCCTGGTAGAACTGTTTTAACCACTTCTCGGTCAGCTCCCGGCCACAGTCTTGACATTTTTGAAGGTTCTTAAGCAACAGTAGCGTCAGTACCTCATTGTTGATGAGCAGTCGTCACTGTGCCACATCACCATGGCAACAGCAACAGGCAGCAGCAGCAAACGGCAGAGTTCTGTGTCCTCAGCTGTCATTGCCCGCCATAAATGAGGAGGGGGAGGGGGAGGGGATGATATCATGGTGTAGTTCAGGAGTTTGCAGTCAAGCCAGAGAGGACAGGAGTGGAGCATAGAGAGAGGAGCAGCTGTGGGCCTTGGGTTCATTCAGTGCGGCGGTTAAAATGCATGGAGGGAGGGAGGGTAGGTGGATCAGGGGTGAATAACGAGATGATTATTTCCAACGGCGCGGTCCGCTCTGCCACCGTGGAGAATCAATCTCCAGGCCCAGCCACACTCCAGACCTCACCAGAAAGCGAGCCTTTTTTATCCAGTGACAGACTTAATGAACCCACTCTGCCAACTGCCTTTGCCACCACCACCCCCAACCCCCACCTTGCCCCGCTCCCACAGGATACTCTTGCTGGGTATGAAGGGCAGGACAGTGTCTATAGGCCCATGCACGCTTCCATGGACTGCACTGGTCTGGACTGTCCATGGCTTCTAAGAGGGAGTATAGGCTATCGGGTTACCCCCACAGAGGAACAGCTGTCTGGCCAGAGAGTGCTGTCGCTCTAGGGGCATTAACTCAATAACGTGATTGGTGGAAGTGACCGGATCGCTCCACTATTGCTGGGGTGTAGGGGGCTGGGGTGGAAAGAGTAGTGGCACTGGGCTTGGGGTGGAGCTGTGAGGTTAAAGGGGGTTGCGAGGCAGGGTCAACTAGGAGTGAGCGAGGGTCAACTGGGAGTCATGCAGTTCCTATCAGGGTAGGAGGGTCACTGCTGTGTCATGCTGCTACTGGCTGACAATAAAGGCTCAGATGTTCCTGTCTAAGTGTGCCCTGATGGTCTTGCTTCATGGCATGTGACCCCCCTTACCCCCAATCTAAAACAGATTATTGGAGTAATAATGCAATGTAGGAGGATTGCCTGCCGCCTTCCTGCATTGGATAGTTATGTAGAAGACAAGGGACAGAGGCACTGATACAAAAGCATGCATGCAAGGATGAACTCCCCTGTTCTAAGGAGACCGTTGCACTGAGCTCACACATGAATGGATGATGAAGTACAAAAGGAGAGGTAAAGATGCTGAACAATGGAGATGGGAGGATGGTGATGAAGTTGGATGGAGGAAGGAAAGGAGAGGGTGAGAATAGAGAGGTGGAGAAGGAAGAAAGGAGGAGAGAAGGTGTAAAAGGAAAGACAGAGTGGCCATGGGAAAGTGCCTGAGTGGGCTTCTGAGGCCTGCCTCCCTCTGTGAACATCAGCACAGCACCAGTGAGATGTGTATTAGATGGAGTCCTAATCAAAGGAGGCAGCTCACAATGCATTGTGTAATCCTCTTTGTTCTTGTCTCTCTCACTCTCTCTTTCTCTCTCACTCACTGGATCATTTTTGTTCCACTCATTTTTCTCACGCATCTATTATCTCTGTGCTCTCCCCTTACTGAAACATTTTTATTTTTCTCCATGTCATCTCAATTGTTTATTCTCTTTCTCATGCTCTCTCTCCCCTTCTTTCTCCTTCCCTCTCCCACCCTCTCTATTCCTGTCTCTCTGTTTCCCTAGGACTGGAGGCGTCAATGGCACACGAGCGCAGGCCCCCCATGGGCCCCTCCTCCGCTTCCCGCTATCACCGCCGGCGCTCCTCGGGCACCCGAGACGAACGCTACCGATCAGGTGAGGCACACCACCCTCTCATCACCGTAGACACTCTCACGCCACCGTCAAATGAGCAGATGCTAATACCAGCGTCTCTTCTGATCTACTGAACATGCATGTATGCACCAAACCCACATACCCAAAGTGCCAATTAGCTGCACTTTCTAGGAGAATGTAACCTTGTTCAGATACAGTTCATTTGTATGAGGCACATGTGGGAGAGAGGGCCATTTTTGAGGAGATCTAGAAAGAATTATGGGAGAGTCTGTCCTTGCCGTCATAAGACAGAATAACAGAAAGCATTCCCTTGGCGCCTGTGTCGGTTGTACTACAGAATTATTTAAATTACTTGCGCTCCGGGTGGATTGGAGGAGAGGAGCCATAAAGCTCAAAGGTTGGTCTGTGCCTTGTATCATCTGATGTGTAATTCTCAGTTGGCCCCCGAAGCTTCCTATAACACCATCTGTCAGCCTGCCTCCTTCAGGGTTCCACCTGCCTTCTGCTGAAAAGAAGGGGGCCAGAGTGGGCTAGAAAAATATGGATTTTTCTCCTCAGCTTTTTTCTTTTTTTTCTTTTTCTCACGCTTGCCGTGTTGTTGATGTGTCACTAAACTGCCCTGAGACAATCATTTATGTGAATGGATGTGTCAGCAAGCCTTCACACATTCATTTCATTTGAGTTTTAGGGAGGTGCGAGGCATCAGGAGGTGGACGGTTCTATTTTGTTTGTCACACATCGGTGTGAGCGCATACAACCCGCCGGCCACCCCCCGTGTGCATACACACACACCATTTCTGCCTGTCTTTATTTGACTTTACTTTCTGTTGTTTTCTCTTTCTGTTGCTGTCTCTGTTTCTATCCCCTGAAACTCTGGCCCTCTTATTCTTCTTCTACTCACTCACAACCACACACACACAAACACACACATGCACACACTCAAGTTGTGAACAAAGTTACACATAGTGCAACCCTGTGTTACTCTTTCATGTTGATCGGAGCTCTAAACAAAGCCTCTCTTAATATGGCTAAAAGAAAAGTCAGGGAAGGGGCCTGTGGACTGCCAGAACAGAAACAAATCCATATTTAATCATGCACTATAGCATACCCCATCTGCTAGGAACTGGACCCATACACCAAAGCCCTCAGGCCACACAAACATGTTCCTCTTATGATCTGAAATAAAGTGGGATCATGGGAAATATGATTGGATTGGATCGGGTTGGATAGATACTCCCACACATGTAGTGAACAAAACCTGATTCACGATTGACAAGAATGCTGGCCAATCAGAAAAGGTCAGCCATTGTCCTCCTGTTTCTGCCACGTCACAAACCCGCTTGCATCCGGCAATCTGTGAGCTTGGCCCATCTGTACACTCATAGAGCTGCCCAACAATGAGCAGCCTGGCATGTGTGTGTGTGTGTGTGTGTGTGTTTGTGTGTGTGACAGTGTGAGTGAATGTGTGAGCAGTGTCAGACTAGACCCATGTGTGTGCACCCTCTTGCTGACACGCACACACTCACACCCACGCTCTCTCTGTCTCTCTCACACACACACACACATGCACCTAAAGTGCCAAATGTAGCGCCAAGCTAACGTTAGTTGTGCGCTCCTTGCTGGCAGACGGCTCTCTGAGGAGCACAGTCACCTCGCTGACTCAGTGGGCTCTGCTCTGCCATACGGCCTGGAGGTGGTACTCTGGCTGCGGTCAGCTCCGCTCAACCTGTATTCACCCTTCCCACAAACTCACACACAGACACACAGACACACACACACACATCCTGTCCTCTTCTGCCTGTTTACATTCTCTTCTGCTCCTGTTCCCTCCTTCTCCTCTCCTGCTCTATGCTTATTCACTTGCTTTCGTGCCTTCCTTGTCCTCTTCTCCTCTCCTCCTGTCTTATTTGATCACTCAGTCGCTCATTCAGTGTTTGAGCAATAGTATGACTCTTTAAAATTCTAGGAAAGGCAGTATTTTATTTTCTTTCTCTCTTTGCCTCTCGACCTTCCATTCTTTCTTTTTTTTCTGAATTTGCTTCTCCACCTCTCTCTTATCGTCTCCTATACTTTGTGCCTATCCTTCCCCCCCTTCACTCTCTGACTCCCTCCCTTTTTTCTCTCCCTCTGTTAGACGTGCACACAGAGGCCGTGCAGGCTGCCCTGGCCAAGCACAAGGAGCGCAAGATGGCCGTGCCTATGCCCTCCAAGCGCCGCTCGCTGGTAGTCCAGACCTCCATGGATGCCTACACCCCCCCAGGTGAGCCTCACCCCTCCAGCCCCTCACTCTGGGCCTTTTCCCTCATCTCACCCACCCACCATTTCCCTCTGTGGCCTCCTCACTTCACTACTCACTACGTAGAGAGTGTGTGTGTGTGTGTGTGTGTGTTTGTGTGGTGGTGGTGGTGGGGGTGTTTGATGTCAACAGTCCCAGGTTACAAGAGATGTTGCACTAAGTTTGATTAGCTGCTGTTCTAAGTCTGCTTCTAGAGTGCAGTGATATAGCTAGAAGCATAGGAAAAGTTGTAATCACAGGTTAAACATGTTTCTGTAGCTCTGTAGTTAATAGAACTGGGCCCAGTAAATCTACCAATATGGACCCAATTAGGGCTGGGCTGCTAGACTCAAGAGGTCCCACATTCCACCCTTGGCTAACATACCATAATACAACAGAGAACAGAGGCTGAACAAACAAATGAAACCAGTCATGATTATTTGGCTGTTTTCAAATGTACTTCTGGCATCAATCAAAAACAGTCCAGCTTACTTAAAATAGACATGTTAGAGCTACTATTAGACACAGAAATGCAAGTCATTGGTAGTTGGAGGATTGATTTGTGTTTGGGAGGGAGTATTCATTAATATGTGTTTGCTTTGCCTTCCATGTTAGCATAGTTCTCCATCATGTACATTTCTTTATAGTTTTTAAATCAGATAACCAAAAACACAAATATGGGCATCACTGCACAAATAACAAAATCTTTGGTGACACTTACAGTAGGTAGGGTACACATACTGTATTCGCCATTCACTAGCAGTCTATTAACTTGCTAATTAGTAACATACAACCCATTTGTTAGTCACTTTTTAATACTTTTATGTATGTGTATATCCTACCCATAGTGTACCATTAGAATTTCTTAATTTTCTTAATAACTGCTCATCGCATGGTAATAAGATGCTAGTTGGGGGTGAGTATGTGTACCCTAAAGTGTAACCAAAATTTAAGATTAAAACCAGTCCACTGACATGGCATTTAAATGAAATCACATAGACTAACTAAAGTCTCCAGTGCTGCAAGGTTTGTGTGAGTGTGTGTGTGCTCACCATCAAAACAGCAGCACTTCCACTGGGTCACGGACACGGCTTCTCTCCCAATCCTCTTAAATTCACACCCACTGATTCCTGTCAGCTCCGCTGCCTCCATTCCTATAAGCACCGTCACACAGATGTAAAAAAGCCTGAGACACACGCATCTTTCAAAAAATGAAATTACATAATTGTGGGATTAGCCCATATTGGAATTATAACTGTTACGAAATCATGAAAAAGATACAAGTCAAGCATAAAGACACCCAAATAAACAGGTTGGAACATTCACACCCAGCATGGAGTTGTTCATGCCCATGGACTAGATTGATGGTAATCTTTTCATGCTAGCACCTTTGTAGACACTAAATTTAGATACTTTTAACAAGGTTTATTTATGTGCATGGTAGTTATTAAATTATCTGTGTGTAAATGTTATAGTTGTGGAGAACAGTATAACATTTTTCCTATTTTTTGAAGAAATTTGACAGCGAAATACTTGCATAATGTTAATTTTTTTGGTTGTCATAAATTAGTTTTTGAGTCTCTCCATAGAGTTCCAACCTCACTGTGTGATTGACTGTGTCGCAGCAATTAGCATGTGGTCTCATCTTGCCCTATCATGCTGCGTGTGTGTGTGCGTGTGTGTGTGGCTCCACCATGTCCACCATTGGCGCGGGCAGCTCAGTGGCTCTGAGTGACTCTCACTAGGCCTCTCTCCTCTCTCCTCTCTGCCCCCCCTGACAGATACATCCTCGGGCTCGGAGGAGGAGGGCGGCCAGGGCGAGGGCACCCCCACCTCCAGCCAGGGCAGCGTCAGCATGGAGCACTGGATCAGCCGCGCCATCCACCAGGGCTCCACCACCTCCTCCTCCTCTTCGTCCACACAGAGTGGGGGCAGCGGGGCCGCCAGCCGGCTCGCCGATGTCCTGGCCCAGACGCACGTCGGTAAGTCAGGTAAAAAGAAAAAAACTCCCGTAAACACACTCTACAACACATTCCTCAACACATTCCTCAATACCTACAATTACTGCTGATGTACTCTGTTGTTCCCTTCAGTCATCCGCCTTCAGCTATTTCCACCCACTCCTCTTTTGGTCCCTGTATGGGAATGTTCTCCTGTCCTCTTCTCCTTCTCTCTCTGATCTGCTCTCTCTCTTTTTTTTGTCACTCTCTTCATTTTCCTCTCTTTTGCTCTCTCCTCTCCTCTGTTGTCTTTCTTCTCAATTGTCTGTTCAACAGTAAAGCCTCATTTCCTGTCAAGTCCCTGCCTCTTGTCTTCTTTGTCAGTTCCTTTCCACATGTCTGCCCCCCTTCTCTCTCCTGCTATCCTCTGCTCTTTCACCACTGGCCTGTTCTGCTGTCAATGTGTGTGTGTGTGTGTGAGTGTGTGTGTCTACACAAAGACCACCTCTTTGTGTTTTTATATCTGTTGTATACGCTGCTTCTCGCTTCCCCCCCTCTCTTTCTCCCCGCCTCTGTGTGCCTCCAAACAGGTCATGTGGTGCACCGTTTTGAAATGCAGACATGAACATCCGACCCTACCACTAACACCCACTAACCCTACCGTGCCAGTCTACACTTTTCCCTCCAAAGACTTTTCTTTCTCTCTCTGCATTTCTCCCATTTGGCTTAACTGTGGGAGAGGTATTTAGTGGAGGAGTTTTTCAGAGGAAACTGGGCAGATGTTAGATCCATCTACTTAGTTGACCTGCCGAGCACACAGAGCAGGTGAGAGAGAGAGAGAGCGAGAGCGAGAGAGAGAGAGCGAGAGAGAGAGCGAGCGAGAGAGAGAGCGAGAGAGAGAGAGAGCGAGAGAGAGAGAGAGAGCGAGAGAGAGACAAAGAAGTGAGAAAGACTTAGAGGGACAGACAAACAGGAAATGTGAGACAAAAATGAGGAAATTAATGGCAGAATGAAATAGAAAATGATTGAAAGTTATTAAGTCTGTTTTTTAACCCTGCATTAAACGCCACAAACCTGTAGGGGGAGCTCTGTACAGTTAGCTGTATTGCTGTAGTGTACACTCCCTCAGAAGTTGCAAGTTCCGTATTCACTATACAGGGCTGTACAGCGGTGCGTTCAATCGCCGTTTGCTACACAACAGACCAGTCTAACAGAAAAAAACGATTTCTACGCGATTTCATGACCACAAAAATGGTCGCATAAACTTACTGAGTGCCTCTTTAAGTGTTACAAACTGATGAGTCACTTATACTGTTTTGATCCTGAGGGGTATGTCATGAATTAGTGTAATACACTCAGCACTCAGTGAACACACACTGAAAAGAAGCACACGCTAACCTATTGCTGTGGACTGCAGGGACGCTTGGGGAACCGTGAGGGGTTAGTTGCCTTTCTCAAGGGCACTGTAGCCGTGGTCTACTGATCAAACCAGCAATCCTTCGGTTTAAGCCCAAAGCCCTAACCAGTAGGCCACGGCTGCCCTATTAAGCAGGTCTGCTTAGGTGAAGAGATTAGGCAGGAGCATTTTTGTAACTGCCAACAACCACTTGGCTGCTCAATTCTGACATGACAACATCTGAAAAGGCAGAGATGTGTGTTTCTTTCTTTCTCCTTTTTTTTCTGCTCCATTGTTCCCTATGACATACACATGTCCACATGTGCACGCTAACTCACTCCCTCTCCTGTATGTCATTGCTATGCTACCATCTAAAAGCAGACAAGCAAACCGCAAAGAGTGCCTACACAGTCCTTGAGAGGGGAAATAAGAAAAATAGTATCTGCACCAGAAATTTTGGGAGGTGTTTTTTTATCCATTGGGCATTGATTTGACCACGCACACCTGCCAGGGCACACCTTACTCTGTCTGCAGTGGTGCAATGATCTGGTCCATAGTTGTGATAAGCTATTTCTGCGTTCTCATCGCATCGACAACCCCCACCCCCCACCCCCCTTGCCTTTTGTTTTGTGTTGCGTTCTGGGAGTTGTGACAGGAAGACAAGCCAGTGTGTGTGTGGAGGGCCCATTCATGACAGGAAGCTGATTCATGATGGAAACCCACCCCCCTCCTTTGCTCTCCCCTCAAACCCCTCACCCCTTCATTGCTAGAAGACCGGTACCCATAATGCCTGGTCCCACCTGTGAACATGTGGTTGTGTCCATTCTGGGAATTACCGGCCCCCCTTTCCAACCCCCCCCCCCAACTCCACCTCTTCCTCGTTCCCTTCCCCACCATCTCCATCTCTGGTTTCTTGCCTGATGTTGTTGGGAGTGTTTTCCTTGCGCAGGACTGGGCTCTTTGCCTCTAAGGTTGGTTCTCCCCCCTCTACCCCTCCCCCTTCCCTACCTCCCTTCACCCCTTCTCCAGGGCCCATAGGGCACCTCTCACTCAAGAGGAAAACCATGTTCGGAGTTGCAGAAAACGGCAACTCGCTGCGCCGCTCCTGCGAGTTCGGATCCGACCTCCTCTGGCCGCCACCCTTGGAGTCGGATGGTCAGTATTCAAGACAACCCCCTCCTCACCACCACCACCACCAACACCTTTCCCACCCTGTCTGCAGGCCAGCCCCTTGCCCCCACCCCACCCCTTACCCCATCCATCCACTTCCCCCCACCCTCATTTAGAGGTGGCCTGTGTTGGAGTCTGTGTGTAGCCTGTAGCCCTGTCACTGGGCCAGTAGTGTCTGGGGCTGGCTCTCTGTGTGTCTCTGTGGAGCTGCTGTTGTAGCCGTCAATGTCATGTGCAGTGGTACTTCTGTGACTTGTTACACAGCGCAAAATAGTCTGTTGGTTAGTCATGTTGTTTTGCTTGTTGTATTTTGAGTTAGATGTTTTATGTGTGATCAGATGGTATTTAATAGTTTTCTGGTTGTGTTAAATGAAATAAATGTTTTGATGGTGGTGACTTAGGAAAACACTCCTGTGGTATTTTGTTTGTAGCGTCTGCTTTTAGATGCATTCATTGTTCTGTCTGTGTGTCTGTGTGTGTCTATATGTGTTTGCGTGCATGTGTGTAATGTGCCCAGATACACAATCAGAGTGGCGTAATGGCCACTGTAATTTGTCCAGACACACCTGCATGTAAGTGTGTTTGTTTGAATGAAACGTTGTGACTGCTGAGTGGCTTTTGACATTTGAACATAATGGAATGATGGCAATGATGATACCGATATATGTTTTGAAGATACACTGTTCATCAGCAGACAGACAAAAACAAATTGTTTTCTGTGCGCTTTCAGTAGGCTGCCAATTTATTTGCTTGACTAGCAATCAAATCATTTGGGCAATCATTAAACAGAAATCAGGTATCAAATCACAGACTCCAGGATAAAGATCTTTGTCCTAAACTGGATATAGACACAGACGTTCTCTGCCGATCTCTTACCCAATCAAGTCTTGAAGTCCTACCCAATACAGCTCTGAAATATGTCCCAACATTTCCAAAGTTTTGTCTTGCAGGTTTGTTGTATGCAAAACCCAGCGAGGCAGGGTGCCGGCAATGTGTTCTATCACTCCAGAGCTCAGATAGCACCCCACCGCAGATAACATTCATTACAACATCAGTTTATTCTCCTTTTTGTCGTTCTTCAAGAAAAACAAACATTCCAACTTCTTCCAGGCTTTTAGGAAACTCCTTCACCACATTAGTGCCAGCATAAATGCATGAGCCTCTACGATTGTGTGTGTGTGTGTGTGTGTGTGTGTGTGTGTGTGTGTGTGCGCGCGCTCGTAGGGAATGTTGAACCATTGACCTTGAGTGTTCAGGTCGCAGTAATGTGGCTTTCCTGCTGCAGGGACACATAGCATGGGAAGCTCTTAGAAGTGTGTGCATGCATCAGTGGCCATGTTTAACCCAGCATACACTGTATACAATTAATCTCATGTGGCCATGCCAGCTAAATTCAGCACATGTCGTATGCCTTCTTATTGCAAGGCCATGCTGTGGACAGAGTGGAAGCTCCCCTTAAGAAAGCACCACAGGCTTAGGTGACAAAAGAGTTATGAGTGCTATCTAGGTGGGTTATTGCGCTCATCCTGTTGCATAAGTGATGCTGTGGAGCTAGCCGCTTGGAGTTTATTTCTGACAGTCATTCCTACTGAAGGAGCTGTGTCTTAGGCCAGGATGGGGGGGCTCTGGCCGGGCTGGGGCCTGCAGGACAAGGCCCTGTGTGGTGGAGGTGAGGAGCGGCTGTCTGCTGTGGCATTGCACTGGGCTAACTGCAGCCCTTGGGTCTCTGGCTTTTTGACTCACAATTGCACAGAAGCTCTGTCAGGCAGGACTGCATTCACTGACAGAGGAGTGCTCTCTCTCCCTCTTTCTCTCTCTTTCTTTCTTTCTCTCTCCCTCTCTTTCCCCTTCTCCCGCTGTGTCATTCTCAGTCTCCCACCGCTCCTGTTTCTGTCTTTTTATCTTTTCCTCACTCTCTCCTGTTTTTCCATTGAATTCTCTCTTTCTCTTTCTCCTTCTCCTCTTCTCTCTCTCTCTTTCTCTCTGTCACCCCAGCAGCTATCCTTGGACATCTCCTCTCCACCAGACTTATTCATGTGAGCCTCATGGGTAATTTATTCCTTTCATGAAGGCTGTCTGAGTCTGTCAGGCCCAAGGTGCCGGGAGTAGAATCTGTGTGAATGTGTGTGTGTGTGTGGGATGACCTTGGGTTTGGCTGTCCAAGGTTCCCCTCTCCCCATCTCCATCTCAGCAACATGAGTCATCGCCGTCATGGTCCCAAACCTGTGATCTCAGCAATCACAAATCCCGGTGTCCAAGACAGTCTCTCCAAAGAGGACGATTGAAGAAAGCATTAAATTCACTCCCTCACTTATCCGCCCTCCTGCTTTCTGTTCCCTCTGCGCCACCCCCCCCCCCCTCTCTCTCTCTCTCTCTCTCTCTCTCTTTCTTTCTCTATTTATGTCTTTCTCACTTTCTCTCTTCTTTCTATCTCTTGCTCACACACTCAAGCACAAACAAACAAAGGTGAGCCTGTTTTGTCCTTGAGCTTTTTTATCTCTTATCCCACCCTACTGCATTTTATTGTCCAAACCCTGCAATGCCTAAACCTCATTTAGATTCCCCCAATTCTGCTCCCCCTTCAAAAAGTCCCAAATTGCACCACGAATGTTGTTTCTCACCTAGCTGGTCAATTTGAGTGTAATGGTGCGTGCGTAATGGGCCACACAACCTGTGTGGGTTTATTTTTTACGAGCTGTCCATCCGCCCTCTTGCCTGCCTGCCTGACTGCCAGTGAGAAAGGACCAAAGTCGTGTCCAAAATTCAGTTTGGGGGGGCGGTGGTGGCAGCAGCAGCAGTCGTGATGGGGGTAATCCATACATACTAGTGGCAGTGTAACGCTTTGCCGTTCTCCAGTGTAGTGATTTATGAAGCTCTGTGTACTGACAGTACCATAACAGGGGCAGCTATAACATTTTTAGATGTTTTTCTTTTGTGTTTTGTTTTGTTAATTTCTTTTTTTCTGCATTCTGTAACAGGGGACTTTGGCCCGGGTCGAGTTGAGATCAGGGAAGAATGAGATGTTAATAATGAAGCATCAGTGGCCCAACATTTACAATCAAGAAGAAGGGCGAGTCTGGGTGGAGTGGGGTGCGGGAGGAGGTTGCGGAGGAAATCAAGTGGAAATGGACTGTCATTATCTAGCCGCCTAAGAACACAGTTTTTCTTCTCTCTTTCTTGGTCTTTCTTTTTGCTCTTTCTCGTTCTTTACCTTTACAGTCTTTCTCTTGGGCCCAGTCCATGTTTTTTTTTCTAATAAAGTCATTCATGTCTTCTCACTCTCTTTGTGGATGGTCAGTGAATTGAATTTTGATTGTGTGTCTGGGCACTTTGTAAGGGAAATCTGGGAATGAAATGAAATCTCTTTCTCTTTCCCTTTCTCTTTGATTATGTCTTTCTTTGTGCTACCACCTCCCTCAGTTCTTTCCTCTCGCACATTCTCTTTCTAAACCTCTGTTTATCTCTTTCTCTCTCTGCATCTCCTTATTACCTCTCACACTCTTTGGTTGCTGTGACACAGAGAACCACTCAGCCCCTCCGGATGTCACCACCTACACATCGGAGCTGCCGACTCAGGTAGAGAGGCCACAGGTGTCCACCGTTCCCAGAACCACACCCAAATACGGCAACGCTGAGCTCATGGAGACCGGTGACGGTGAGTGGGCCAACTATTTGTATTTGTGTGTGTGTGTGTGTGTGTGAGAGAGAGAGAGAGAGATGGTATATGTCTGTATCTACTGTACATACAGGGACACATACATTTTTTTGCATGTCTCTGTTTGAGGAGGTTTTGTGGGCTCACTTTTCTCGGAGTCTGGGTTGACACGCATCTGTCATTGTTGATGCCTACGCGATGCAGGGGGAAAGAGACGGTAGCCGTGGTGACGGGTGACAGACAGCTCCATCCTCGGAAGGACAGAAAGCTGATATTTGTTGTGATGGCTCCTCAGAGATCAGCCCCTGATGGAGGGCATTGATCCCACCTCTCGTTTATTTGGCTTTAATTTGCTCTCCAGGGAGGAGCCCCCACACCGAATGTCTGCATTTGAATGCATTTGTCAGATGTGTTCAATCGATGCCACTACGCCAGATAGATTTGTTTGCTGTGGCCTGAAAACTCAGCTTCTCCAAAACATGGCTGAACACAACAATGGGGGATACAAGTGCATCCTGCTGGTGCTAAGGCAGGGGAAGAGCTACAGGGGTCTTTAGTCTCCGCTCTGAAGCTCTGCTTGTTGTAGACACAAAAAATACAACTTTGTGTGTGTGTGTGTTTGTGTGAGTGTGAGTGATAGAGAGGCTGCAAATATATATATTTGTCTTCTGTGTTGTGTGTATATGTAAATCAGAATTAGTACAATTCCAGAACCATTGTGGACGTGTATCTGCTAGAGGATGTATACTGTTTCAACTAATACGTACTGGGGTATTGGTCTGTCTCTGCTTCGGTACTGTGTGTGTGTGTGTGTGTGTGTGTGTGTCTGGAAACACGTTGCCCTTAATGGGCACACTGATGTTGTGTGTCCTCAGGAGTTCCAGTGAGCAGTCGAGTGTCGGCTAAGATTCAGCAGCTCGTGAACACCCTGAAGCAGCCCAGACGACCCCCACTCAGAGAGTTTTTTGTGGACGACTTTGAGGAACTCCTGGAAGGTTAGCCTTAGCCATTAGCTTCCTTCATTCGCTTAGTGTCTTTCACTCCTAGTGTTTCTCGCCATACGTCTCTTTATGCTGCACACTGTTACAAATAGAACAATACATCTAATGTAATTGAGCTTGGATAAAGGCCAGAAGGACGAATCCATTTAGTCTGATTTAATGATTCATAATATAATAATAAAATGGCAGCACCAAACTCATAACCTGTTTTGTGTGTGTGTGTGTGTATGTATGTGTGTGTATGTGTTTGCATTGCATTGGCACACAACAGTACAGCAGCCCGATCCAAACCAGCCACGGCCGGAGGGGGCCCAGATGCTGACCATGCGCGGCGAGCAGCTGGGGGTGGTGACCAACTGGCCCCCATCCCTGGAGGCGGCCCTGCAACGCTGGGGCACCATTTCGCCCAAAGCCCCCTGCCTCACCACTATGGACACCAACGGCAAGCCTCTCTATGTCCTCACCTACGGTAAGCTAACCTATCCCGCTAACTCCACCACAGCGTGCTAATAGCAGTCCGGGGCTCATGCAGTTGTTGTTGGAGTCTAGCCAACCCTACAAGTGTGTGAGAGACACCACCAAATGCTGACTCCATTACTTACTCAATTAGTGGAATACGCACATACGTAGCTCTATGGTTACCTTTTCTCAAGATCCCCTGCTGGCTAAACGTGTTTGTGTTCGTTGACTAAGCACATGTGTGGAAAGCCCCGTTACCTCATAAGCCTTATGATTTCTTGAGTGCCCTCACTGAGGAACATCCTTGCTGGACATCATGGGTGAGGGCATGACTGTGTGCAGGGTTTGCAGTGGTTTTGCAGTGCAGTGTCTCTGATGTTTAGCAACAACTGTATAGCTGGGTGTGTTTATGTGTGGGAGAGTTTTCTTTTTCTGCTGTGTGTGTGTGTGTGTGTGTGTGTGTGTGTTGTCTGCTGTTTTACCTCTCCCAGCTGCCCAGCTGTTGGTAACGGTTCATCGCCTCCACTTTCTCTCCTTGTCCCTCACACACACACACAGACAAACACACACCTCTCTGTGGCCTCACAGGGAGTAATCCGTGGATGGCGGTGATGATGATGGGTGTGCTTTAATGAGGCCGCTGAGATCTCTCCTGTTTTGCAAACGTCTGTACTTCCGTCCCTTCCACTATCACCACCACCATTCAGCTGAGGTGGGACTCCTCCTCCTCCTCCTCCTCCTCCTCCTCCTCCTACTCCACCACTGACTCAGCACGAGTGCCAAAGGAGTCAGCATGGCGACAGACAGCCATTGTTCCGGCTCCTTAAGGCTCCTTCCTCCTCGACCTCCCACCCTCTCTCTCTCCCCCTTTTGTGTCAGTATGGCAGTCGTGGTGGGGGCTGGGACTGGACTGGCTTCGGTTGGTGGTTCCGCTGTTGTTGTGCCCTGTGTCTGCTGTGCCTCTGCTGTTTGCTGCGTTTGTGTGCTGTGTGGGCAGAGACTCAGGCTCAAAATAGCACGGGGCTCCTGTTTGCTCCTCTCTTTCTTTTAACTCTCCTTCTCCCTCTTTCTAGTTTTCTCCATCTTGATTTTTCTCCTACTTCCTCGTCTATACTCTCTCTCTCTCTCTCTCTCTCTCCACCCGCCATCCCCCACGTCTACGCCCACAGGGACTTGAGCCCGCCCCGTCAGCCTCATTAAAACCTCACCCAAATCAAAGGAGTAATTAACTTTATTCGCCGCGCGCATTTGTGTGAGAAGAGATGGATATCACACAGAGGCACACTAACCTCACAATGCTGATTTAAACACACACATTTACACACACACATACACACACAAATACAAACACACCTAAAGGCCTACCATTCCCATACATGGAATCTGTAAAGAAAAAAAAGATTGTGTGTGTGTGTGTGTGTTTGTCTGTGTGTGTGTGTGTGTGTGTGTGTGTGTGTGTGAGTGAATTTCAGACGTAGGTGTAGGATTGCATTTCTGTGTCTTGGGAGGGGTTTTGAGCAGCCCAATGTGCACAATTTCTGCTTTGGGCTTGAGCAAAGAGAGAGGGGTGTGGTGCAGTAGTGGGGTGGTTGCAGCTGGTGGAGGGCCACGCATGAGACGGCATGTAGGGCACATCCATGCACGGCCGCTGATTAGATCTGCACGCCGTCGGAGGGGGTAATGAGAGAGATCTGTCATGTCACACCTAATGCTCAGCCGTCAGCACAGCCCGAGGAGGGATTGTGTGTGTGTGTGTGTGTGTGTGATGGACCTATGTTCATTTCACCAGTTCCTGTCTAGTCTCTTCAGCTCTATTTCCTTACAGAATGAAGAATTTTATCGTTGGTGCACAGCTGTGCTTTCTTTCCTCTGTTTGCATTATGGCCATCATTAAATGTGAACTGTGCCCTATCACTATCTCTTATATACTCTATGAAAGTTTGTTTCCGTGTGTGTGTGTGTACTTGCATGTGCGTGTGTACGTGTGTGTGTGTGTGTGTGTATGTGTGTGTGTTTTCCCGTCTCAGGTGTGTGTGTGTGTGTGTGCATGTGTGTGTCTTTTCCAAAATATCTCTGGTATTATTTCCATTTCCCCCGGCCAGTTCTGTCAGTGGCAGCTGATTTCTTCTTTCAGGCCAAATACCTTTAATGCACCCAAGGCCTCACTATACAAGCACCGAAATGGAGGCCCAGCAAGGTGTGTTTGCTATTAGGTGAAACCTAAACTACCTGTTTTGACCTCCACAGGAAAGCTTTGGTCCCGGAGCATCAAGGTGGCCTACAATATTCTCCACAAGCTGGGCACCAAACAAGAGCCTATGGTTCGGCCTGGTGATCGGGTGAGTCACGGCATTAGCCCTATTAACCGTCACATTCATGCTGGAATGATGGAGGTTGTGGCCAGTTAAAGGGTCTGGTCATATGTGTTGGTCTGTGATATTGATCACAGTAGGACCTCACACCTTCTTCAGGCTTCAGTCTGCTTCCTGCCCAGCAAATAGCTGCTCTCAGCTGAGAGGTTAATGGGTCTGTGGTGTCTGTGGTATCACACACACACACACACACACAAACACTTGAATGCACATGCACACATAGTATAGTGTGTGGCCTCCCTGTGTGTCTCACGCCTTCTGTCCTCTCTCCACCGTGCGAGCAGGTGGCCCTTGTGTTCCCCAACAACGACCCCGCCGCCTTCATGGTGGCCTTCTATGGCTGCCTGCTGGCCGAGGTGGTGCCCGTGCCAATCGAAGTGCCGCTCACGAGGAAGGTGAGAATCCCAGTACAACACGTCTGCTAGCAGCATTCACTCACTGGCAATAGCAGCCACAGAGCAAGCCAGGGCAATATCAGTAATAAGAGTGACTGTCTAGCAGCGCTGCAGAGTGCTACAGATAAGCAGATATAAGAAAATTATTCACACACATTCCATGCAGTGGATTTCCACATGTCCACATTTGCACAGACACACACACCTGTACATGTATGTACATGTCTGCATATAGGTATTTATACAGTATGCATACTGTGTGTATATATACATACACACACACACACACACACTCTTGCATGCACATGCACACACACACACACACACACACACACACACACACACACATACAGTGTCAGCCCAGGAGTTAATTCCATTTTGGAGGCCATCTCGATGACAAGTGGTGGAGCATTTCTCCTCTTCCTCCCCTCCGACTGCTCCTCTCCCAGCTTGAGCTCCCAGTATCTCATGCCAACACGGCAGGCTTCATGCCACTAAATATTAATGCCTATTTATTATTAACAGCCGATGTTAAGCATCTTCATGGCCTCATGGAAAGTTATTTCTCCCTATCCCTCCCTCTCTCTGTTTAGCTGTTTTTATGGGGAATGCTGTGAGTATTGCACCAGCTGGAAGGAAGGTGTACGGTTGGGGTTCTATGCTCTATTTTGGACAAGGAGCCGTCGTGTAATGTCATGTCTGGCCTGTCAGCCTGTGGTTGGTTGCTTTGTGAGCTTTCAGTTGGGGAGCAAAGAAAGAAGTAGAGCAAATTTTTCTTTTTCTTTTTTTTTTCTTTTTTTTTGTCCCTCACCTTTTTTCAGTCCAAAAATTCCAGGAAAGAACCTTCCTTCAAAACTGGCAGAACACTCGCTGGCTTCCTCTGCTCTTAAACGGTGTTCGATTACGGAAAACAGTAAAACATTTTTGTCCGCCATCCAGTCAATATCTTTTTTTTTTTCATTGCACTACTTTTGGTAGGAGGACACTTGTCGCGAGAGAATGAGTCAGACAATTACAGCAGAGGGCAAATATCTGAAGGAGGAAAATAAAACGGTCTTTGTGGCTGTATGTGTAGGCTGTGAAGGAAAGAAGGCAAAGGAAAAATATCATTGAGCCAGAGAGAGGTCTGGAAACATAGAGAATCTGTGCTCATTTCAGACACATTCAAACACACCATCCTGTCCTATTATTGTGCATTCGGTGACTCATAGCAAGGTACTAAATTCTAAAGCCATGGTGAATATGAATGTCCATATCCTCAAACTCTGTCTCTTTCTATCTCACTCCGTCTACTCTTTCTGGAAATGACCTACATGTAATTGTTATTTCCGCATTGTCTGATCTCTCTCCCTCTTTGGCTGTCTCTGTATTGGAGTCTAATATTTCTTCTCTCTCTCTCTCTCTCTCTCTCTCTCTCTCTCTCTCTCTCTCGCTGCTGCTGCTGCTGCTGCTGAGTAGGATGCAGGGAGTCAGCAGATTGGCTTCCTGTTGGGGAGCTGCGGGGTCACGGTGGCATTGACCAGCGACGCCTGCCATAAAGGCCTCCCCAAAGGCCCCACCGGGGAAATCCCACAGTTCAAAGGTCAGCCGCACCAAGACAAACAATAACAAAAACCCAATAAATGTAAATGATTCATGAATGTTTGTGGAACACAGTCCATAGGTCATCTTGTTTATTGACTGAGAGATTGTGCGTGCAGTAAATGTTCTGATCCTATGTCATGTTTTTTGAGGCAGTGAGTGGGTATGAATCTGAGAATGTTTGTATGTGACTATATGGAGCACAGTGAATGTGTGTGTGCGTGCACCAAGTATGGCTGTGTCTGTCTGTGTGGGTGGGTCGGTTGCTCCATGGCAGAGAATGAAAGGCATGTTGAATAGACCTGTGTGGGCTGTGTGTGTGCGTTTGATGTGATGTGAGCTGGAGGATCCGACAAAGACAGTCAGCGTTTTTCTCCTCCACTTGGCCCTCCCCATCTGAGGGCCGCTGATGTAGGAATATAAATAGTGTGTGTGTGTGGGGCGGACCTCGTGGGGGAGATGGCTGCGGGCAGTAATGGCTTTATAATACAGTTGTTGTAGTAACCGTGATAAAGAACTGACAGAGAGCAGTTTGTTTTCAGGTTGTGTGAGTGTGTGTGTGTGTGTGTGTTTGGTGAAGGGTGGAGACGGATGCTCAACCCATCCCCTCCTAGCGTCCACCTCCAGTGCTCTACTCACCACTTCTGGGAGCCAGTGCCCACTTAGGCGCCCACATAATCACATCACCTATATGCCCCGATATGGAGAGGGGCTGATGCCCTGATAGAAACATAGCTGAGGGGCTTCACGTCACCATGTCTGTGTGCGCCTGGCTCTTGGTGCTGGGGCCCTGCCACGGTGGCTGGCTAGCTGGATGTATGGGTGGGTGGATGCTTGGCTTCGTGACTGGCTCTGGTTATGTGTTTGTTTCTGCTCACAGCTCATCTGTGCATCTGTGTCCTCTTTTTCCTGCTCCAAACCTCTCGTCTACTCCCCCCCCCCCCCCCTGCCCCCCTCTCTCCCCACTGCTCTCCTTCAGGATGGCCTAAGCTGCTGTGGTTCGTCACCGAGTCCAAACACCTGTCCAAGCCCCCTCGAGACTGGTTTCCCCACATCAAGGACGCCAACAACGACACAGCCTACATCGAGGTACACACAGCCACACACACGCACACACAGAGCCACACACACACACGCACGCACAGTGTGGTGGGCCTAATGACGCAGGAGCAGAAAGAAGCAGGTGCCAAGCACTAGCTGTTTTTCATTCGCCGCCAGCGCACAAGACGACAGAATCAGGGTGGCTGTATTGGGAGTCACAACCTCCTTTTTTTTTTTTTTTTCTTACCTCTCTGCATCATTCATTCCTTTTTTCTCCTTCCTGCTTGCGGTGCAGTAGTCAAGCCAGGGCTTTACCGTCAGGAGCGTCACTGTCCAAGAGCGATCCCGTTCTCTACATGCTGTCTCTTCCCACCTAATTCTATTACGATCTTTCATGTCGGGACGAGGCTAGCGTTGCAGAACTCCAGAGAACAGCGGAGAAATCAATAGTGGCTATCAGTGCTGCCGCAGGCATGCATCCTATAGCTTCCATTAGGGGGAGGCCTGCATGGCTAATGGAACTGAGGGAATGATTAACATGCGGCTAATCGTGAGACCGGTGCAGACCTACGCTTACAGATACTCTATGTTTCTTGGGTCCATGGCGGGCACTTTTTCCGTGCATCGATCCACGTGCGTGTCCCATCTCCTTGGCAACCAATTGAAGATGGAGTATAAGTGGAGAGCACCTCACAGACACAAGGCACCAGACACAATGGTGCTGTAGTGCACCGACATGAGGACCAGGAATATGGGCAGCTCCACGCAGCAGTTTAGTGAGCTTGTGATTGACGTAGAAGGACATCCAGTGTCTTGTCTTCGCGCCCTTGAGAACATGGCTATGCCCCAGTGATCTTAAAAATGTGTCGTTACTTAATTGTAAGTTCATGTTGCTGCTCGTGAGACTGTGAGTCGACACGCAGCCAAGGTATAAAATATTATTGTGTGTTGTGTTTGACAGTACAAGACCTGTAAGGATGGGAGTGTTCTGGGTGTGACGGTAATGAGAATCGCCATGCTCACACACTGCCAAGCCCTCACGCAGTCCTGTGGATACACGGAAGGTATGGCGCCCCCACACTCACATTTTGAATACTGTATGTAGTAAACGAGTGCCCTTGGATTCTGCTGATGTGTTGTGGGTGCCTAATGCTAACATGAAGCCTCTTTGTTCCAGCGGAGACCATAGTGAATGTATTAGATTTCAAGAAGGACGTGGGCCTGTGGCATGGCATTCTCACAGTATGTTTTATTTGGTTCAAACCTAATATGATCTTATAAGAGGAATGAGATGGAAAGAATAATATTGAAGAGTGTCTGTCACCTCCACAGAGTGTCATGAATATGATGCATGTCATCAGCATCCCCTACTCCCTGATGAAGGTCAACCCTCTCTCCTGGATCCAGAAAGTGTGCCAGTATAAAGGTCTGACACACAAGTCCTCAAAATACTTTCTAGTTAACTGCATTTACCAATCAATCAATTAACTGATCAATCACACCATTATCTATCACTCTGTAAGTAAGTCTATCATTTTTAAAAAGAACTTTCTGATCTGTCTGCATACGTACTCATCCTGAAATTAAATGTTTTCTGTATAGTAAAACTGCTCCTTTTATAATGTCCATAATCAACCATAATGTCAGATCAGATCATAATTAATTCCCTAATCCCAATCTATATATATATTGTGTTGTGTAAACTTACAGACTTTTAGATTATTTACCCATATCTAAATGTGTGTGTGTGTGTGTGTGTGTGTGTGTGTGTGTGTAGCTAAAGTGGCATGTGTGAAGTCCAGGGATATGCACTGGGCCCTGGTGGCTCATCGAGACCAGAGGGATATCAACCTGGCCTCTCTACGGATGCTGGTGGTAGCAGATGGTTCCAACCCATGTAAAATTCACGGTCTTCCTTATCCTTCCATTCTCTCTCTCTCTCTCTCTCTCTCTCTCTCTCTCTCTCTCTCTCTCTGTGCTCTGTCCTAATCCCCTCTGTTCTGTCTCTCTTGCTCTGCAGCATCCCTATCCTGTTTCTCTCCACTTCCTCTCTTCTCCCATTCTCTCAACCCCTCTTTTTCTCTCTCCTTCCATCTCTCTTCCCTACCCTCTCTTTTCCTGTATGTCTCTCTCCCTCTCTGCATTTCTCTGACATGAAACCCAAGCTGTATCCCCAGCAGCTGTTTCCATTCCTGCAGCCAACCAGAGCACTATAATGGCCAGGCATTATGCATGAGCCATGTGTGTGCTGGGCCGCTGTATACATTGTGTGTGTGTGTGTGTGTGTGTGTGTGTGT
>JAGFZM010000196.1:587462-589962 GCA_017657215.1 Limnothrissa miodon
TTGGTGTCCTGCTGGTGTTTTTTGTATGCATGTGTAGGATGCGTGGCTCATTTAGAGAGGCACAGCAAATGCCTTTTAGTACTCTATCTCCATCCTGCTCGTCGGCTGTTTATCCCAGTCCCAGAGGCGCCTGTACCGGCTAGCCATGTGCTACTTCATGCTTAATGTTTACAATGCAGAAACCAGCAGTATGGCCAGTGAAGGACTGCCTTGCATACTGATCTGTGTTATAGCGTTTATGTATTCCACTCTGGATTTGTGGAGTGTGTGTGTGTGTGTGTAGCTAAAGTGGCATGTGTGAAGTCCAGGGATATGCACTGGGTCCTGTGCACTGGGCCACTGGGCACTTGGACTGTGTGTGTGTGTGTGTGTGTGTGTGTGTGTGCGCTTGCTCGCAGGGAATGTTGAACCATTGACCTTGAGTGTTCAGGACGCAGTAATGTGGCTTTCCTGCTGCAGGGACACGTAGCATGGGAAGCTCTTGGAAGTGTGTGCATGCATCAGTGGCCATGTTTAACCCAGCATACACTATACAATTCATCTCATGTGGCCATGCCAGCTAAATTCAGCGCATGTCGTATGCCTTCTCATTGCAAGGCCATGCTGTGGACAGAGTGGAAGCTCCCCTTAAGAAAGCACCACAGGCTTAGGTGACAAAAGATGTATTGTTCCCCCATACTCCCATTTTCTTCCCACCCAAATCCCCATATCTCTCTCTCTCTCTCTCTCTCTCTCTCTCTCTCTCTCTCTCTCTCTATCTCTCTCTCTTCATGTATGGCATGCATTCTCTCCACTGTTCAGCCATCTCTATTTGACTAATGTTGTGTGTCTGTCCTCTCTATCTCTGACAGGGTCCATCTCATCCTGTGATGCATTCCTCAACGTCTTCCAGAGCAAAGGCCTGAGGCCTGAGGTCATCTGCCCCTGTGCCAGCTCCCCGGAGGCCCTGACCGTCGCCATCAGAAGGTGGGGCCGATAGTCACAAACACAGGCAACTTTACCCGAACCCCACAAACACGCCACCAGTTTACTGTACACACCCATGTACCCAAGCACACTTGCACACACATACACAGCGTTTTACTTAACAACTCTGACTCAACACACACACACACACACAAATAAATCAGTTTTAAATTGAATCCCCTCATCGAGTGAGTTCAGTTAGTTATGGACACTTTGCTCAGGTCACTCATTGTCTTGGTTGTACTAGACAGCGTCTATAATGAACTTCATCTCCTGTCTCCAGAAAGGAATCAAAATGTTAAATGAACTTTCCAGTTCTCCTGCTGTGGCCTCTCTCTCTGTGTCTCTCTCCATCTCTGTCTCTCTGTGTCTCTCTCTCTTTCTCGCTGTAAACTAGCCTTTGTGAGTATTCACTCTGTTTTCCCACCCTCACAGATGTGTCATCTCGATAGAGCTGTTTTTAGGTGTTCAATATTTATCAGACACAGGTAGGCGTACAGCGCCTCTCAGATAAAAAAAAAAACGGAACCTAAGAAATAAAAAAAATAATGAAATATGACTCAAAAGGTTAACGCTGAGCAGAACATGTATCCACTCTCTTTCAGCCCCCAGAAAAGCCTGTACAAGAAAATAATATTTTCTTATGCTGGTTCTATAATTACATGTCTCTATAGGCTGACGTATCTCCATTGTGACCATATCAAACGCATGTGCGTGGAGTGCGGCGTCTGGTTTTCATTCTGCTGGATTAGTCCTGTCTCGCTCTTCCTGGCCAGTCTTTTATAAGTCCCATACTTTTCCTCTCTACCCTCCTCATTTCTTTTTTTTTCTTTCTTTTTTTTCTTATTTTCCTCCCTGTTCTTCTGAGACGTCACCGCCTTTCATGTTTCTGCTCACGAAGTAACGTGGACCCAAAATATTAATTAAAAGATGTCCTGTCACTTGGTGCGCCTGCCAACTTGGGGGCCCTTGTGGCACTGAACAGGGAGGAACGGAGACCCAGAATGCTTTGCCAACAATAAAAGCCGTCTGATGCTGTTTCTGTCATCAGAAATGACATAATTTCACTTTATATTTGAGAATGTAGCAAACCGGCAGTTTATGGTCCCTCCATTGGCTCACACTCATGAGTTCACACTGGAAACCTGATGTATTTAATTGTTTGGAAAGCAGAGCGAATTTTGTAATGCCTTAAGTCAGCTTGTTGTGACTTTTTAGCTCTTTCATATGCCTTTTCTAGATGCCTTTTCTCAAGCTTAACTTTTGCTATCACTCTCTGTTAGGCTGAACCTAATGAACATCAGGTTGTGGTTATACACACACTCACACACATATATACGCACCCACAAACTTACAAACTCACAGAGCGACTTCAACATGTGTTGACGTGGTTTGTTGATGTGGTTGGAGCGGCTGTGAAGTTGCCTGCAGGCTTTGTGCCATGCCTATTTCTTGAGCGACTGCTTTACGATCGATAGTTGTATTTCTGGTCTGGCAGGCCCACGGACGACAGCAGCCAGCCCCCAGGCCGAGG
>JAGFZM010000196.1:594962-599962 GCA_017657215.1 Limnothrissa miodon
TCTTTTCTCCTCTTTACTCGCCCAGAACTCACACTTCAGAGTAATTGCTCAGATGTCTGTTCCTACGTTGCTAGGTTTTTTTTTTTTTTGTCTGTCTGTCTATTTATTTACTGTGCTGTCACTCAATTCATTACTCTGTGCTCTCAGTCTGAAAGTTGCTATCCATTACCATTTCAGCTTGTCACGCTTGTGTGTGTGTGTGTCAGTGACTATGACTGTGAGTGTCATGCAATGGCACAACCCCACAGTCAGAGAGAGAGAGAGAGAGAGAGAGAGAGAGAGAGGAAAAAAGAGAGAGAGAGAGAGAGAGAGGAGGGGAAAAAAGAGACTTACATGTGTCCCCCAGCATCCACACCTTTGCCCTGCTGTGTCGGATCAGACCTCTGGCTGTCTGAGGCTGATGCAGTGCATTGGTGCATGCATGTGGCTCTGCCTCCCTCTCTGAAGCACTCCTCATGAATAACAGCACCTACCTTTGCCTCTCCACCACCCCCCTCCCCCTCCATCCCTCTTCCTTCTCCCTGTCCTAGTTGACAAGCATCTCTCTCGCTCATTTTTATCTTCATTTGCTGTGACTCAGCTGTCCTGACAACTTTGTGCATATCCGTGCATGCGTACTTGTGTGTGTGTGTATGTGCACGTGCGTGCGTGCGCACTCTCACACGAGTGTTGGCTGATTGGACGATCTTGTCTTCTTGCTCTTTTAAATCGATGCCATGATTCTCACAAACATTTAATGCCTGCCCCATTCATCTGTCCATCCATTCATCTATCCATCTATCTGTCTCTCCATCCATCCATGCTAAGCATTTCATGAAAATCGGGCCCTCTGTGTGAGTGGGAATGCTGTTGTGTTTGGCTGCTGTTCGGCTAACGGCTAATAAGGCTGTGGATGATGACTGCTGACCTCCTCCAGGGATAATATAGGAATACATATACTATGACCAGACGTGCATTCACGAGCATTCACGAGCCTCACTTCAGCGTTTTTGTTTTCTATTTCCCTCTGGTCAATTCCTGCTACTGGTAATTGGTTGCCATAATAATTTTACAGTGCAGTGACTTGTTTGTATTATGTAGATTCAGAAGGAGGATGCAGAGTGCCGACTGCCTTGTTCACAGTTCCTTAATAATTGAATGGGAAGCTTTTTTTGTCCCCGCTGTGCACCTGTAGTTCCTCTTCTTGTCGGAAGTGTTGCAGTGGAGAGCGCAGACGACTCCTGACCACGTCCTCTTCACTCTGCTCAGCTCCAGGGTAAACACCAGTGACCACCATGCTCATGCCATACACACATACACACACACACACACATTCCAAAACACCTGCCACAGTGACAGTTGGGTTTGACCTGTCATGTACCACACATCAAGGTCTCTCTCTTCTCTCTCTCTCTCTCTCTCTCTCTCTCTCTCTGTTCTTCTGCAGGGGGCGATCTTGAGCTCACTAACGTGCGTGCAGCTGCACAAGCGGGCGGAGAAGATCGCAACCATGCTGATGGAACGAGGACACCTGCAGGATGGAGATCACGTGGCGCTTGTTTATCCACCTGGTACGTCTCACCCCAGTCCACCTTCTCCGATAGATCTCGGGTTCAGTGTAGTGTACCTCAGGCTAGTCCTCATGACCCTTCCGGATTACTAACTGGTTGGGACTCACAAATGGAGGAATGGGACCCAGAGCAGACCTTTGCAGCCATGTTTACATGTTAAAATAAGTGTACAAACAGCCCTGCTACGGTAATCAAATTATTATGTTGCCACATTTATTTCTTCATGTGTGGTTTTGACCTGTCTGTGTCCCCGTTTAGGCATTGACCTGATCGCAGCCTTCTATGGATGCCTGTATGCTGGCTGCGTGCCCATCACGGTCCGACCGCCGCATCCACAGAACATCGCCACCACCCTGCCCACTGTGAAGATGATTGTGGAGGTGAGTGCAGAGGGGGTGGAGGAGGAATGGAGCAGTCATCATGACATAAATTAGCTGTGAAAAATGGCATCAGATCAGCATGGCAAAATGACTTATTCGATTAAAAAAGTGGGACAAAGGAAGGCTTTTTATCCTTATCTGAGGTTGCACTGAATTTTTATCTACCATCGTGTTATTCAATTCCGTTCAGTTCAATTCAATTATATGTATGCAGCGCCATTTACAATAGAATTCTCTTGTGGTGCTTTTACAGACATTAATACAGAGCACCCTAGGGCAACAGGGGCAAAGAAAATCTCCCACTGGTTGTTATTTAAGGAGGAAACCTTGGGCAGATTCACAGTTCAAGCAGCCAACCAAGCTGCTAGGGGTCAAGAGTACAGTCAATAGTTACCATAACCAAGATTACAGAGAAGAGTGGTTATCATAAGCTACATTTTCACTATACTTTTGTTGTCATATTAGGAGAGTCATATTATGCAGTACTCAGATGTGAGACTAAGTCTGTGTGTGTCTGTGTGTGTGTGTGTGTGTGTGTGTGTGTGTGTGTGTGTGTGTGTGTATGTGTGTGTGTGCGTGCAGGTGAGCCGGTCATCTTGTGTGATGACCACCCAGGTGATTTCCAAGTTGCTAAAGTCAAAAGAAGCCTCTGCCGCTGTAGATGTCAGGACGTGGCCTCCTGTCTTAGAAACAGGTGAGGAGCAGCCCCCACACCTCAATCATCGCGCCATCACTCTCCAGCCACTCATGCCCCTCTGATTGGAATAGATGAAACACCATTTGATTTAAATTCCACTAGTCAAGAAGCTCATCTCTCTCTCTTTGTCCTTCACTTTTTCGCTATTAATTCTCTAATTCTCTATTAATCAGTAACTCTTATGTGCTGTATGCGTGTTCCCTTGCTCTCTCTCTCTCTCTCTCTCTCTCTCTATCTATCTATCTATCTATCTATCTATCCATCTATCCATCTCTCTATATCTATCTGTCTATCTCTCCATCTCTCTATCTCTGCAACCGGTAGATGATCTGCCAAAGAAGAAGCCCCCTCAGCTGTACAAGCCCTCCAATCCAGACACGCTGGCTTACCTGGACTTCAGTGTGTCCACCACAGGGATGCTAGCAGGAGTAAAGGTGAGCTGGGGCTTGGTTAAGGACACACAGGTGGGCACGAATGATTGTGTCCCATGGTGTGTGTGTGTGTGTGTGTGTGTGTGTGTGTGTGTGTGTGTGTGAGAGAGAGAGAGAGTGTGAGTGAGTGTGTGAGTGAGTGAGTGAGTGAGTGAGTGAGAAAGAGAGTTGGTGAGTGAGTTAGTGAGGGAGAATGTCTGGTGTGTTTGTGTATTTATTTTTTGTGTGTGTGTGTGAGAGTGTGTGTGTATGTGCGAGAGAGAGTTAGTGAGAGAGAATGTCTGGTGTGTTTGTTCATTTATTTTTTGTGTGTGTGTGAGAGACGGAGAGACCTTGTCAGGTGGGAGTAGCTGAGAAATCTAGACGCACCCTAGCAGTGGCAAATAGTATAGCCACACACCACAGTGTCTTAGTAAGACCAATCATAACGTTCTATATTTGTGGAGAGTTGTTGGCTGGGCTTAGCAAGATAACAACAGGGCTAAGTGACCAAGCAGTCATTTGAATTGACATTGGCATCCACTTTAAAGAGTTAGACTTTTGCTCAAAAGTTGAGCAAAACAAGGCACTGTAGTCATTTGCTTCAAAGGAGGTGGGCAATGTACTGTTTTTTGCTTTGAACATAGTGCTATCTAGGTCGAAAAACAACCGCTGGGTTTGAGCCTGGTCTATTGTACATGTGTAGACTGTTCATTTTGATGTTATATGATGGCTTGTCTGGCCGAGATGGCAGTACTATGGCAGTACTACTATCTGCCTTCCAGCTTGAGAGTCGTCAGCCCTGTCTGGGGCGTCTGTGTAGGAATCAGTGAGAGCCCCCGTTGCATCGGCTTTCACCTTCCTCTGCAAACAGAGCCAGCTTTAGAACTAAAAGGCTTTAAAAAGCCCTCGCTCACTCAAAGACACCTCGGCCTGGTTAGCGGGCAGGAGATCTGCTATCAGGTGTCAAAGGAGCAGGAGACTGTTTTATATTTCACGGCCATCATAATCCCTCTTTGGTAGGAGAGTGCTTGAGTAACCTGGCCTGGTTTTGTTGTTGCACTGAGCGAATTAGCTATCCATGGGGGGAGGGTAATCGTGCAACCCCTGGTGTCCTTTCCTAAAACAGTGAGCTTTTATTGTCTCGTAAAAACCAGCTTCTGTCCTCTGGTCTCTACCCTTGTTGGCAGATCCTGGTTCTCCAAGCACTCTCCATGTCCCCTTAAATTGAATATGTTTCAAACTAATTGGCCAGTCTTTATGAGGCATTTACATAGTTATCCTGTTTGCCTGCACAATGGGCCCTAAGTGGATTTGGGGAATAGCTCAGGGCCTGCACAGACAGGGCAACATTTATACAAAACAAGTCTCACATTGAGTGTTTGGGTCTACCAGAGTTTAAACACAAGTCATAATCCTTCTTCACTCTGGATGTTGAGTATCTCTCCCTGTTCTCTCTCTCTCTCTCTGTCTCTCTCTTTCTCTCTCTCTCTCTCTCTCTCTCTCTCTCTCTCTCTCTCTCTCTCTCAGATGTCTCACAGTGCCACCAGTGCCTTCTGCCGCTCAATCAAGCTCCAGTGCGAGCTCTACCCCTCACGAGAGGTAGCCATCTGCCTGGACCCTTACTGCGGCCTGGGATTCGTCCTCTGGTGCCTCTGCAGGTTCGTCTCCATGCGCACACACACACTCACTCACACTCAACCCACATCAGGGCCCACCACCTACCACTGACCACTCACTGCTTAGAGTATCTAGAGTCAGCAGTCTGACCAGTCCATCTCATTCTAGTGTTATCTATGTCATGAAGTGTGGCGTTGCATTTTTGTTTTTGCCTATATAGAGCCTGGGGGTTTTTAGTCACCGAAAGTCAAGTTGTATTGCTTGCAGACCCATGTCAGCAGAATAGCAGTGCTAGGCTTTACTTATGACAGCAAAATGACACGTTTTCCTCCCGTGGGCAGAA
>JAGFZM010000196.1:612024-646399 GCA_017657215.1 Limnothrissa miodon
AAAAAAAAAAAAAAAAAAAAAAAAAAAAAAAAAAAAAAAAAAAAAAAAACACTGTACACAACCTCAGCGAAACAGTTTGGAACATCTTTCCAGTCATGGAATCCAAGAGATTATTTTTTGTTATATCCAAAAGAATAAAATAAAATGATGGGGGGACGGGGAGATGAAATGTGCATATTCAAACATGGAAGATTGTTTTAGCTTGTTTGTTTAAAGGCAGGTCAACTAACCTGCCATCAACACCCTGTTCCCAAAACTGATATCACAAACCACTTAGGGAAAAAAAAAAGAAAATACTATTTTTACAAACATTTAAGTCAATGTTTGAGGCAGACACTGCCCACACTACTTCAAGAAAAATAAAATACCCCACATAAATTTTATCTTAGATCATCTTACTCTGAATCCCCCCCCCCCCCCCCCCCCCCCCCCACTCCACCTAATTACCTTTATGGCAAGCAAGGCGTTTTACTTTTTGCAGGGGTAAAAATCATGTTTACATTGTGTAAAGGGATCTAACCAGGGTTAATAAGATATTTAATCTGCACCTTATCCATGATTTATGTTAAAAGACTTGACAGGAGCTTTTTCACCTCCTTTGTCCCCATCTCCCCCAAAAGTCTAAAATGTCCTCCTCCCACCATTAGGGTTAAAACCAGTTTAAAAACAGCTGCATCACCTTCAAAGCCTGGGAACTGAGTGTGTGTGTGTAGGAGGGTGGGGGTGGTGGAAGGAACAAACAAAACTGCCCAGTAATGAGTCTCACAGTCTTGAGGCGTGCGAAGTTGATGGCTCTGGGCTGGGGCCTGGAGGATGGCGGTTTGGGAGGGAGCGGGTCCAGGTGTGGGAGGGGGGAGGGGCAGTCCTTGGCGCGGCTCATCTCTTCCTGCGACAGGTGCGCTTGTGGTCGGCATGCCAGTGTTCCTGTTGACACTTGATGGAGCAGTAGGAAGTGTTCCAGCAACAGTGGTACATGGCCTCCTCTTCACAATTGTAGCACTGAGGGAGTCAAAGACGCATCAATAGTTCACATCTCACAATTTGCTCATTCACCGATGCCACTTGTGAAACAACTCTTTACAGACATGCACAATGAAGCTCAACTGGCAAGCTGAAGCCTAATTAAGCCTATGTGCCGAGTTCACAAACTTTCATTTAGTATAAAACCAACGAAAATGCATTTGAAAACGTGTGAGCTATTTAATTTCTTTTGACATCAGGGTTATGTAAAAATAGAAGTTAGAATAGAAAATCTATAATGGTAGGAAGATAATTTTGAAAATATAGGTGTATGGTAAAAGGTTTTCAGAGCACACTGTGCGTGTTTTAGCGCAACTCACCCACTGTTTCTTCTTGGTCTGGGAAATAAGCTGCTTGTGTTGGCTCACCATCTTCTTCATCTCCTCCATCAGCTCCTCTTTGCACTTCTCCTTCACCTGCTTGCACTTGCGGTCCATCTCTGCCTGCCCGCTGCCCACCGCCTTCTGCACCGCCTGCCTCTTCTCCTCCTCCAGCTCCGTCCGCAGCTGTGCAGGGCCACAGAAGAGACAGCGCTCAATCACCCATGAAGGACACTGCACTGAGCTATTCAATCCGACCACACCAAGCAAGATATTTTGGCTAGAATGCCATGCCACTTGTCTCCACTAATACAGCTAATGGTTGTTTCCTAATACCAGATGTTAGTGCCACATAGAAGAAAAGAGAGAGAATTCTGTGAAAACTGCCTTTATGTGCAATTGTGTAATTCAAGTTGACTGACATTTTTATCTTCCAGAATCATGAAGGGTTCTCCTGCGGTTACCTACAAGATCAATATGACCATTTTTAGACACTATATATATTACCAAGAGGTGTTTTGCTGACCACTCCGCTAATTAAAGCTGTGTAGTTAAACAGACAGAGCCATTGGGGCAATATTACAACGCCTGTGGGCCAGACGAGAGCTGCCTCACCTTCTCTGTGGCCTCTTTGATCAGGCGCTCGGTCTCCCGCTTGTTCTCAGCCTTCATCACTTCCTTGACGTCGTTGAAGATCTTGGTGTACTTGTCGTGGCACATGTTCTGGCAGCTGCCCTCGTTCACCGTCTGCGTTCCGCGGTGCTGCATGCGCGGCCCAGATGATGAGCCTGATGAGGAGGAGGAGGAAGCGGAGGACGAGGGCCCCATCTTCCGCGTCTGCGTGGAGACAGACAGGCGCTCAGGCTGGTGAGGCACTGCCGTGGGGATCTCTTGGCTGGAGCTCACCGCTTCCATCTCAGGCTCAGGCTCCTGAAAGAAGATAAAGGAAAACAACAAATAAAAAAGGAAAATTACCAAATAAAAAAAGCATTTTTACATCAAGAACCCAAACAACATCATCATACAATATTCAGTATCTGCAACACATTTGCAATTCTTACACTACTTGACTCTCAGCTGGTTTTATTTGTTGTTAGGGGATATACTGAAGCTGAGCTCAGCACTCCAACAAAAGGAGCACTGGACCAATGGGACCCTGTACAGCAGTTAGCTGTATCCAGGGAAACATGGTAGAAAAGTCATGTGTTTGCAAAAGTGGGAGATAACTAAGAAGGGATGCAAAAATAAATACATAAATAAATAAATAGATAGATAGATAGATAGATAGATAGAAGGAATGCAAGCAAAACCTGTATGTATAGACCATCTGAGACAAGGAAAGTCTACATTTTGGCAATTGTGAGTGGTACAAAATACATACATTTTACACAGACCTGGTTAAATAGAAAAAAAAAGAACTATCCTGAGTTATTCTCCACCTTTATAAAACTTTTCCAATAGTAGATGCAGATGGGACTTGGATATCATTTTACAGATGTGCAATGGCATCATCGGAAAAATCCATCTCACAGACCTCACCACTAAACCTTTTGAAATGAAATGAATGATGCAGTAGGTAGATAGATAAAAAGCTTATAGTAAATGTAAATAAGTAGGTAGGTAGGTTGGTAAGAATGTAGGTAGATAAAATCTTGTAGTAAATGTAAAGGAAAATATATGTAAAGATAGTTATAGCTAGTTTATTTACATGGAAAATTAGATTTAGTGTTCACAAATGTCTTGAAGAGACATTCACAAATGTATTGAAATGTATAAGCTGCTTCAGGCAACTGTGAACAGAACATGACAGGACCTCCTCACAGTACTCACATATAAACTAATGCTCATGCACTTGTCATCAGAACACACACACACATGCTCGCACACACACTCACACACACACACACACACCTCCTCTTTGGGCTCAGGAGGCTGATTGCGACGACTCTTCTTGGCCTTGGGCTCCTGGTTAATCTTCAACTGTGATGCACAGAAAAATAAAACAGACACGCTTCACTATTTCCCATGCCCATCTGCAGACAACAGTTCCACACAATCTTGACACAGAAAGCTAGTTGCCAGATTCAGGATTGAGAGGTGATTCAGCTATGCATAAGATGGGGATGATGCCTGGTGAACATATCTTTTTCAATCAGGCTTAATTAAGCATGATCAGCCTATGAAATTCTTGACTGAGTCGTTAGAGGCGGCGTGACTAATGACCCCTTCATTCCTGTTAATAAAAAAATAATCATCCTGTTCCGCGCATAAATCAGGACTGTAATTACACCGCAATATGGGAGATATGCCCTCTGCTGAAAACCTCATTTTTAGCCCGAGCCAAAGCCGAAACACAGATCCCCGTAATTGCAGTAATCATTCTCTGAACGGCAGGGTAAGAAACAAAGGGTGACAACATGCATGCATTTCCACTCCACGGCCACTAGATGGCATCTAAGAGTCAGAGAGCATGCCGCTGCAGCCGTGTCCATACCTGCTCGTTGCTGGTGGAGGAGATGCTGGACTCGGCCTCGTCTAGCCGCTCGTCGGGCTGCTCGTCACCCAGCCCCTTCCAGGAGCGGCCCTCGGCCAGGAAGCGCTGGTGCAACTCCAGCTCCTCGCAGGCCTTCTTCCAGCTCGAGCTGCGCTTCACCTGCAGCTGCTGCGCATTCACCGAGATGGGCTGGATGTTGTCTGACGGGATCCAAGCCCTGGGGTGAAGAGGATGGCAAATGCCAGCTGATATTTTTAGCCAAAGGGCTTGACAGTGCCATGTCAGAGCAAATGTTTCTGCTCAAATCAAAAGCTGTGATGAACGAAGTTTTTGATAATCTTTGCATACATTTAGTAACAGGATAAACATGATGTTTGAACATCATTAAAAAAGCATATTCTAAGTCAATCCAGTTTGGGATTTTTTTTTAATTCAACGTTTCTCCTTACTTCAAAAGCAGAGTAAAGTGCAAAAACAGCTGAAATGATCCATCATAAGTTAATGTTATCATGCTGTGAATGTCAGTCAGGAGGCTAAATTGCAACCCTGTGTTAAAATAACTGTTCATTTGGGCTATACAACAAGTATAGCAAATTGACATGCAAATGTAACAGTCAAAAAAAGTGTAACTACATCAGAAGTGTGTAAGATTATTAAATAATAATTATTGAATCATAATATGTTAGTAAATAATAATTCTCCATTTCATTTACAGGTAATTAACCACCTATGTATCCTGTATCCAAAGATCCCGTCACCACAGTAATTCATTTAGAGGATTACTGTAGCTTAGAGTCTGCATCAGTCTTTTTTCCATACTGGCAGAGTATGGAAAAAAGAGCCAATAGAGCCCTTGGCCTCTGCCTTTGCCCACCGGACATCACTATGTAACGGCAGGACTAATGGGTACCTGTTGGGTTTCTGACATGGTTGTTGTAAATGTCTGTCTGGATGGGCTGAATGGTAAAGAGCTAAACCACTAACTCTGTTGACAACAGTAGACTGTTGACAATTTACCAGGTGTGAAAAATTTGCTTGAAAAAGGTTTAACGCCTCTCACCTCTGGTGCTGGTAGCCGAAAAACCGGACATCCACTTGATTCCCGTCTCTCTGCATGACCTTTGCTGGCCAGTAGCCAAAGCCTTTCATGCGGGCCCACACCAATTCATGAGTGGGAGCCTGAGCGACACAGGAGAGCTTATTTATTCAGAGGCACACACAGACAGACAGACAAGACTGGCACAGGGTGTTTGTTCAAGACAGCGAGCCACGCAACAGTGCTTTTGCCCATACTCACGCAAGGGTAGCAAAACCAGTTATCCGGCCGTGCATTGGAGAGGTAGAAACAGTTTTTACACAAAAGCAACTCGTTCAGCTGAAAAAGAAAGCACACAGACAGAATGCTGAAAATAAACTCCACAGCTCAAATATCACACCGAATTACATGAAATTACTTGATATGGCTTGGTTGTTTGGCGTCTCACCACGTACCTCATGACACGTGTCATTGTAAAGCATTCTAGCAATTTCAGTCTGATCACTGTGCCCTGTGGGAGGGGAAAAGTTTTAGCACTTCAAATCAAACTGCAAAAAAAGTAAGTTTCTAAAAGGTGAACGGTCACAATGAGTGGGGGGCCACCTGAGTGACAGATTTGCTTATGAACTGGTTCTCCTCACCTCCAAAGAGAATGGCTGTGTTGTGCACAATCAGCTGAGCATCTGCCTTAAATTCCTCAAAGTTCTTGTACTTGCCGTCTGTGATGTTCTGCAAAAGAGACTAAATTCAGCTCCACATTTGACCTTTCATTTGAGTGTCAAGCAGCATCTTCATGTTTGGAGGTCTGACAGAGACTTTACATCAATTGAATTGTAATACTATCTATCCCTTTGCTTTGTTTGGGAACAATAAGTAACGACAGTTTCTGTACATTGTTTTAATTCTCTAACCCTAGTGTACATTCTCGTTACAGGGTTTCTGCAAATTTCAACAAGTTCAAGAGGTTTGTGGGGTTTGAGGACAAAATGTTTGGATTATACATCCATAGTATACACTTTGCATATTTATATTATTAACTTTTTTTAAGCCCCTGAGGAAAACCTGAATTTTACATCCCCCTTCTGCTCATTCCCAGTCTGCTCACCTCCTGAACATTTTCAACCTCCATGGGTGTGTGGATGAGTCTTCTGTACATGAGTTGCTTTGTGTCTTTGCCTTTTTTGTTGAGGTCAACAGCCTAAAGAGACGTAAATGTAAATCCACAAATCAACATTAGACATCAACATTAACTTTCACTTGGACCTTGCTATCCTTTGTTCCTTCCAAATGCATATTTACTGTTAAACAAGGCCTATTTTGACATTACATGTATGTTTTCTCAAAATTATCAATTTATTCAACCCATTAAGTGCCCAATAATCTCTACAGGCAACAGATAGCTTTTCTACAGTGGGACATTTTCCCCATCCAGACTCACCCGTTCTTTCATTCGGCCAACAATAAACTGCAGGTATGTTACCATTTCATGCTTTCCAAAGTTCTTCCTCTTGCTCCCCTGTGGGACACAACAGAGTAAGCGAGTCAAAATGATCATTCACTGCACATTCACATCCACAACGTTTCAGCATGCATGACTGTGACTCAAACATATTCACTTACTTGACCTTTTAGGCACCTATTTTTCCCACCTACCCTGCAGATCACACACTGCCAGTGGGCACTGCTGTCTCTGGGCCGGTGCTCCTCGGACAGGCAGCGGAGGTGGTAGACACGAAAGCAGCCGTCACATTCCATCACTTCGCCTGGCAGGTGGCACTCGAAGCAGTACCAGTCGTGGCTCTCCGCCTCCCACTCCTGCAACACAGACCCTCAGGGTAATGCACCACCCTCCCTCCAGCTGTGCCCTGCTTCCCTGGCATGGCCGACTTGCGTGGATGTGTGTGCAAGTGCGTGCGCACGCACATACACACACACACACACACACACACACACACACACCTGGGCCTACAAGCACTGGCTTGTCAACACACACACATTCACAGACACTCAACTCTCCCAACGTGTTCTGCATGTTAAGTATTTTGTGCTACAAATCGATACATGTGAAAACTTACAGAGGACATGCATACATGTCTCCCGCCAGCCCAGGGTGAGCCCTGGAACTAATGTTAGACTACTGATGTAACATTATGGAATGCTTCAAGACTTCATGGATAATGGATGATATGGGTGAAAACACATGAAATGCAGGGTGACTAAATCACTCTAGAATACCTCTATCTATTGACCACACAGTGGAGAAAAAAACAGCAAGTTGGAGGACGAAAATTTCTCACATGCCACACAAGCCCCCGCCCCGCCCTACCCACTCCATCTCCAGCCCCACCCCCCCCCCCCCCCCGCCCCCCCACTCTACTCTTCCATCTAAGGTCCCCACTAACAGCATGCAAGGTGCACACAAACACACACTTTCACAGCATCCCAATCTACTGTCATTAGTAAGACCACATCCGATCACAACTACAGTGTGCTCTTCATAGAGAGAAGGAGAGGAAGGGAAAGAGATAGAAAATGAGAGAAAGAGAAGGAGAAAGAGAATAAGGGAGAGAGAGAGAGAGAGAGAGAGAGTGTCATGGAGAGTCAAGTTCCAGAGCACACTCAGTCTACAGCCTTCTATTTTTCTCTATTCTTTTTCTCCTGGTGAAAACATACAAGGTGAAAATACTGCACATTTCAACACACTGTACTTTTACGATGAAAAACAAAACAAAAACAAATTGAATTTTTTTTTGAATGAGAGAAGGAAACTGCATAGAGGCAGAAAAGTTGAGATAGTCTAAGATATTGTCATACTTACAGGAACATCAACATCGGTACTCAGGAGCTATAATAATAATAATGCGAAGAAGGGGTTGAGGGCACATTTAGATTGTCCCATAAAGCACAGCCATGACATTCAATGAGACTTGGAGTCAGTTCTTTAAACATGATCATATTTCTGGATACATTGAGTCAGTGTTAACACTCTGGGGGATTTGTTTGAATTTTGCACCCACTTGCAGGGCACAGATTGAATAACGGAATAATATATATATATATTTTTTTTTTTTTTTTAAAAAGCTCCATTGAATCCAAAGCTGTGCCGTGAATTGACCACACAGACTAAATGCTACTGGGGCGACCTTGTTAGTGTAAAGAGAGGGGGAGAGAAAGAAAAACAAAACAAAGAAAACAAAACAAAACAAAAAAAAAAACGACAAAAAAAAGAAAATCCAAACATACCTTGCTTCCCTCAGACATCTGCTCCTGTGATAGCAAGTGATCCAAAAGACAGTGTTTTAAATCCTAATCTCGGAATACACCTGACAAGACACACCTGATGCCGACCACACGGTGGGAACGTGCTGCGGGTTCATGAAACTACCACACACACACACACACACACACACAACACGCCCTCTGCTTAGGTCATCTACTCACACACAACACACACAATGACCGAGATCATGCTGTTTATGTTTGCAACAAGTCATATGGGACTACCTACAGAGGCAACCTGAAGTAGCTCCATGGCATATTCTGAATAGGAACTCCATAAGGTAAATAACTGGCTAGGGGAGGATATATGGATCTTTCTAAAGGTTTCTGATCTGCCAATATTGACACTCCTTTGCTCTTGAAGGACAGGGCTCTCATGTCAAGGAGGAATGTCTCTAGGCTCTGTCAAAAGTATTCAAGTGTTAGGGGCACTGCTTTTAACTTAGTCACACAGTCATCAAATCATTCCACGTCTGTGTGATGTGGAAAAATATCTTTAGTTGAAAAGATGTGCTATGGAAAATCTTTTTAAATTTTGCATGTATGTTGCAAAAGAGGTAAAACATTTCAGACTGTGTACTTGTACAAGTCTGTAAAAATGGGAAGGAAGTAGAAAGCCGGACACTACCCACACACACACACACACACACACACACACACAAACACACCCATACACACACACAGTAATGGTTCTTCAGGACAACTGAAAACCATGTTATGAAAACAAAAATGGTTCCTGCACTATGATGGTATGCTAAATTCACAATTTATGGTCCAATTCTGGTCCAAACTGCATTATGTGTAACCCCACCATAACCGTATAGCTGAAACACATTTGTGTTCATTGTGGGACAGGTACGCCTCTCTGTGACACATGTGTTTCAGCTGCGCTCAGGCACACACCAGTAGGTCCCCATGCAGTTAGTGCGAGTAAAGGGGGCAACAGGTCTGAAGGGTAAGGTAGTGCCTTACCATTTCATCTCCAGGGAGCCAGTAACCCTCCTGCTCCACGCCTGCCTTTGAGCCCTTGCAGCCCACTGTGAGGGTCTCCACCACAAGTCCGTCCTTCACAGCCAGCACCAGCTGCCTAGCAGTCTCCTTGGGATGCATCCCATACACCCGGCTAAGGTACCTGCACAAGAGTACCAGCATACTGTTCTTTAAACCATAGACTCATGATCATGGTAACTGGGGGGAATTGTGCTTTTCTGTGGCACTATGTTTAACCAAGGCATGTCTTCAGTAGTTTGTAAGATAGAGCTACCAACACCCAGACTTTGACTTACTTGGAGATCCTGTCCATATTTGCTATTTGTTTCTGGTTGCGAATAACCTCAATGGCCGACCACACAAACTGGACAACTTTGGGGTCGGCTTGCCTCTTTTTCACCACCCGCGCCATTGCTGTTCAGCTCAATCTGTTGAAACAAAAAAAACATCTTGTTTTCGTCAAAGAAAAAACATATAGCTAAAATGAAACGGCTAAAATACACATATTGTGTGGTATTGTTTGACATTAACATTACTACTTCCAAGAAAAGACCCATCAATTTACCCCTTTTACTGTAAATACAAACAAGCTTTAATGTCCAATTACCATCTTTGTATCCTGAATAAGATTTTAATAATCACATAGAGTAATCACATAGGGGAAGAACACTAAGTGACACCAAGTCATCAATTTGACATAATAGTGCAGATTGTTTGAAAAGCTGACCACTCTAAGCACAAAAAATGTTTGTTTTTTTATATGCGAAATAGTCTAGAATAGGCCAGTACGACAATAAAAGAAATGTCAATTTATCCAGTAGGCGAAGGCCACGAAAATGAGCGGCTTGAGCAACCACCAGCGTCACAGCCCAGTCAGTCTCGCCGGAAGAGACTGCTTGTTCTAAAATAAATAAATAAATAAATAAAATATACTTCCACGCACGTTTCCAGTATAAATCCATCAGGGAAAACACACATAGCTCTACACCTCCATCAAAACAAAAACAAATTGATGACATTTACCTATTACAATTAATGTCCTATTGCAAACAGACCTAGATATATTGTCAGGGCCAAGCTTGCTCAACGCAACGTTATTGGGGATGTTCGTAGCCTACCAGTGGAATTTAAAGCTACTTTTTTAACAGCCGAAAAGACAATTATACATCATTCAAACTTTGTTACAATGCAGCCGAAGTCGAGACAATGTTGCGGCGCGGAGTGAAAAGAAACAAAGAATATTTCAAGAGCTAGGGCCAGACATAATCTTGATTACTGCACGTAGCATATGGATTGGGAATAAGCATTATGGTGCATTGAGTGGGGCTATGTAAAGGACCAGTCGTCACTTGCACATCATTGTTCTCAAAATATGTTTTGCCGCGATCAGTTCAGTTAATAATTAAGCAATGTTCAGCCATTTCAAAGCAAATGAGGGCATAGGCCCAAATTATTCATTATGCAATTTGAGTGATCTTGAAAACACAAAAGGGATACTATCTTACTCGTAGTCTACCCTACCTTGTGCTAGGCTCTATCGCCAACAACGCAAAGACGTGTACATAAAACAGTTACAATTAGGATATTTTATGAGGTGACGGACATTTTTAAAAACACATCTCTATTGTGCATCTCTTTGTTGCGACTGGATCGATGTATTTCGGCATGTAGAAATGGTTCGCAATTGGAGGGAATCCCTTATCGCCTCACATTCTTGCTAGTAGAAGGGGCGCCATGTTGCTACTCCTTTCCCTCAGTTGAAAACAGGACCAGTTACTTGGTTGTAGCTATTTTCTTCCCCACAAACGAATTGTCGAACTGAATATCACACTTACCGAAATCTTATAGATTAACAATGCCCCGCCTTATATTTTCGCTCAGGTCGTCAAAACAAAGCTGGTTACATTTGTATTTCCGGGAGTTATATGTCAGAATAATGGTTAAGGCACGGCCACAGTTCAGCGCTTCAAGGGGGTAAACATAAGCCAAGCTGGATTTTGTAGATGGGGGACTCTAGTGGCAGGACGCAGAGTTGCGGATTATTCTAGCCTTTTATCTTAGTAAAAGAAACTATTGTGATGATATTATGGTATAGTATGCTACAGTTATGCTATATGGCTACCAGGAGCAAACCCGTCAGCTTTTTATGTCAACAGGAAGGAAAACGTATGACAACACCATAGAATATTACATTCTCCAACATTCTATTAACCCTTGGATGCACAACCTACCAATAGCTACACTCTTACACAAGTGGGGTCAAAATTGACCCCAAATGCATTTTTGCAATGAACTGTAGTTATTCTTCAAAATCTTTAAAACGAAAAGCTGTAATATTTTCATATTCCAGGTAGTCCTCATAAAACATGTTTGTGACATGAGGCAATTCGCATTTTTATTTATTTTGGTCATGAAAATAATAATTGAAGGTTTTACATGTTCATTCTTCACTATGTGTGTATTTTTTGTATAAGTCGTTAGTGCAGATTTTTGTGAGTTGTATGTGTGGCCACGTGTTTGTGTGTGAACATTTGTACAAATGTGTGTGTGTGCTCCTCTGTAAATTTCATCACAACTGAAAAAAATCAAAGATTCCTAAAACTAAAAATGTTAAAATTCCATAGGTAATGACTGGGGTCATTTTTGACCCCACGAGTGGAAAAGTGGGGTACTGATACAAAAAGGGCAATAACTAAACAATATATAAAAAATACATACACATCCAAATGTAATGTCTAAGACAACCTATTTGAGGAATACATGGAAAATTAAGCAATACAAATTTAAAATTACAAAAATATTGCAAAAAAACAACCGCTGGGATCATTTTTGACCCCACTTGTGCATCTAAGGGTTAAACAATTTATTTATGAAGAGGACAAGACCTAGGCCTACTGTATAACCAATGCAACACAATTGTTAACTAAGCCTATAAATTTGTAATTTTGCAATGGTGGCATTACTAATTAAAGATAAACTGAGAAAAGGATATGTAAGATATACATAGCATTCTAAGGATGTGTTATAAAATCTCCCAGTCAAGATAAACTTGGTCTGGTTGTGATCTAAACTGTATGACAGTATTAAGGTATATAGCACTCACTATTTTTTCAATCCCTGATGGGCCCATTGAAACAGCTGAAGAGGATGTGTGATAAGACCCGGTTCTTTGCTGTCATGCTGCCGTACTGCTGTCATGATGGTGAGTAGGTTACCTGGCCCTCTGCTATCCACAAAGCCATGTGAAGATAAAGCACTTTTCCTCCTCTATGCTCTTAGTGCATGTTTCATTAGTGGGAAATACAACACACAAATAGGGAGAGTGTGGGCAATGTACTATGGATTCACATATTGTGTACATATATACAGTATATCTTTAAAATGTTGGTTTGAATTTGCTGGGGGAAAAGCAGACAGGTGGAGCTTGGTCCAACTCTTCAAAATCTATTACTGTATTTCTATACTGTAGTACAAAATGGCCAGCACCCAAGCACATCCTATCATATCCTGGAATCTGTTGCCATAGCTACATCATAACATCGAAGAGAGCATGGAACCAGTCTGGACTTCACATCTTTTCATGGGGGTATAAATGAGTAAATACTGCTGCCACACATACCCCATATAAGGTTGATATTAGGTAGCATGGCTGCTCGGTTGCTCTCACTAAAAGCTCTATATCCATTATAGACTCTGTTGGCAGTCCAGTCTGGGCATGATCGCTTCATAATTCAACAGATTCCACAAAGTTAAATGACTTTCAACACAAAATGTAATGGAAAATTTGTGGCGTACATATTCCTTATGAAACATTCCTAGAAGAAGTGGCAGTTAGTCTACTGTAAGTTTGATAAAGTGACCAAGATAAAATGACCAAATTAACACGTTTTTTATACTTTTAATTAAATTTGTATATGATAACAGCTACTTTGTTATCAATATTATACAGTATGTTCCAGTGCCAGGGGTATCACTCTCGCCAGTAGAGGTCAGTGTAATCTTATATATTTTGTTCACACATTTAAAATGGACAGGCAAACACTTGTCCTAAATGAATTGGAATGTTGTTGTTAAGGGAAAGGCTAGGTTATTAGTTACAGTACATACTAGACAAAATAACGAAATAAAATAGATTATATTGGGGCCGGGGTAAAAAAAAAAAACAAAAAAACAAGACCCATGCCTTAGGTTAGTGATTTAGTAAGATTTAAAACAGTAAGTCTAATAGCTAAAGTAATATTGTTACTTTTAGTTGTTGTGAGTAATCAAGAGCCTATTCTCCTCTTACGTGTGCATGGAGCTCTTATGTCTTTTTTCACTAGTTGCCCAAATTATGGCATTTTAATGATAACTATTTATTTTAGTACAGTTGAATTCTTATGCGCATAGTGAAGTGACTTTGATCGGTGTGAATATTTATGAGGAGACAAACCTATTAAAGCGCTGATAATCAATTATTCATTAGAGCCTGTGATCATTTCTAACTGAGATAGTCTGCCCAGCCATGCAAGCACATAATTGAGGTTGCTATTTAGATGGCAGATAAAAAATCCCACAACATGAAATGTCTACGAGAAAACAAGAGTGACAAATAAGCCATAAAGACTGAGCTGAAACGCATCCAGTGAACCAGAACAGTTATTGTCTTTTTCTCTGCACAGTGTTTGGTTTAAAAGATACTATAAGTGCTTACTCAAGCAAATACTATCTCTCAAAACTGCTCTTATTCTTTCCAGGTCTGTGGTTTATTGATTGTTACTGCATCTTTGAGCACTGCCCTTTGAAGTTTGTGACTGAAGGCTTCAAACTGTCACCTTAGATGCTGTCAGGAGCATCACATCCTATCTTCCAGGGGAAACGAAGGGGTCAGGTGTCAGGCACCATATCTCACTGGCTTCTAAAACACTTTCAGCTCATCAGTCACTTAAGATACCTAAACTAAATTACATCAATTAATCTGTTGAAAATATAAGAGATAAATGTCTAAATGAATCTTTAAATGGCTATAATAATACAATTTGACAGTTTAAGTGTTAAATGTAATAATGACAACAGTGACCATTACAAAAAAACAACATAAATGTTCAATTCAATTTAATCATATTTATAGAGGGCAATGTCATCAATTTGAAGATAAGGATCTTTGATCTTCACAATTCCACTGTCTAAAATCAAAGGGGTGTAGCTGACTGCATGCATATTGCAGAAAACTAACTGCGGAAATGTGAACTCTTAAAAGTGTAGGCCCTGGTACTTTGAAACCTTGGAGTCAAGAATGGCTGAGGTATAAAATTGGAATGAAAAGCACTGTGTTGGCTCAACTACCTCCCTACAGAGCTGTGCAAACAGTTTGCCATCAGCACCACGCTTAGGTGTGGAAAACACCAATCTACCAAAGAAAAACGAGAAAACTGCCTCTCCATCTGATGCGCAGCTTTATGTTGCAAACAAAGTCTCCCTCGCAACAAAATGCTGAAAATGCTACAGCACCAAAGGCAAAGGAGCTAACCCTCATACCTCAATATGAGGGCTTACACTCATCCTTATGGTTGCTTCACTCCCCACACAGACAGCCCAAACTGAAGTAGACAGTGAATAAAGCTCATTCTGACACCCTGTGTATAATTTTCCAGTGCAAAGCTGATCATTGATTCCGAGGAAGAGAATTGTGTTTTAAAGCCAAAAATTTGCTGCTATGTGACGGCCTTTCTCGAAAGCCAGGATGATTAAAGGGCCGCATCAAGTCCTCTGCCTACGTAAAGCCCAAGACTGTCTGATGTCAGTAGCAAACCACTGAAAGTTTATTGTTCTGTGCTATTGACCTGTAATGAACCCTCAGGAAGGATAGCATCCCCAAAACCTCTCTCTGTCAAGATTTAAGGCACTGAATAAATGGCAGTGGTGATGATGGGGTTCACAGACATGAGGCAATGAAAACTAGTCATGCAGTAATCTGTTCTCTTAAGACACTGATGAAATCGGAACACAATATATGTGAATACCAGATGGATTGCCATTGTCGACTGAGATCTACTACCACTACTATAACCATCAAAATGAGAAAAGGAAAAAAAACAGTGTTTATGTCATGTGGGTTAACTGAAATGGAGTAGAGGGATAGAAAACACTGACTAGACAGGGCTTCATGAGGATGTGTTGCTAAAGTCTAATTTGTGGTCAAACCTCAGGCCACCATGATTGCAAAGTGCAGAATGTTGCTGTCAGTCAGTTACATAACAAAAGTTTCAGATCCTATTAGTTTCCCTAGCTGTAGTCTATCTGTTTCTCTATGGCTTTAGTAATTGGAAGGAATTTGAAGGAAATGAGGGCTAATACCCCGCCTTCAGCGGCACTTACATTTTAGTGAGGATTGAAAGGTCTCAGAAGTCATTTTCATGGCAGACGAATTGAGATAAGCAGACCCTCGACACATTAGATTTACCATGATTATGTAATTAGACATGGATAACCAGAGCAACAAATTGTAATAATATGCTATATATTTCCCTAAATAGGCGTCAAAAATACCAGAAGCTTTTATACAAAACATGGAATAATAACTGAAATATAACGATTGTTATTTGTGCCCACAAAGTGATATGTATGCTGAATCTATCATGAGTTAAATGTCATTTGGAAAACGGAGCCAAACCGATTTGTACAGAGGGATTGACGTTTGAGCGGGAGGGGATAAATCGGAGACTGCACTGGGATTACCTTCCATCAGGAAGACACGTTTCCTTTCGTCGCATATAACCGTGCCCTTACAGTTTCATGTTCTGAATTGTTTTTTTTTCTCTAAGTCGAACGGGATGGAGACTTGACATGAAGTAGTCCTTTAACTGGAAGTGGTTGTTTTGCCTACCTGGATATCTATGAGTTTTTGGAGGACTCTGGGTTCGACGAAAGATGAAGGTGCCCGTTTGGGTGTTGTTATCACTTTGGCTGTTTTGTTTGGTGAGTAACCCCAACACTGTTTGGACCTCCGTATTCCTGAAACAGTCAACTATGTCTACATGTGTGCTCAACAGAGCTTTTAGTAGAGTATTTCTTTGTAACATGGCTATTTCAGTCTGGTCTGTAGACTACTGTGCTTTATTATTGTAGCCTACTGTATTGTAGTGTTCAGAACGCCTTGGTTGTTCTGAGGATGAGTCTTGAGGATGTATAAGGTGAGAGCTTACATGATGTGTGCGTAAACTTACGCGCAACTGGACCCTCACAACTGGACGCAAGTTTAGCAACAGACATTGCAGGCTTCTGTTCGCAGTCATCACATGTGGAGCGAGGATTTATGTATTGTGATCAGCGTTAATTCTTAGTTTGATCCGGATTTTATTATCTGCAGTATTTTCCGCTTTCAGCCATAGTTTTTGATAAACTGGGTATCTGACCTAGTGGGGGCACCGGGTCTAAAAAGGACTTCCCACACGTTAGCTAATTTACAAGACCTACGACGTTCGACGTACTTGGCGTGTTTGCAAGTAATTTAACATAAATTTTAGACATCATTCAATGCATATGATTCCAATCACATGTATTGCAAAGTTGGAGCTATTTGGAGTCTTGAGTTGTCTAAAGTCTGGGATTTTTTTATTCTCTATTCCCTCTGTACTTTGTAACCACCCAGCACTGTTTAGTCTTGCTTTTGAAGAAATCTGGCTAGTGTTCCTAAAAGTAAGAGAAGAAACTATTTAATTTTATGAAGCAGCTTAATTATACTCATTTGTTTTCTTTTTCGCCTACTTGACAACTGTTTAAAAAACATTCTACAACTTTATATTAAGCCAAGAAATGCAGCCAGAACTGTAGCTTTTCCTTTGTCAGGACTGTAGGTTTGTCTGCTACTAACCTAATAGGCAGTAGTCAAGAGCAGTGCAAAGGGATGTCTGGGGTTCCTTCTCTGCCTTCTGTCTCTTCTGTTCTCACACTCATTTCAGTGGAGTCAAAAAAGAGTAATCTAGCATAAGGCCAATGCTTCACATTTACCACACAGTCTCTTCTTCTCCAACCATTATGCCAGTTTTAACATGTGGACTCAAATACCTTAAAATTATGTTTTTTATCCCTAGATCAAAACTTACCCTCAAACCCATGAGGTGTGTTTTGATGGGATCCCCATCTAAAGAAACAGAAGGTCCATGAATCATGCCTGTGTACCAGTGTGCTTCATTATTTTTGAATGCATCACCAGTTTAAGAAAATAAAATCTAATACCTAGTCAATCCTTACTGAATCATGGCAAAATTACATGAGCTACTTTCATGAAATAAAATACTCATCTGTCATTACCTGAGCTTTGTTGTCATTAAACTTCAAATTAATTTCAAATACTGCATAATGGTATGAACATTTTATGACGGGGAAGCAGGGAAGGGGATTAACTTTGAGCCTGTTTGGCTGTTTTGGTAATGAGGAATACCCCACACACTCATCTTATCTACTTGGCAAGAGAATCCTCAGTGAATTTTCAATTGCATAGACTTACCAGAAACAAACCTCATCAAGGAACCCAATCTGCAATATCAACCTTAACCACATCCTTGCCCATTGAGGTGGAAGAGGGCTATTTTAAAGTCATAGATAGCTCATTGACACGCATGTTTTTTGTTATTATTTTTTATGGGATGAAGAAAGTATTATCAAAATAATTGTGAAGTTATGTGTTTGTAGTAATTGTATTGTAATTTGCCTAAACCTAGAAAATCGAATGAAAATTAAAAAATGAAACCTGAAGCAGGTGTCATGTGAGTTAAGTAGAGGTCAGTACTAAATAGGCCATCTGAGTGTCTGGTTTTGTTTTGTTTTTTGTAGGTTCCTGTTCGAAGATGGCAGATTTTTGTCAAATGTGATGATTAACTATATTTTAATTTCGCTGTCCTGCTCAGGATGTGAATTTTGTTGTTGTCTGCCATCAGTATAGCAGCACTTAATAGCTTTTAGATATCCTACAGCAATGGGAAAAAATCAGAGTCAAACTCACATTGCAGATGAGGCAGTCTGGAGAGTTTTGGCGACTGCTCTCTTTCTCTCTTTCTGCTCTCTTTCATTATGGAACCCTTCTGGCATCTGAACTTCATCCTTTCTCTCATAAAAGCCAAATTCAGAAGGAAATCGCTGGATTCAAACACAACTTTTGCAGATTGATTGCCTCATTCAGCAGAGATGCTGAACAGCAAAGGGCAGAGACTCTTAAGATTCTTTGCCTTAGAGAAGCTATCATGAGTTACTACTGCTGCTGAAATCAAGCTTGGTACAAAGGATTCTGTTCTGCAGATAAAATGAGTGTAAGGTTGTTTGTAAAAGTGGGACACTAAAAAGTTTGAGTTGAAAACTAGGTTTAGGGATAAGCGGACACTTTGGGCATTCCGGTGAAAAGGATGGGGGAGGCCAGATTGTGGTTTACCCTGAAGGCTAATGTGATTGGTTGAAGGATCTCTCCAAAGACATCTTTTTTTTGAAGCCTGAATTTATGAAATTGAGGATTTACATTTGCACAACAATTGAATTGTGAGCTTACTAAAACTCCTGTTGACAAAGGTGGTGCTCTTTGGTTAAAACACGCTTTTCAAATTTGGAAACATTAGTTTTACAGGAGGAGTCTCTGTCAGAGATTAATGTCTAACCCTAATTATAGACTAAGGTGAATAAAATGAACAGTAATTAAGAGTTTTCTTTAACCGAAGAAAAGCAAATGGTGCCCTTTTATTGTGAATTACCACAAAGCTCTGTGCAGGCCATGTGATTTGAGCAGAGGCAGAGGAAATGGAAATTTGTTGAATAAATGCCAAGAACCAATCATAACAAACGAGCGCTGGCAGAGGTACCGCACTGTAGAGACGTGTCTCCACTTCATCTCACCCCAAAGAGGCTAAGACAAAGTCACAATGATTTCAAAAGTCAGATGCTGACCTCAAACAAGAGAGGGCAGGACTGTGCCTGTTTGTCTTTCTGTCAGTTGTTGTACATGTAATGGGTTGCCACTGCTCATCTCTGGAGAGGGAGTGAGGGACGTGGCTTTTGGGTGGGAATATGAGTAATGTTTGTAAGGGGGGCTATACCAGTGTTTATCACTGATTCAGTAAGGCATTCTTGTGTTGTAAGTGACTGGACGAGAGTCTTGTGCTGAAGGGCTACAGAGAAAAAGAGTAAATATTAGTATGTATGCACCGTGTATTGTAGTGCTGATAAACACTCATGCATACAAATGCACACAATGTCAGGGAGAGCGAGCGAGAGAGAAAATATTCAATCTATTGAATCACTTCATTTAAATTTCAAAATAAGAACAAATGTTCTGAATTGACTCTCATTCACGCTGCTTTGCAATGTCCTCGTCCTGGCGTGGGGTACAACATATCCCATAAAAGTGATGTGGTTCTTAGTCAGTCAGGATTGAGGCTTTGATCTCGAGAGTTCTGTGGTGCACACTGTCTTTCTGAGCTGCTGATCTTGCCACCGAATTGTCGCTCTCCAGCCTTCAGGAGGACAGAAAACCACATGTACCTGTCTTGTTGTGAAGAACTTAACTAAGTAGTCAAAGATCCCCCCAGAGACCTGCATGATGTTAATACACTAATCCAAATTGACTGACTTAAGCAGTTTGGTGAATGCAAAAGCAGAGGCTGGGGGAAGGGGTGGTTCTCTGAGATGGTGCTGAGGTGAAAGTCAGGATTGTGCTGTGAGTGGAGAGGATGTGTAGAAGAGGGTGATGTGCAGACTGTAATGTGACTTTGACCTTTGTCCTTTTTGTTGCAGGTGAGTGGGAAGCATCCAATGTGTCACTTCATGTCTGAAATACAGAGAGCAGGCAAAGAGTGCATTGGGAAGCTAGAGGAGCAGCCCCCTCTCAATGTTCAAGGTGAGGAATAACAAGCATCAAAACATTGATAATACAGAAACTGATTTGTCACACCATATCATGTTATTATGCTGCATACTTACTGTGTGAGGGGCATGGATGTAGATAATGAACAATATTTTATTATGGAATGACAAAGTGAAAGTGGCTGTGTTAATTGCAAAGACACACATTGTGAGCTCCTGTGCAGGTTGCAAATTGCAGTGTATGGAAAATAAATGATGCCTTTATTGCTATTCAGTTTGCATGCCCCCCACACTTGTGTCTGTGTCTCGTTCAGAAAATGGGTTTGTTGTTTTATCAGGTTCAGAGGCCTTCTTTCAGGCCCCCAAAGATCGCTTCAGGGAGGACAATTTGTCTTTATGACACCAGTTTGTCTCTACAAATTATGTTTTTCTTTTCCTCACCCAGAACAAAATTGAGTGCCACTGTGATTCTGAGATAATTGAAATGCACAGCTTGTATACCTCAAATTTGCTTTCATTTGGGGTGATTGAAATTATATGCAAACAATGAAAGACTGTACATGGCTTAGATTGTGTGGATGATGGTTTGAATACAAATTAGAGGATTTTAAATGATTTAGACAATGATTTTCTGCAAAAATTGTGTAAAGAAAAAAAAGAAAAGTGTAAAAATGCTTTTACTTACATATAATCAGTTCTAGTCTCACAGCATGTTAATTGTGTATATATCTCAGATATTAAATAACCGGTGCTAGGCTCTAGGGCGAAAACAGGAAGCCTTTAGTGTGAACTCTCACTGTCTCCACCCAACCAGAAGAAGTCAATGGGATAGAATGCTAGATGCATTATGCTTGATCTCCAAACAGGCCATCATTGCTGAATGGACACTAAGAGTAACAGACTTAAGGTGGTACTCTTTGATGATGTTGGGTAAAGAGTAACGAGCAGAATGTGTCTGAACCTTTTTAGACAACATAAGCACAGTATATTTTTTTGGACAGTTTTTGGTTATTTTCCAGCAACAGCTTTTGGATCTATGCTTATGAATTATATGTGCACTTTTTAGAGCAGTCAGTTCCTCTGACGAATAGCCGCATACTTCCAGACTGTCACAGACGGAGAGAAGCCTTGAGACGTTTGGACAACTAAATGCAGAAAAATGCCTACATGATAAAGAGCAGCTCCACAAAGACTGATGTGGTCATCCGGACAAAAGAAACAAAGAGAATTTAACAGCACAGCCAGCAGTCTTTTCAGAGCCAAAGCTTGAGTAAACCATGTCACATTTTATTTTGACTCATAGCTGATGTGTGTGACTATATTAATTGTTCCTATATAGTTGGAAAAGAACTTGCGCAGCCATATGTTCCTCACAGTCTCATCACATCTCCATTCATTCATTTTAATGTTGCACAATACCTTGAACAGTTATCAGGACGGTTATAATTTGATTATCTTTGATGTTTTTCTCAATGACTTTGTACTGTTTTAAAACAAATAGCAAGTATATTTATTCTTTGAGTGACTCAAGATAAAATTGGGTGTGCAGTGCTATGTGTAAAGCAGTGCTATGCGTACCACATTGAGGTCAAGATTTGTCTTTCAAGTGCAGTCCCTTGAGTGCCCTTGTGATATAAAATGCAGTTCACCAAAGCAGTACAAAGGACTGTACCCCACTAGATGAGTGTGTGGCCCGAGGGTGATTGACATGTGGATCCTTATTTGGCTTGAAAATACAGAAACAACCAAATATTTTGTAGACCACTCAGCTCCAGGGAGGCAGTGACTCATCGTGTGTGTGTTTTGTCTCAGGACTTGTCTCTAATAAGTCATTTGTTTATTCAATCTAAAGATATGTTTGTCCTAAGCTTGTAACATCGAAGAGAATGATTTGTTAGGGTGGCTTAGTTGCTCTACTATCTTCAGTCTTAGAGAGAGTGCACAAGAGAAGCCTTGCAGCTGTTGTGTCCAGTAAAACTGAGAGAAAAACACTAAAACAGGCATGTTTGCCATGGCACATCTACGCTGGAGAAGTGTTTTAATCGCACACTCTAGGAAATCCTGCTTTCATATGTCGACATTTCTACTGCTTGATGATAAGGTTGTCAAACAGTCCCAGCTGAAGCCTTAAACACTGCCCTGTGTTATGCATGTGTATATGCAGGATTCATATACACAAATTTGAGATGTGTTTAGGGCCTTTATGAGATTTCTAAATTCAGACCCATGTGTACATTTAGCGTAGGTGATATAATGTATAATAGCCATTTTCTTGCTGCAAACATAAAGAATTTGAAAAAAAAAAAAACTAGACAAAAAAACTCACCTTTAACAGATTTCTGGAAAAGGCATGGGAGCAGAACAGAGGGTTGGCGTCATTCAACAGATGTGCTCAACTAATTTCCTTTCATCCGTTTTGACAAAAAAAAAAAAAAGGGCCTGGGCCACTAGGTCTCTTTTCATGTGCAGAGCAGTAAATAAGTAGAGGTCTTATCATGCCATTTTGCTAGCTCAGGGTTATCTCTGACCTTATGACAGTTGCTCTTTTCCCATGGCAGAAGATAGACACGGACGCTAAGTACACTGTTGAACAGGTGATTAAAACCCTGGTGTCAGAGGAAACCTTGGCTAGGATGTTTGGAGCCCCTCAGACAGTTGGCTCAAAATTGATGGGTGTGTTTAATTATTAAATCGTTATAAATGTTCATTAAACAAGTACAGAATTGTTTTCATGTTTGCTAGACTTGTTTCCTTTCCAAAACTAGTCCAAAGGCTGAGGAGGTAGCTGAATGGCAATTAAAAAGGTCCTTACTCAGGTCTGGCTCCTTGCCTCTAGTAAAATCACCTGTGGGGATGACAGAATAGCTCCTAATGCCCCTTAGCCTCAAGAGCTCACCAAATGTGAACGATTTCTTGTAGAAAATAGGAAGTTGTTGCCCAAACATTGGATTTAGTATTGCAGCAGAGCTGCCCATTAAACCATGTCTGTTGTCTAAGTAAAATGTCTTGCTCTAACCTGTTTTACTGACTGAGAGTATCAGTACAACGGGGTACAGCAGGGAGAGGAATGAGAGATTCTCTGGTTCCTGTAGGCCGAACTGCTATCTGCCACTATAAAGATCACTGTTAACATGACAAGAGCATCCACAACGGCTGTTAATCAATAATAATTCAGTGTTGTTTTTTTATGATCTAGTGTGATACTTTAATAATAGTCTTTACAGTTGTGGTCTTGATATACTGTAGGCCTTAAAACTTACAAAATGACAACCAACAAAAGTGTTTTATCTCTAGCTATGATGCCTGGCAATATTGTTAACTTTCCCCATGTGGTCCATCCAGAGTGATGCAGTTGGAATGACTAATGTATGTATACTGTATGTCCTGCTTGTGACCATGTGCCATGGAAATTAATTTAAAGATTATACAAGAACTTCCTGCTGATAAAAACACACCCCCAAAACCAGCAAATCACTTTACCTCACAGTATGCTTTCCAGACTAACACTGAGGATTGTGAATGATGATATTGCATATTCAAACAGTGACGTTGAATTCATTGATATTGCCTTGGAATTGCCATTCTGTCTTCCTCAGGTTGTATGGGCATATGGGATAACATCTCATGCTGGCACCATGCGCAGGTGGGCGAGGTGGTCACCATCAGCTGCCCAGAGGTGCTTCGCAACTTGTTCGGGACAAACGGTAACTACGTATTCCTGACCTTCCCTCTTCTGGATTCCCTCTCTGTCTCTCCCCTCCTCAACAACCCTGCAGCTATTAAGCCCACTGAGTGATATGAGGAATGGACATCAGGGCTTTTTTTAAACCAGCGCTGGCCGCATGCTGATTTCTTGCAGTGTTTGAATTCCATCTCTGGATTTGGAGGATAAATCTTCACTGTCATTTTGTCTCATAAATCTTCATCAGAATGCACAACCGCAAGGTTAATTATCAATATTATGATTATATAATGAATTTGGAACACACTGATCTGAAATTATGGGTGTTTGAACACATACATTTGTTCAGGCAAAAAGTCTATATATTTTATGAAAGGCCAAAGTAATGCCATTATAAATCAGCATTGTTCCAGCGTGTATTTACCTCTGTTGAATATTTTAGTCTTCATCATCCTTCATGTTTGACTCTGAGAACATCAATGTTTTCTGTCTGGGGACTTTGGGGGTTAGGAGCAGTTTGTGGGGCCTGTGGGCATGTAGAGTACACAAATTGTACATGTATATGTATGGTATATTATTAAAACTGTGTGTGTGTGGGGGGGGGGGGGGGGGGGTACACGTGTGTGTGTGTGTGTGAGTGTGTGTGTGTGTGTGTAAGAGGTAGGTCGGTGGAATAAGAGGCTTGGCCGATTTACAACTCACCCCTTCTCCAGCGCTATGCTCACTGACCCGTGTGCTTAAGCCAAGTATCCAAATCACTGCACTATTCCCCCCCTTTTCTCCCCTGAGCTCTTCCATCCTCCTTTCATCCCTCCATCCTCATCCCTCCCCATGCTTCTCTGCATCCCCCTATCCGTTCTATTTCTGTCCGCTGACCTGCTCTCGCTGAGGGGTCTCACGTTGCATTGAAAGAGTCAAATGTTAATGAGGCCAATTAGCAAACAACATCTGGATCAAGCACTATCTAATGTATCTAATGGAAATTACAATGAAGATAATGAAGCTGAAGTTGCTGAAGTGTTCAATAGAATAAAGGTTAATTCTGGCTGTTTTGCCCTCTAATGAATTTACTTGGTGTTATTGTGTTTCAGCAGAGCTCTAGAAAGAGCTTGGCAGTCAGTTGCCAAGTGGAGCCGTAGCTATGTGGGAAATGATGTCTGCCAAATATCTGGCAGATATTTTTCTCATCTCTTTCTCAGAATGCCTTAACATATGAGACTCAATTTCCACCTGTATGCTAAGTGTGTTGGCCTCTGGAGACAAACAGGACCACTCCTGGCGGCAGTCGCGGAGTTCTCCTGTCAAGGTGGCAGCCAGTGTCACCTCAGATAGGAAGAGTTAGGGCTGAAGGGAGCTTCTCCCCACGTTGCCACGGCAATTGAAAACAACTCAGACGCCACAGCACAAATCAGTCACACATCAATTGCAGTGCTCTCATCAAGATAGCGCCATGCTGTCCCAAATGATGTCAAAGCTAATGTGTGTTAGATCAGCAGTCAGATGCAGTTCTAGATAGATAGATAGATAGCATTGGCCTCCTTTAGATTAGCCTGTTTGACTTTTAAAATCATTCACACAGCTGCTGATCACCATAATTATTCACAGTGTGTAGTATGTAGTGAGATGTGTGGATGTGTTATGTAACGTCTTTGTATTTATCTTTGTTCGGTATAACATGCGATGAGTGCATGTGCGTGTGTGTGTCCGTGAGAGAGAGAGATGGACTGTGCAGCTATCGTCTCTCCCCATTCTCATATCCCTATGGAGCTGCCCAGCTTCTAAGTCCTCTATGCTCTTTTGCCTCCATGGAGTGAGGAGGAATGGAGGAAATTGGTGATCCTCGAAGAGCAAAAAGCCATTAAATATTCAGCTTTTTTGGCCCTTTTCTGGCTCCTGAAATATACACGGGAGTTTATGTGCTTCATCGGAGGACGGCTGACTAAGACATGACCATTATTTCCCATTCTTTTCTGTGTGTGTGTGTGTGTGTGTGTGTGTGTTCTTTTTGTGTGATGTAGTGAGACCAAGTGTGAAAATTGCTTTTGAATGTCTGTTGTTCAAAGCTTTTGTTATTCCAACTGCCATATTTATGTGAACAAGATCTTGAATTGCCGTTCCACTGTGAGTCTGTAAGTTATTACACAGATAATATTTTGGTCGAAAGTTTTATGAAAAACTTTATTCCAATAGTTATTCCAATACTTGTTTTCATTGTCTCTGTGTGTGTTTTATGTATCTAAGGAAACATCAGCAAAAACTGTTCCTCTGATGGATGGTCTGAAACCTACCCCAGCATCCACAGTGTTTGCTGGGACAAGCCGCGCCCCAGCAAGGTAAGTGCTCTAGGTGCTCTCGTGTAATCAGTGTCACAGAGAAAAGTGACAGAATGGGATTTTGAGGAATAGATGTTGTGGTTGGACTGTGGTTATGATCTTGTATGGAAGCATAAAACAATTTGTGTGTGTGTGTGTGTGCATACATGTGGTGAATCACGTGCTGAACTGCAGCCTCAGGTGCCGAGGCTCACCTCCGGGCCCCCAGGCGTAGTCTGCCAGATGGGCCCCTGGTCGGGGAGACCGGGCCTGGCCGCTATCTGCACGGCTGGCTCCTCCGGGTGTGGGGGTGTTTGTTATTGGAGAGAGATGGAGAGAGGGAGGGACAGAACATGAGGGCGAGTGGGGGTGGTGGCTGGCCTGGGAGGTAGGGGCATAAGGGGGGAGGTCAAAGGAAATGTTTAACTCATGTGTCTTTCCAGATGTCGGTATTTGTGTGTGTGGGTGTGTTTGTGTGTGCGAGTGTGTGTGTGTGCGGGTGTGGGTGTGTTTATGTGCATGTGCATGTTTGTGAGTGTGCATGTTTATTTGAGGGAAGCGGTAAGAACGAGTGAACAAAGACAGAAAGCGAGCAGGCGAACAAGTGAGCAGGAGAAAACAGGGCCTAACGAGGTGGGGAGAGAGGCAGGGATAATGATCTCAAATATATTGAGCTCCTTTTAATGGCCTTCCATCTGGGAGAATTGGTCTTCAATTCAGCTCTCTGGCTCCTACAGTGTCTGCAAGAGAAACAATTTGAGTTACACGTTTTCAGGGTGTGGGTGTGTGTGAGGGGAGGGGGGGGGGGGGCGTTCTTGAAGAAAAACTGCTGAGTTGCATACTGCATAATTTTAGAATTGCTGCTTTTTGACCATGCTGCCATGAAATGAGCCAGGCATAGACCCTTGCCACTAGAGTCCTGGAATACTTTTTAGGTGAGATATGGAGGCAGAAAACACTGATGTATCTGAGCACTGGACATGGAAAACACAGCTTTGTGTGTGTGTGTGTGTGTGTGTGTGTGTGTGTGTGTGCATGTGCACGCACGTTGAAATATTGAATAAGATTCAAGGTGATGCTCTCTGCACTATAAGCACTTTGATCCTAACCCAGCTGATGGACTTGTGTTATTTCTAATCTCCTGAAAAGATTAGTGTCCATCAGCAGAGGACTATTTGATCACTGGTTTCTCACAGAAAACAACCAATCACTACATTAACATACTGTAAGTCAAACAGACTCAGTGGGATTGTTGGCATAAGACAACGGAGGAATGGCTAGATTAGCATATGCTGCGTGGGGAATGTAGATTGGTGTGCTGTATCGTGAAAACATTGTGTTCGTCAGTTCGGCTACTGGCCTTCTCATGGAATCTTTCAAACTCAAAACAAGTTTCTTAAGCATGAGGAATAACAATGCACACTTGTTGCAAACGTTTGGAGTATGCACCGTGTGTCCACACACTGACAAATACTAATAGCTTGGTGAAAAAATAGGACCTACTTTGTCTTTGTTAACGTGTGTCCCATTTGTTCCTCTAGTGACAGATATACTGTAGTTTCGCTTTGTCAAATGTTGGATCTGAGGGAGTGCGGCACAAGGTGACAGATACAACAGGGGAAATTTTATAAATACATATATACAGTAAATATATATGTTATTTATTTATCAACATTCTGAAAAAAAGTTTCTCACTTTCAAATATTTCCAGTTCTTGTCATTCACACACACACACACACACACACACACACACACAAAAAACAAGCAAACAATCCTTCCTACGGATGATAAAACAGGAAAATTGTCTTGGGACAGGTGCTTTTCTAGTGTGGCCCAGTGTGACGACCCCTGTGTTTTGATGGGCTCCTCCTGTGCAGGGATCGTCTGTTTGTGCCCATGTTTGTGCCATGCCTTTTAGTCAAGGACTCATCATCTCCGCCCCTTTTCATTAGGTTCACCTGTTTGGTTATTTATAAATTTGTCCGCTTTAGTACAGTCTGTCTCTCTGGCTTCTCTGCTGTCTTTTGGGAGATTTTGGGTTTTGTTGGCTGTCTTTGTTATTTTTATTTCTCTTTTGTTTCTCTTGGTTTGCACCTTTCAACATTTGCTCATAACTACACCATTCCCCACGCACTCTACATACTGATTCTAACTGACTTTCCCGCTTCATGTGTTTTCTCTGCTTTCTTTTGGTTCTTGTTGTTTGTCATCTTGTTGTGTTTTGAATTGGATTTACTTTTGGAATAATAAATTTGTGTGTTGAAGCTATTAATGTGGTGTGTGTCCCAACTTCTATCACGGCACTTTGAGCCTGGGCGTGATACCCAGCAAACAGTCCCATGGAAGGGACAGGAATGAGACCTGAGTTGTTTTTGGGAGAGAGAAATTACCTAATAAGCACATGGCCTCTTCACCTCTTAATCACAGAGAGACAACGCTAGCTCTGCTTTGGGGCCCTCACCAGGTTGTTCCCTGATGTTTATCTGCAAAAAGTGCTGGCAGCCAATTGTGGTTTTTTTTCTCTTATCCCATACCTGTGTGCAGGGGGAAATTAAACATCTGAGTAATTTCCTGAAGTGGAAAGGCGAACAGTAGCTGAGGTCATTCCCGACAAAAAGCCCCATTCGGGAATTGTCTCTTTGAATTAGTGCCGATGACAAAGTTCCCCTTCTGGGGACTCATCTGTGTGGGCTGACCTTGCGTTGGACTGGACTGGTCCAAAACCTGCTTTTCATGGCGGCATCCCTTTCTGATTCTGTCTGTGTGAGGACCTGCCTTGCTGTTGTCAGACAGGGTTTCTGGGCAGGGAGGTTGGCCCAGGAGACTGATGAGTCTAGACTTTGATCATATAACCTTGCTGTATTTATTTTATATGACAAAATCTGGCAACTTTTAAGGAAGTGTGAGTTATGATTTCAGGTCAGGGGAGGGGGAGGGTCCAATGGAGTCAGATAAAAAGATGAGTAAAACTGAAAGGACTTAGTTCTTGCTTCTGTTAGTGAACATTTAAAGGTATAGTTTGGTTTTTAACACTTTTTTTTCCTTTTTCAGGATTGTCTAATGACATTTAATATGAGTTTATCATAATTAAAAGATATGATTTCTTGTTTCATGTTTTTTCTGCCAGAAGTAGTACAGTAAGTTACCATTTCCTGATTTCATTAGGGACTTTGCAATCAGTAGGCCTACTGTGTGATGTATTCACAAGCAAATATGCTGCTCACAAATCTGGAATGAGCACACCGTCTGTTTGCACTTTTCAAAGCTCTGTGTACCCCGTAGTACACCTAACTGTGACTCCAAAATTTTTTACAGAGAATTGAATGTGGCATATAATGATGGTATGAGGACTGCTGCTTACTGTGAGCCCACTGTTAGTCAGTATGAATGTATCCAACTGTCCTTCTATACTGAGAAATCTAATGTATATGTTTTTTGTTTTATTCTTAGTTCTGTGATGACTGCAGTCAGGTTTCCTTTAAGACTAGAACCATTTGTCATTGACTAATTTGTATCTGAATAACTGAGTTTCTTTTTTGTTGTTTCATTCTACATCCTACTGTATATGGAGTCTTGAATTGAATGAATGAATGAATGAATGAATGTTTGGTATGAATTTTAATGTTGGAGACATGTTTGTAAGAAGCATGGTAATGTACTGCTTACTGTGAAATCTAAGACACTTAGGTGTGGAGAAAATGTGTCCACCATTTTGTTTTGGTCAGCCCACCCAACTCAGCAGGACTTGATCCTTACGTATTCACAAATTTGACAAATTCATCACAATATGATTATGCTTACATGATTTTTAATAGGGCTCGGCTAACCGCCCACTGTTCTTAGAACAGTTTTAATGTCACCGTCTGTTGTCTTTGAGCCTCTCCAGGTACTTTCCATGGGCATCCCTGCAAGTACATTCCAAAGAGGCTCCACGTATATTTGTCTGCCAGTGTATAAGTGTCTGTCTGGAAAAGGAAATGATTCTTTTCCCCCTCCAAACCTTTCTCTCTGTTAAATTGTGGGGTGGGGTGATGGGGGTGGTGGTGACTGGCTTCTGTCTCAGTGCTGATATGTTGTTGGGGGAAACCTGAATAAAACATAGCCATGACATGTGTTTGAAATCTCCATCAGTTAGCACTGGTTGGGCTCTGTATCCTCCAGGCTTGCACTGTGTCATAGATGAAGCATTCTAGGTCTCTGTAACGTTGCCATTTTGAGTTTTTGAGGGAGGCATAGATTTGGTAATGAGAAATGGAGTTTTTGTCCAGGCAGAAAGAAATTCCTTGAAGATAGAGATCATAGATGTAGATTATAGAATATTACACATAAACACTAAACCCTCAGATCTCATGAAAATGGGACCCCCTCTGACTACTATGTTTGTAAAAAGGGCCTGTTTGCCTCCATCTCACAACTATCCCAAACACCTACTGTACAGCTCCTGGTAGAACACTTATCTGGGAAATATCACAGACGTATTGCACATCCGCACCAACACACACACATACACGCACGCATGCACAGAAACAAAATTCAAATAAATGTCTGTCTGGAGTGCTCCCAGCTGGCTGGCCAAACAGCTCAGTCAAGCTCAATGCTCGCTCTCTGAAGCATGCGGCAGTGGGTTGGTCCGGCACAAAGCCGTGCCAGGTTTTGTCTCAGGGGTAAAGAATGCTGTTTATGAAAGATGCACATTTCTCAGCTTCATCACACACACACACTCAAACAGACCGGCCCCCCCCCCCCCCCCCCCCCCCCCCCCACCACCCATTTTCATTCCTGCTGTAAGGAGAGGGTTTTTTCACGAGTGTCCCATAGAGATAGTGATATGGCTATGCAGAAGGGACTCAGCTCTTTAGCACTGTGTGTGTGTGTGTGTGTGTGTTTGTGTGTGTGTTTGTTTATCTTTAACTAATAGTACACTGCCGTTTGTTGCCAAAAATGTGTTTCTGTGTGCCTAAAAATGCTCTGCCTCTGTGTCTGTAATGTATGCATACAGTAGCTACAGTTCTCTGTTGACTTGGTCAACTAGGGTAATTTTTTAAATGAAACACACTAATATTGGTGTGGTAATATTGTCAAAAGTTATCTACAGCTTCAAATGCTAGCTTATTGCATGATGTTATTTCTGTGTAACTTTGGTCCTTTTAAATATTATAGTGCTACCCAAATAGGGATAAAAAGGACTTAAATAAAACAAAATGTCAGTAAATGTTAGATAGAAATCAATCACTATTTACAGGGTATCATCTGTTGTTGAATTTTCGAATTGAATTGTTTGTTTTGTTTATTGTGTTAACTGTGGAGCTAGCAGAAATAGTTAGAAATAACTTCCACAGAAACCACATTAATTTATATCAAGGGGCAATGTGAAAAACATTTACTGTAAACCTCACCTTCTGTTCGGTATCTCCACTGGCAATTGCAATTTTTGAACATTTTGGAAAATTCTAAAAGCCAGTTGAGGGGATTGGTACATTGAATATACGTTTTATGTGAAAAAGTATACAAAATATGTACCTTGAGAAAAAAAGAGTTACACTGTTATACATTAGAAGTGGGTTTTTTTGAGGGGCTGTTGATGTTTTATATAAAAATGAGGCAAGAGAAGTCCAATCGAAGTGTGAGCTAATGTTGTCTTTCCACTAGATAGCATTCCTTGCTGCCCTAGTTAATCTTTTGCATAAAGCACACCTAATTGAGGAGAAAATAACCATACTGTGAATTTCCATGCTATATGTTGAGGAATGTGTTACACTGGCAAGAGTACGCACCTGCACGCATCAAGGTCATTACCCAACCTAAGAGCAAATCCCACGATCCAAGATGGCTTTATTACCAGTACCACTATGTAATTTAGCAGCGAACGGGTGTAAATGGCTAAATGTAAATGCGAGCACTGGTGGCTCCTTTGAGAGTGCTGCTCAGTAATGGACTGTGGTCTCTGTCCCTTGCCTGGTGTTCAGCTGGTGTTTTATGTGGTGGTGAAGACTCTCTACACGCTGGGCCACAGCCTCTCCCTCATCGCCCTCATCACAGGCAGTGCCATTCTGTGTCTGTTCCGGTGAGAGTGGGGACAAGATGACAATATCTGGACACACACACACATTCTGAATCTCTCTCTCTCTCTCTCTCTCTCTAACACACGCTCATATACATTTTAATTATTTTATTTAGATCTCAACAACGAGAAACAAATACAAATCTAAACTATACAAATCAGACATAGACTGTTATGTCCACTCGTTACACACAAACATACACATAGGAACACATATGCCCTCAAACTCATACACACGCACACACACAGTGTGGGGTGTTTTAGTGAAAGAGTCCATGACAGATATTAATGACGATCATTACAGATGATCTTGGCCTTGCAATGACTTATGTGTGGTATTTTTGGATATCCCACACATCCCATTGCCATCAATCCTTGGTGACAGTTAATGTAAACATTGCTATCTAGTCTTGATAATATTTATCTCTCTGGATACTCATGTTACAGTGAGGTTCACATAAATGAGCAGAATTGATGACTGATGTGTTTTATTACTGTTAGAGTGCAGCTGCAGAACAGGATTGTTTGGTTGAGGTGGTGTTGAGATTTTTCAATTTACAAAATTATATGCTTTGTGGATGAGTGGCTGTGTGTGTCTGTCTGTCTGTACATGTCTGTGTGTGTGTGCAGAAAGCTCCACTGCACAAGGAACTACATCCACCTGAATCTTTTCTTCTCCTTCATTCTGAGAGCCATAGCAGTACTAACTAAGGACACCATTTTGTTTTCCCAAGACGAGAACTGCACAGAACATCCATCTTTTGTGAGTCTCAGAAGTCTCTCTCTCTCCCTCTTGTCATTTCAGCCATCTATCTATCTATCTATCTATCTACCTATCTATCATCTATCTATCTATCTGTCATTGTTGATGTATTTATACCAGTTGCTAAACACAAGTCAGTGTGTTGATAGGACTCAAGCCAAGCCCATATCTCCAATCCTCTCTCTCTGTATAGATTGGGTGCAAGGTGAGCCTGGTGTTTTTCCACTACTTCATAATGGCCAACTTCTTCTGGCTCCTGGTGGAGGGCTTGTACCTTCATACTCTGCTAATGGTCATCTTCTCCGAGAACAGACATTTCATCGTCTACCTTCTCATCGGATGGGGTAGGTCTGGCCTGTTTACTTTTAGTAAACACATGGTGAAGCTTTTGTTCTCAGGGAAGTTATGGCAGCCCTGGATGGAGATAGTGGCAGTGGTGAGTTTTTGGGCTCATGTCTGGAACACAGTATCTGCACCTAAGCTCTCCTTTAATTTCCTCTTAGTGACTGCTCCTTCTGTGCATTGAATCTGTTTCATGGCATTTTTTTTATTTGGTATGCCTAAGCCCTCCAACCCTCTGCTGAAAGTGCTTACAGTCATCAAGGTCTGTGGTGTGTGTTTGGAAACAACGGAGGTCAGTCCAAAAAAGGTTTTGCATTGACCTCCGACCTCCGACCACCACTGGGTGTGTGGATTAATGAATGTTTATCAGTGCAGTGTTTTATCCACTGATGGCTTTCCCTCTACATTGATCTTGTTTTACAGCTTTAATCAAAAGCAGCTTTTGTTTGTTTATGCACACTCTCTCTTTTTAACCCACACTTCTCCATCCTTTTGTTTTTTCTCTCTCTCTCTCCCTCTTTCTCTCTCTCTTTCTCTCACACACATTTTCTCTCTCTCTCTCTCTCTCTCTCTCTCTCTTTTCTTTCCCACCACTTTGCATTTTTTCATTGGCTCTACAAAGGATGTATATAAAATTCTGCTTTGCAGTCCACACCAGGGAATTGTTGTCCTTTAGGAGAACACATGAAAACACAGCTCTCATCCTAGTTGTTTTCATGTCCTCTGCAAATAATTACTTTCCTACTGAGGCATAATTGCACCCGTCGATCGCTCCTAGAAAAAAAACTCAAGTTTCTTCCCAGAGGAGAAAAGAAATGAGGATGACATGTCCTAGACCTCGGCTGTGCTTCTATGAAGATTGTGGTCCTGGGTGAACTGTGGCTCTCCATGAGCATCCAATCAGCACCTCGTTAAGATCCCCTTTCATGGTGACAGGGATAATAAACAAGACTCCCTTACTGAGACGGCTCCCTTTTTCCCCACCAGGTTGATTTGACGAGACTGAAGGGCCAGAAGGACTAGTATTTGAAGCTGTGTGTGTGTGTGTATGTGAGAGAGAGAGAGAGAGAGAGAGAGAGAGAGAGAGAGAGAGTGTGGATCTTAGTGTTAGAGACGGCTTCCTTTTTCCCCACCAGATTGATTTGACGAGACTGAAGGGCCAGATTGACTAGTATTTGAAGCTGTGTGTGTGTGTGTGTGTGTGTGTGAGAGAGAGAGAGAGAGAGAGAGAGAGAGAGAGAGAGAGAGA
>JAGFZM010000196.1:646409-729183 GCA_017657215.1 Limnothrissa miodon
GAGAGAGAGAGAGAGAGAGAGAGAGAGAGAGAGAGAGAGAGAAAGATAGTGTGAGTGTGGATCTTAGTGTTTTGTATTCAATAATCAGTTCATTTTTATGTTTTCATAATGAGACTGTTTTTAAAGCACTGCCGATACTTAATACAAAAAATTGAGACCTTAAGTGAAACTAAAAAAAGTGAGACTAAGTCCAGGATGTGTTTTATTCATGAGCTTCAGAAGGACATCATTAGTCAGTCTTAGGCTGCCTAGTGCTTCCGCTTAATACCACATCTCTCCCTGTTTGCCAGGGCAGTTAGCAAACAGAGGGCTCCGGCATGCCAGCATTAAAGTTCTCAGAAAGTATGGGCCTGCAAGGAAGGAGGGGGGAATTGAGGGATTCCAGACTCTTTCCACTATGTGAATAGATGTGAGAGTGTTGCTGTGCGATAAGCTGGTACATTATTTGCTGTTCATTGAACATACCTGCACATACACCACCACCCCCGGGAACTTAGAAATAAGAAACAACCATCAGTATATGCAGGCTTTGTTGGCCATTCACACAATCACGTTGAGTTGAGTTACTGTGAAAAAAAGAAAGCCTCCCTCAATTTACTGGGAGAAAATGGCCACTATGCCTGAACCAGGTTTTAACTGCAAACACTGAATTGCAAGTGCACACAGTAGGTGCACAGAGCTTTCTGAGTGTAAGTCCAAGAACACTTTATATGAACCCAGCATTCATACAGCATTATGAACACATTCATAAAGGGTTATAATGTATTCATAAAGTCTTATAATTAAAAGCATTCGTTTTATTTATACATTTTAATGACTGTTCTCACAAAGAATTATAATCTTAACACGTAGGCTTACACAACTTGAGAGTTGAGAGTGGCACAAAGCATTATACTTCTTCAGTTGACTTTTTATCAATTCAGGAACTCCTCTGAATCTAGTTTTTATGAAGTATTATAAAGACAAAGTTATTATGCATTCATAAAGTTTTATACTTAGTATCACTAGTGTTTATAACTAGTTATACATTACAGTGATAGATACTGTACTTTATAAGGCATAATAACTTGTGTCTCGTTATTATACGTTATTATACTGTATGACCTAAACGTTATTATACATTACAGTGATAGATACTGTACTTATAAGGCATAATAACTTGTGTCATTTTTATGTGTAATTCACTAATTCATGATTAGAATAATACAGAGACGTATGTTCCCTCATGGGATGAAAAGACTATCCTATATATTCTTACATAGGTATGTTTAAATAAGTACATATTATTGTTTTCTGTAATGGAGATATTGTTATTGATGTTGTTTCCGGTGCGATTAACATCTGCCATGTATAGTAGGAGTTAATATTTCTAGCTGTGCTAATGACTATCTCTCTGATGAGGCTCTCTTCTCCTTAGGATTTCCCACAGTGTTTGTAATAGCGTGGGTCATCAGCAGAGTGTACCTGGAGAACACAGGGTGAGCATTTTAGTACAGTGCTTATGAGATTATTGTTCTTGCCTGTTTGAACTGCGAGGAACAGACAAGAAAATGAAGATCTCATCAGGCACGTCTGCTTTGGTCGTTAGTTGAGTTCTCGTGAGCGTCAAACAAAAAAAAATTGAACAATGTGGAAGAGCAAAAGATTATTCTTATGTTGGGCACATTTTGCCTTTTCCATTAGGTGCTGGGAGAGGAATGACAACGTCATCCCTTGGAGGGTGATCAACTGGCCCATTATGGCATCTGTTATAGTAAGCATGCTCATATCTGCTTATATCCCCCCCAATCTCAAAGCTGTTCAACAGAGTGCCTCATATGAGGAATGAGTGCAATGTCTTTTTATCTTCCACGTAAACTTGCCATAACACTTTTCAGGGAAGGTGAACATTTTAATTTATTTATACTTTTTTTCTGAAATTTACATCGATATGCTGTACTGTACTCCCTCCCCTTTGTAGTGTATGAACAGGAATGTCAGTGGAAGATGGAAGATCTTCTCTGCAGTCTAAAGGGTGGACATTACTGAGATCTTAAGAATGAGGGAACGTTATTATACTGTATGACCTAAACGTTATTATATGAGCTGTTGGGATTTCCCTGTAGTAGGTGAAGCCTAAACCAATTTGTCTCACTTATTGGCCCTTGCTTTAGCTTGGACAAGAGAAAACACAGACAAGAGTGAATCACATTGTGTGTTCATTGTGAATTGTATTTTGGGGGTTAGCTTCCAAACATAAGCATTTAGAACGATTTCAATGAATTAGGTAACAATAAATAAACACAGGTGTGTGGGTGGCTGTGTGCCAAGCTGATCATTTAAAAGGCTCCATGTGAGTCACTTTAGCAACATACTTTCTGTGTGCCCCACAAAAAGCCTCTGAGGCAAGGCTCTCTTTGACGTTATCTCCCCGAGCTTTAATTACTGCCTACGGCTGCATTTGACCTGTCAGCCTCAACAGATGCTTTAACAGTGATCACAATAAAAAGCAGAGCATCAGGAGCCCATTTCAGATGAAGTCAAGACACATAATGGGGTGTATGAACCCAGTAATACTGCAAATGCCATAGAACATTCTGATGATTTGAGTGCTTTTAGTATACACATTATATAACACATTATTTAATGTTAGATCAATGGATGTTTACGTGTCGGTTTATATAATGCACATATAATGACATGTTCTGATGCAAATAATGTTTTGCTCATTTTTTTATTAGATCAACTTTATCCTCTTCATCAGCATCATAAGGATATTAGTGGAAAAGCTGAGGTGTCCAGATGTTGGAGGAGCTGACCAGTCTCAGTACAAGTTAGTCCCTCATATCTACACATAAAACAGACACAAATAACACAGGTTAGTGCAAACTGTCCTCGCGTAAACTGAACAGATAAGTCCAAGTTGAGCTGTCAGTTGGTATTTATTGATTTGTGAGAGCAAATGCTGTTTTAGGATGATCTAGTTCCTAAATTATTTTTTTTATATCTACATTTCATTCAGAGTGGGAATGTATTGAGGCTTAGACAGAAGGAACATGCTGTTCTTGGAAAACTATTAATTTGAACAGCTTTTCAATCTTGAACAGTGTTTGCAATCATTTATTGTGATCTGTGTTCTTGCAAAGGAAAATTAGTAATTTTCCACAAAAAAAATGTTCAATCCTTTTGTTATTGTTTGGTTTTGAATGACTCAATCTCAGATATTTACGTTTTTCGTCTTATTTTTTTGCATCATGCAAAAATCATCATTTTTGCATATTTCTGTATTCACAACATGCAACATGCAATCTGTCTGTATTGATGTGTTTTTTTCCTTCAGGAGGCTGGCAAAATCAACACTTTTGTTGATTCCCTTATTTGGAGTAAATTATGTTGTGTTTGTTTACATCATGGAGCAGGAGAGTGATTCCGTAGAAAAATACAAAATATTCTTTGACTTGTGCATCGGATCATTTCAGGTGAGGATAAGGCCGGTAAGCGTTGCTGTAAACCTCAAAATGTGTTATGAGAAGATAGCTATGTTATCAGCACTCAGTCAAAAAAAAAGATTAAAGAGAATCCAAGAGCGTTACTTTGTTGGCAAATAAGTCAAGTCTTCAGAGCACTCTTTGGCTTTCACAATTGGACTGTAATACTTTTGCCCACTCACCATATCTATCAATATGCCTGGACTGAACCAAGAACAGCTCTGAAGATACTTTACAAAATAGTCAGCAGAATGTGCCAAAAAACGTCACACGTCTCCCAGATCCTGTCATCCATCGCTAACAAATGATTTTGTTTTCTAGGGTCTTGTGGTTGCTATCTTGTACTGCTTTTTGAACAGTGAGGTAAGCCTTTCCTTAAGTCTAGCATGTTAGCTTGCTACACTCACACACACACACAGACACACACACAAACACATAACCTCAATACCCTTTGTCCTTGAAAACCCATAATTGGTCTTAAATGGATAAAAATGCCAATGTCTAATTGATGTCTGAAATGATATTCAAAAATATTCAGTGAATAGATTTAGTTTCAATGAAACTAAAAGCACCAGTTACAGTTCTTCAAAATTAAGATAATTTGTCAGCAGTGTTGAACAGTAAGAGTGACCCTCTGAACTGACCTCTGATCAGTGGGCAAGTGCTGCCTGTGGACGTTCATTATACAGAAGTGCTGCATCTGCTTTAGGGCTGAATGAAGTTTGAACACATTATATTCTGACTGGAGGACAAGGCTGTTGTGTTGAACTGCATAGCAGGCAATTCTCAGCGTGTTTTTACTTTCCACGTGCCCCAGGTCCAGAGCGAGCTGAAGCGGAAGTGGCGGAGCGTGAGCCTCAAGCGCTATGTTGGTCAGGACTACCGCCAGCACAGTTCCTCCATCTCTCGCAATGGCCTGGAGAACATGGTGCAGTTCCGCCGCAACACCCGGGCTCAGTCTTTCCTGCAGACAGAGACCACTGTGGTGTGACCTTGAATTTTTGGGGATCATTGGTGCCAAAGTCTCCCTAAGATTTGACTCTGACCTTTCTACTAGGGGTACAACCAACTAAAGAACAGTCCCATATGCAATTCATTTTGTTTTCTTTTTTAATTTTGTTTTAACTGGGGCATGCTGAAATGTTGAACATTTACATTACAACAACTGAGGTATTATCACAGAAGCTCCAAATTATTTGATTCACATGGCTATTTTAGTACCTCTCTGATACAGACCTATCTCAAGAGACACAAATGTAAAGAAAACAAAATCCTGCATCATACACAATGTCACTTAAATGTAACACCACATTTATTGATTATTACAGGCCTACCATAATGTACATATTGCGACAGGCCTGGTCAATGACATTCTATCAGTGTTAGTGATAATACACTTTTATAAAACACAATGAAAAATGTCAAAGTGCTAATGTAACCTGTGTCGACCTTCATGTTCCAGCCCTGCACCTGCCCAGGCTCAAACCTCAAACTTAGCAGAACCACAAACTGGGGGCCTCTAATCAGCACACAGCCTAGGGTGCCAGTTTCACCCACTAGCGTGTCTGTTGGGCTTTTGGGGGCGAGGTTTACCAGTGTTCTGCTCACACAGCTAAACTAACTGGCATCAGTTACACTAAGAGCATCTCTTTTCAGACTGTTGAACCATAGCCCTTGGATTGTCTGTTTGGTCACCTGGGGGTAAAATATAAAAAATCTTTACAGCTGCATCATTCACAGTGTCAGTGAAAGTGCAGCAGGTGGTCTCATTTATTACATTCAGTTACATTCAATCAATTATTTGGGTTCATTTTCTATTTAAAACAAGCTCTTGTTATGACTGTAATACTTCAGTGGTTTTGATTTCTAAAAGCCACCGTTACAGCACATTATGTAGACCTTTTCTCAAAGGAGTACAGAAAATGCGAGAATGAATGTCATTAGTCTATATTTCACAGCGTGTGAATGTATTGTATTTTTCTTTTTTTGTACATGTGCATTTTTTTGTAATCAGATTGGATATAGGAAAGATATTGCCACTGTCGGCAGTATAGAGTTGTATATTTGGAAATGTCCTTGTTGAGGTATGTTAAACATTTATATAATTAAATATGGAATTCTGGTATTGTTTATGTGTTTTAGTGTTATGAAGTTCAGTGCCATATAATGACTTTTTAAATGTAAGTATTAAGGGAAACAATTAAATAAATGTTTCTTCATTGTATTATATTTTATTGTGGCTATTTTTTCAGATACAGTGGCAAAGTCTCAGGCTTAGAAAGAGACTTGTATCCTCTTCAGAAGTACTCATTATGCATGCATAATTCTTTTTTTTATACGTCAGCATTTTTAGTATGCTCTACATGTTGCAAACCAAGCTAACATACTTAATACTGGAATTCATTCTGCACTGTAAGCAATGTAGAAGTTTCAACTTGTTTTGCACACTTTACATTTATGTCATTCTTTGACAATTAATTTTACAACTCTCTCTCTCTCTCTCTCTGTGAAATGAAACCCACAGTCTATTTTTTTTTATCGTTGCAGGTCTCATGAACACAGGATATTTGAGAGGTTACCATGCTTAATACCCTGATATGGTAAGAAAATAAACAGGTCTGATATCCTTCTATGTCTATTATCAGACCTGAATGCACAGCAGTGATGAAGTGATGCACATGATGCAATATTACCAAACTGATTTTGTCTGGCCAGCAAACACTAGTTGTGTGTATAATAGTTTGAGCAGTTTGTATAAGCAGTTTGTTTAGTCAACAAGCCTCAACATGTAGTACTCCCCTACAAAAAAAAAAAAAAAACACAAACTATTCACAGACTTGTTTTTTCCGGGGTCCACTGTAGTAATGTCTGTCACGGAATGAAGGGGATATCTTCCGATGGCAATTGGCTCTTTAAGCTGTCTGACCAGTAACCTTAGGACAGACAGGCTGTATTGTGACTGTAGCAGCTGCCCTTTGCACAGAATCCAAGGCATTGAATTCTTCTTTGATGTGCTTTACCTGGGCCCTTTCATTCTGAGTCCGTCACAGACAATGTCATTCCAGATTGTGCTAAAGCATTCTACCTGGCACAGAGGAAAGCCTGGGAAAGTCTTTTGGCAGAGGATAGATTTGCCCAGTGCTTTCTTTGTACTTCAGAGTGACTTTGTATATCTGAGAGGGGTTTTGTGAAGTGACAGATTATGGGACTCGTATGAGGAGCTTTCAAGCCTGTTAATTCTCCCTCTGCTTTAATGCTCCACCTTATAAATACTGCAGGTATGTTTCTGCTGGCCTGCACGCAACATCCACTAACTACCTACTACCTACTGTTTACTTGTATGCAGAAATAAACAAACACACCTGACAGTGATGTAGTTTTCACAGTGCTTACCCAAAGCGGCTACCTGAAGGGGCTGATTGTGAACTGCAGACCCATTTTCTACCTCCATCAACAAACACCACTTATCCTGTCTGTATGTCAGCCAGGGTGCATTTTGGCCAAGTGTCTGCATGACTTTCTCCGTTATGTTACATGAGCCACAATGTTCACCCGAGGTGCTCCCGCATTAGGATTCCATTCAATAGCTGAAAGTGGCTAAATGCTGCAATTCCCTTTAATTATTTGCCAACCCCAAATCCCACCCCCCTGCAGGCTGATGTGCTGATTGAATAGATACTGGGGGATAATAACGCTAACCTGAGCTGACAATGAATGCGTCAGGGCTGCCCTTGACCATGTGTGTGAGAATGGGAGACAGATGGGCAGCTTTATGCTTTTTGAATAATATTTCCCTTTCTTGGTACAGGCAACAATGTATCTGACAGTTCTTGAATAGAACAGTTAGGAGATTATCAGAAAGGTTCATGTCAGTCAATTTCATGTCATTTTTGTTATCTAGCTTTGTCTGATAGGGGTACAGTATAGAGGGAGGTCCTCTGGATTTTACCTGAATACATCACAGAGGCCTCATTGGAATATTAGTTTACATTTAACAGTGATTCCCCTTTAGAGAGTATGATTCAAATGAACAAATTATAATAGCTTAGGTTTTACTTTTTTATTATTTTTTTTTTGTGAGATGTTATCCATGCCCACATTTAATTTTCTTTAACATCTGCAGTGTGGCATCTATAAGGTCTAGAAGCCTTAGACCAAGTTCAAATGAAAGTGAAAAAAAACTTGACTGCCAGGTTGAAATAGCCCACCATGTGTATAATTTGAAATGTTTCTTGTGAGTAAAAGGGTAATGCTTTGTGCAGAAACTATAGTGGCACAAAGTCCAAAAGGACTGATACTCTCAACCTCTGCTCCCCTTTAAAAGTTGTTGACACCGTCTGGCGGTGTGTAGGGGGATCGGCTGATGTGCTCGCACCTCGGCGTGACAAGAGCTGTCTTGTGTGACGGTGAGAGAGCTGGGAGGGCGATGGCGGGACATGCCAAGCAGTGGCCATTCAAGCAGAGACAAAGCACTAGTGAGGGAGGAGAGAGGATGTGTGTGCGGTGGGAGATGAGACTCAGAGGACTCGATGTTGTGTTGACTTATGCTAGACACCCCCTCACCACACACATGCACATACTCATCCCCACACATAAACACACACGCACACACAGACAGACAAACTTATTTGACCCCATTTCTGTTTCACCAATACATAGGAATCTTTTCTTTATTTCTTTATTTTTCTATTAGCTTATTTGTCTTTTGTCTGAATGTGTGATTGCACAGCAGGTGGTCTTATTAGGGAGAGAGTTCATTATCTTGTATTCTTTTCTCTAGTCTTCTGTTCAGTCTGCACTTGATCACCAGTGGATGATGGAAACTGTATGAACTCAATGAGCCCCCTCGCTGTCCTCACTTAGGTAGAGTCTCCCCATGCTGGCACATCACAGTGAGTGCTTCCTTTGGTACTGTCATTAAAGCCCCACCGCTCACAGTACTCTCCCTCTTCACTTTCCGTTCAGGCCAGCCTGATCAATAGAGCCTGTGGTGGTTGCAGGATGATTGGGGCTGTTTTGCGGAGAGGGGAGGGAGTGGGGCTTAAGTGTGTTGCTATCATGTGAGGGCAACATCAAGTCCATCTGCTTTTATTGATGGTCTGCAGTAAAGGGCTTTTCTGCTGACTGTCTGGGTCAGGGTGAGTAGTCAATTCAAGGTGACCAGAGAAAAGTTACAATTAAAGTCATCACAGATAAAGTGGAGGAAAACTGAGTCAGTTGTCTCTCAGAGAAGAGTATAAATTGTACAGAAACAGACCTATCCTGGCAGATTGAAAAAAGGTTTTGTTTTTATTCAGAAAATGTTTTGGCATGATGCCAGTGTCTGTGTGAGAGATTGTTGTGGCTCAGGCTAACATGTGGGGTCCAACAGGCTCAGATGGGTCAGACCAAAGCAGACACACTGGCTGCAGATGGGAGTTCTGCACACCTTGAATAATGAATGTTCCAACCAGGGAGGGAGAGAGAGAGAACACTCACCGCTCATACTGTTCTGTCCACATACTATAGCCCTCTCTCAGGAGGATAGTCAAAAAATATACCCCTTTATAAAAATAGAAAATAAGAAAAGGAGGACTCACACCACCTTTGATGTTTCATAAACACACTTTTAGACAGCACTCGAGTGCCCAGCGTTATTTTACGTTCAGACTTGGACTTAAATAAATGATGATCAAGTTTACAATACAAAAAGGATTCGTCATCAGCAGACCCTTTATTAAGGTTGGAAGCTCTGAATGGACAAATACAGTGTTCCAAATGTCATAGGATATAACATTTAATCATTTTTCACAACCAAAGCCAAGTTCATTTGTAGGTGGATCAGGGAACCCAGTCCAGCCATTTGTGAGCAGATGGCTGTATGAGGACTCTGGAGGAACAGTGGCCCATGATACAAATCTGCAAATGAGGACACCTGAATGGACATGTGTGCCAGAGACGCCTCAGAGATACCTTTTTCCTCAGCATCATAAAGGCCAAACATCTGTCTTTGTCTTTTCATGACATGCAGGGTCGTGGCCGTTATGACCACTCTTTTCCTTGCTATCAAGGACCTCTTCATCTCTCTCTCTCTCTTTCTTTCACTGGCTTTGAAATAAAAAGAATAAATGAATAAATAAATAAATATATAAATAATAAATAAATAAATAAATGTGCGTTTTGTTTTGTTATTAGAATGCACTAATTTGGATTAGTTCATTCAACACTGGCACCACTGCATGAGCTTTGCCCTCAGCTGGAGTCATTGAGGAGTTCAGGCTGTCCTTATTCAGTAGGGAGCAAGTAATGTAGATTCAGGCAGGCCAATTAAGATCAGATATATTTCTCTCTCTTTCACTCCCACACACACACACTAGGGCAGCACAGTGTTTGTTTTGGTCCATTTATAATGCTCCCATGGGAATACCCTAGGGCTTACTGATCATTACTTTACAGTTTGGGCTTTGAATAAATGCATGGCAATCTTAAATCCTTCGAATGTGGTCACCAGGGCTGCAAGAACATGTGTGTTAATGTTTAAATGGGACTCGGGTACATTGCCACTGTGATGTTACTGTAAGAGTCTTTTTAAATCCAACGTACTTAAGGCCATAGCGCCAGTTTAAGATCTCACAGCTTCCTCTTTTCTTAAATTTAGCCCTAAACACATGGAACATTTTTGAGATCTATACTGTGGTTTGTCAAACCAGAATTCTGTCATTTTGTGAGAGAATTTTACCAAAGGCTCAAAACACCCAGTCACATTATATCACGTCAATACCTCAATTGTAAAAATCAAGTACAAGCCTCATTAGCACGGCATCACTGCAGAGGGAGTTACACACTTCCTGTAAAGATAATCACTGAAGCCCTGAAGTTCACTGAGCCTCTTTCTCAAGACTGGGCTGCTTGGCGGGGATTTGAAGTGAGGACAGGGTCGAGCACAAATCTCATCAGCTGAAATCCTCCCCGTAGCCTCAGCCAGGCAGGCCTGATGGTCCTCATCCCTCTCTCACACACACACACACTCTATGCCAGCAGTGCCGACTGCTGGCCTAAGGGATGAGTGGCTGACACAGGCAAAGATGTGAGCAAGCACAGACATGGCAGGCATATCCAAAACCAAACCAATCCTTTGGTAAAAACAAAATGAACTCTACTAGTGTACCCACCCCTAGAGATCTGCAATTTGGACCTCATTCTTTCAGAGAAGCTCCTTTCATGTCTCACAGTGTAAAGCTGGAGCTGCAAGGCTTGGAGACCCAAACTCTATCTACTCTCTGACACCATAACCCTGCCCTTCCCAACTCTCTGTCTGGATTCCCTTGTCTTGCCAGGCTTTGTGATTCTCTTTCACCACTCAATGTTTCATCTCTTTACCAAATCCTGCTTCGCCCCAAGCCAAGTGAAGTCCGTCAAAGGGCAGAGGCCCTCTAGCACTGATTCTGCCACAGCATTCAAAAGACCACTAGGCCTTCCTCAGCCCACTGCTCAGCAGCTGACTGACTGAGTCCTTGGAAGCACAATGTTCGGGCACAAACAGCACAGAAAATAGCTGGAGCCAAACAACCTCATCAAGTGTGAACTCCATGCTGGCACAGCAGTGTACTGTAGCCTTTGTGGGTAAGACTCATTCATGGGTCCTGTCTAGAATCCTAGAATCTGTGAAGGAGGACAAGTTTGTGTTCAGGGAAATGTTCCCATATCCATGTTTGTTGCACACTGAATTCATCTTAAATGTAAGGAAAGTATGTTTTGTAGTATGTTTTATTACATGTACAAAGTGTTCTTTGTTTCTTAATAAACTGTTTACGCTATTAATAAAACACTCAGTATGTACAAAAGCATTTTAAAAAGCATATTTCTCAAACATGAGCACAGTTTTGAGTGCTGTGTCAGGTCCTTCCAGGTATCACGGTGATGAATGTTTCAGAAAACAGACTGCTACTGAAACAGACACAACATCAACCATAACACTCCCTCTCTTGAAGTACTTCAGTCACCGCATGCCAGAAGGGGCCGAGAGTTATGTTGTGCGTCATGGAGGACAATCTGATTGCAATTGTGTCTTGTCTTGTTTGACAAATGTCTACCCATAGCAGCCTCTGTTCCATGGTGGTGTGTGCCTCTGGCCTTTTGTGCTCACACAGTCAAAAAAACAGTTCCTTGAGGCACACTCTAGTTCTGACTTGAGAGGGGTAAGCGGCACTCATGGACACATAAATGACAGCCTCCAATGGGTGCACTCTTTTATGTTCCATTCATCTGTTAGAAAAGAATCCTTTTTCATCTGTCCCCCCACCCAAAAAGTAAAGAAAAGAAAAATAATAATGAGGTGAATGATCAATTGATATTGATCTGTCTAAACACAACTAAGGAACCACAAACTCTGGTAGCATTATTCTTTGTTTAAAATCAAAGAATTCATTAATTCCTTTTCACAACTTATTCTGACATCTGGCAACACTTTAAAAATGACCAATAATAGTAATATATAGTAGTTTTTAGTAATTATATTATTATTATTGTTATTATTAAATATTTTTTAGCAGAATGAATCAGATGGAAAGACTGACAAATCCTGCCCTCTTGTGGTGTTTCTGACAATAATGTAAATAGCTTGCTTGAATAGGAGGCTGACATTTGTTTTGAGGAAGAGTAAACTGCATAAATTAAGGATAATAATAACTAGGATTAATACAAATAAATAAAAAATTTCAATTAAGCATTAATATGAACAGCTCATAAAGATCCCAACTGCCCAATTGGGTGCAGTCAGAAGTTTTTTGTGCCCTTAAGAAAATTATTTCTGGTGAAGAGTGGGAAACAGACCAGTCCAATAACAAGTGCATGATTTTAAGATATTAAAATTTTTAACAAATTCAATTCAAACATAAAAGAGTTTTACCTGCTTCTGCTTGTTATAATAAAAGAGTTTTGTAAATGAAAACTATGTATACATTTTCAATTCACATAATCAAAAGCTGTTGACATTTTTTCCATCAACATAATTAAAGCAGCAGCTTAAAGGTCAATGGTTGAGATGTAAATACAATACCTTTTAATCTGGTCTTTCAGAGCATTGTTCTGGAGTTCCAGATCAGCATTGGAGTCCTCACTGGTGTGAAGAGCCCTTTGCAGATATGTGTTGATCCTCATCTGGCGTTTTTTGTTGTGAAGAACATTCACTAAATCTCTTTTTTCCCCCACGCTCCTGCAAATCCAAATGATTAGAACAGCATACCAAAAATATATTTTTTTAGTTGTTTACAAATAGGCCTTCAATTTCACACTCACAGGTCTGGGGAAATCCATATTTCTTCCTCTTCACCTCCAAGAATACCATTTCCCATACAGAGGTTCATATCTGTAAACAAGACAGTGAATTAGTAGTCCACATCTTAAAACTTTTTTTTTTTTTAGAAACAGAACCTCAAAGAAAGGCCACTGTTCATACCATCGCTTTCATCTCTGCTGCAACATTCATTCTTTTTAGGAGATTGAGAGGCACGTTTCTCAACCAGCATGGCACTTTCACTGGTAGTAGGAAGGGCATCCTGGTCTTGAGCAGAACAACCATACATCTTTCCAAGAAAAGTATGTCCAGCTGGTCTACACCAACAATGTGCAGGGCTATATAAATATTAGTCTTAACATCAATTCTATATCACCTAAATGTAAAAAAACTGAGGAGAGTTAAGAAAAGCGCAGCAGTATCTAAAGTGACCTGAAATAGATCCCAATATCCGAACACACACCGGTAGTTAACATTCCGTCATAACTGGCCATCATTGTGACGTCGGACAAGGCCGAGCAAGAGTAAGCAGTTGTCCTTCTGCTGGCCTAGATTTGTTAAACTCACAACTTCATTAACACAAAAGCTACACATAGGCCCTATACATTCATGGGTGATTCTCCAACTAGGGTACATTTTGACCTTGACATTTTCAGAAAATTTTGTCAAAAAAATTGTCATTTCCATCACCTACCAAAAAATGTGTTTTAAAACAAAAATGTTTAAAGATTTTGTACTATAAGCATATTTTATCAGAGATCACACTGCCATCTGTCCAAATCTAACAATAATGTATTTCCCAGAAATTTAAGCGTAAGGATTTTACAACATTAACTCTAAAAAACGCTAAATAATAGGTTACTGAAACCTTTAATTTAACATTATATGTAGTTCCTCTCAAGTCGAAATCACAATACCAAGTCGTTCTTTTCAATTTACTGGCTTTAATCACACTACGTGTGCAATGTGTTGCCGTGAGAACTAAACATACAGACACAAAAGTCCATACAACACAAAATTACACTCCAAAGGATTACATACATAGCTAATATAATGCTATCCAATCTCATGGTTTCTTGAACATTCGCGTTAGCCTTAAACGCTAACACATACTAGCATGAGAGCAACCGTACCTCATTGGCCGCTTTACTTGAGAGAAATGCACAGTTCTTCAGTTCTTCATTAAACAAAAAAAAATAAATTCTTCCTTAAACATAAATTCTTCAGTGTATTATGTAAAACCTTTTAGCATATAGGACTAAACCGAGATAAGATGTGTCCACAACAGAAACGTGCTTCAAAGAAAAAACAACCGGCTCTCTAATTAAACCCTCCGGCTGCAATAACAGAACGTTGGTTCCGTCATTAGTTTGATTTTAACATTAAATTATTCTTAATACTGTACTTTAATACTATGTATTATTATTATGTGTATTTATGAACTTATTACTCATTTTCATGCATTTTAACCTGTGTATTTATTTATTTATCTATTTATTTGTTCTGACTTAGATGGCAGCTACACTCCCACCAAATCACTTGTGATTTCATGCATTCAACCTACATACTAACAATGGATGATATTGATGCTTGCAAGAAAGAATGTAAAAGGTTAGACTGCATCATTCAGCTTCAAGCAAGGTAACTGTCTTGTGGATGGGCCTCTCCAGGTGGACTTGCTTTCCGATGCGCTTTCCTTGCTTATCCAATGTTGAGTCACTGATTAGCAACTTTAGTTTCCTCACACATCCATCTTCATCAGGACAGACCTCTGTGACCCTTGCCAGCTTCCGATCTTGGCATGTTGTCATCTTGCACAATCACTATGTCATTGACCCTTGCATTCCTGTGCTTTCTTTGCCATTTGTTTTGCTTTTGCAGGTTCAATAAATACTCCTTCCTCCATCTGGACCAAAATTCGTTGGCGAAGTATTGTACCTTGCGCCATCTTTTCTGAAGGTAAAGGTCTTCTTTCACAAACTCTCCAGGCGGTGGAAGAATGATGGAAGATTTCATTGTTAAGATGTGATTAGGTGAGAGAGGCTGTGGTCCTGTGGGATCATTCAGAAAATGAGCTGTTAAAGGTCGACTGTTTATGATTGCCATTACTTCATAGAAGTAGGTCCGTAATGATGGAGTATCAAGTCTGTGGGAAGACTGATCCAGAATGGATGTTAACACACTTCTTACTGTCCGGATCTGCCTTTCCCAGGCTCCGCCCATGTGGCTTGCAGACGGTGGATTCATAATAAATTCACAGCCTAGCACCTTCAGGCGTTCTTGGTTCATCTCCTTTAAAGCCTCTAAGAATTCACGTCTTGCGCCAACAAAATCCGTGCCCTGGTCACAACAAAGTTGCCTAACATTCCCACGTAGCGCTATAAAGGCGCGGAGAGAAACTATGAAATGGTCTGTCGTCATATCTTCAAGAAGTTCTATGTGAACTGCACGAGAGCATAGACATGTAAAAAGCAGTCCATAGCGCTTTGATTCTTTTCTTCCATCTTTAACATGGAACGGTCCAAAGCAGTCCATTCCACAATAAAGAAATGGAGGAGTTTCCTCTACGCGGTCACGAGGTAAGTCTGCCATTTGTTGGTGCTCAGTGGACCTTCTAAACTTTCAGCACTTGACGCACTTGTAAATGTTAGATGACACAGCATGACTACATCCAAGTATCCAAAATCCATTGGCTCGTAACTTGTTGCCTGTTATGCCACGACCTTGATGTTGGACCTTATGATGATAGTGGCTTATGAGCAGTCTTGTTACATGCTCTTTGGCAGGCAACATAGCTGGGTTTTTGATATGATGGTGAAAATCAGCATGCTTAAGCCGACCTCCCACCCTGAGGATTCCCTGTTCATCTAAGAATGGATTCAATCTGTGTAGCCTGTTGTTCTCGCCATGTCTTGTGCACTCCTTCCCATGTTGGAGACCTTTGATTTCCTCCGAGAAGGAAGCTCTTTGGACAAGACCAATGATTGTAGCTTCAGCAATTTTTCTCTCCATTAGACTTGTGGCTTCATTAGTTCTTGGTATTGAACCCTTCAGCTCCTTGGTAAGCCGTATGAGTCGAGCAATGGCCTTCACTAATCTTGTAACTGGGAAGTTCTTCACACCAGAGAAAATCAGAACCAGAAAACCAGTTTGAGGCAATAAGCTCCTTCGCTCTTAGGCCTCTAGACGCATGGTCGGCAGGGTTGTCTTCAGAGCTAACATGTCTCCACTGATCTGGTCTGGTACTGTCCTTAATCCACTGGATGCGATTTGCCACAAATACGTGGAACCTTCTTGCATTGTTGTTAACGTACCCTAAGACGACCCTAGAATCAGTCCAGAAGACTTCTTGAGCATCTATTTCCAACTCCTTCCTGAGCATATCACTCGTACGTACGGCTACGACTGCTGCCGATAGCTCAAGTCTTGGCACAGTTGTAACCTTAGTGGGGGAAACTCTGGCTTTTCCCATCACTAAAGAACAGTGGATTTGTCCCGTTTCACTAATGGCTCTCAGATAACTACATTCTCCATACCCTATGACACTCGCGTCAGAAAAGTGATGGAGCTCATACCTCCGTACTTCCTTGAACTCTGTTGGAAGATAATATTGTTCGATCTTGACATCTGCTAGATTCTTTAAGTCGTAGAGCCAGGACTCCCACCGTGGTCTTAAATCGTCTGGCAGGGGATCATCCCATCCAACCTTATCATGACACATTTCTTGAAGTATTTGTTTCCACATCAGAATAAAGGGTGCCACCAAGCCCAATGGGTCAAAGATGGAGGCCACTGTTGACAGGACTCCTCTTCTAGAAAGTGGTCGTTCATTCACCACTACTCTGAAACTGAAGTGATCCGATGTGACGCACCATTTAACACCTAGAGCTCTCTCCATCTGGGTTTCACTGAACGCCAAGTCTGGATTTCTTGAAGCATCTGCACACTCTTCCTCTGGGATCGATGCAAGCACTTCTTGGCAGTTGGAAATAAACTTGTGAATGCGGAGTTTTCCAGAACTGCAGAGCTTTCTGGCTTCACTGACCAACTGTATGGCTTCTTCAACTGTCGGGACACTGATCAGGCCATCGTCCACATAAAAATTCCTTTCAATGAAGCGGAGAGATGTTTCGCTGAATAGACCTCACCCTTGTGCTGCAACATGCTTGAGGCCATAGTTTGCACAACCCAGTGACGAGGCTGCACCGAACAGGTGCACTTTCATACGGTAGACTGATGGCTCTAACTCAATGTCCCCATTGTCCCACCACAGGAACCTTAAGTAGTCTTGATCTTCTGTTCTTACTCGGAATTGGTGAAACATGCGCTCGATATCACACATCACCGCCACTGGACTCTTGCGAAACCGACAGAGGACACCAACTAGGGTGTTTGTTAACTCTGGCCCAGTGAGTAGATGGTCATTTAAGGACACGCCGTTAAACTTCGCTGAATGTACCAGCAAGAGCTCAGTTGGACTTCGTGAACTGGGACTTTCTCGGCATCTCCGCAAGTTATAATGTCATTCATGAATGTCACATAGTCCTTGTGGTATTGCTTGTCTTTCTCAAATCTTCGTTTCAAACACCTTAGTCGGTGATCTGCACACTTCACATTATTGGGCAGGCATGGCTTGTTTTCCTTAAATGGCAGTGGCATTTCACGGCGTCCATCTTCTTGTATCCTTATACCCTCCTGCATTATTGAAATGAAGCGAAGGTCATCTTGAGAGAAATGAGCATCTTCCACATTCCTTTCACTAAAATCTGACTCAAGTGCCTTCAGCACATCTGTGGGAGCAATGACTTCCTTGACTTGAGTTCTGCATATGTACTGGACTTGACTTCTTAGGTTAACAGGCGACTGTAGGTTAGGGGTAACTTGTTTCACCACGATTCTATGGCTACTTCCAATAGCATCGCCATAATCAACACAGGGACTGACACAGCCAACTATGCTCCAACCAAGGTCGGTTCTTACTGCAAATGGTTTGCCATCCTTTCCTGATACAACTTCTCTGGGCAGCAAAGCTTGCGAACAGTTGTACCCTATAAGCAAACCAACATCACAGTCTATCAAAGGAGCAATTTCGTCAGCAAGGTGCTCAAGATGAGCCCATGCTCTTGCGATTTTGAATGTAGGAATGTGACTGATATTGGCGGGGATAAACTCTCGGGAATAGGTCACTGGAAGAGGGATTATCTTGGAGGAATAAAAGCCTCTGACCTGTAAGCCAATTAACTTGTGGCTTGGAATCACAGTTTGTTTCGACGAAAGTGTGGAAAGCTTCAATTGTACAGACTCCATCTGTGTATCGAGAGTCTCTGCTCTTTCTTGTAGAATAAAGGTGCTATTGCTCTGACTGTCTAGAAGAGCATATACAAGAACTTCAGCCTCTGGTTTGCTTGTTGTTGACAGCCAAACCGGCACTATTGTGGAGGCATAAGTGCCATTCCAATTTTGAGTCACTTGATTAGACGTAGCCATGTTTGTTGTTTCACTTCTTTCTTTAGGTTCTGTCAATTCCCTTGACCTTCCATTCTCCTTTAGGTGTTTTCCACTCTCCTTTTGTTCCCCCTCTTGACACTTTCCATCCGCCTTGGTGCGGTCTTCATGTAAACATGTGGGATGTTTTCCCTTGCACATGTTACAAACACTTCTCCTTTCACAGTTCTTTGAATGATGTCCTGGCATTAAGCATCCAAAACACAATCGCTTAGTTTGCACATACTTAACTCGTTCCTTGACAGGCTTCTCCATGAACTTTCGACATGTCTGAATGCTATGATTTGTCTTCTCACAAAACATGCACGCCTTAGCATCTCCCCTTTGTCTCTCAGTGTCTGTCTTTTCTTCAGATGCACTTGCCAGCACCTTCACACCGACACTTGCGTGGACCTTGGATGGCTTCACCCCTTCACCATCACCTGACTTCAAGGCATGTAGAGAGGTCATGGGATTACAAGCTATCTTTGCTTCTTTAGCCACAAACTCAACAAAGTTGCCGAAGCTTGGAAAGGCGCTTGTGGCTTCTTCAAATTCTATGACCTTTCTGTTCCATCTGGCGGTTAACCAGTCGGGAAGTTTGCTGAGCATTTTCTGATTCTCGCTGCAGTCATTCAGGACTTCAAGACTCTTAATATTAGACACTGCTGCTTGACAGCCTCGAAGGAAGTCTGAAAATTCTCTTAATTCAACACTGTCTCTGGGTCCTATCTTTGCCCATGAATGCAGTTTATCCCGGAATGCTTTAGCAACCACAAAAGGGTTGCCATATCTTTCCTCTAGTATTTCCCAGGCTGACTCATAGGCTTTATCAGTACCTAACAGGATATAGCTTTCAATTGCCTTCTTTGCGGGTCCTGAGACATATTTGCGGAGGCAGGGCTCCAGAGTGCGACCAATTTGGTCGCATCTGCGACCGAAATTTTTAAAAGTGCGACTGAAAAAAAATTGCGGTCGCACTGGTGCACCTGACGTTGCTCAGGCATGAATTTATTTCGCAAGTGCATCATCTCTCTGTGTTATCCTCTGGTTATCCTGATTGTATCGTGGTCTAAACCAATAAGAGACAGAGTTCGGGCGGGTCCTTGCCTCTGATTGGCTGTGGTGATTTTCACTGCTCCAAGCACTGAGCTATAATACCTCAGTGGCTCCAAGTTGTTGTCAGCTCAAAAAATGCGCGCGACCTGAGCAGTGAGCAGAGAACTGAAACGATTAAAGAAAATAAAGGCGACAAATACGTGAAAATAAAGAGAGATAGAGATATTGAAACGTTCTTCGTTAAGAAAACAAAGCCGATTCCTAGCCCTGCTGTCACTCCATGCAGCCAAGACTCGACCTCAGCCTTCCACAGAACCAAAGGAGACTGACGTAGAGGCCAGTGACGGTAATGGGATGAAAAAGCCCAAAACATATTCTTTCCGGAAAGAATGGTTAAATCAATTTCCCTGGCTAAGGTACAGTAAAGCAGTGTATTTCAACCACTGTGCCGCGGAACACTAGTGTGCCGTGGGAAATTATCTAATTTCACCTAATTGTATACCTGCCAACCTGTACGCAGTTTTAAACTCCAAATACGGTTCAAGAAAATAATTGAAGATGCGTTAAAACGAAAGAAACGAACCTTATTTCCATCTTCATAACGTTGCTGGTTTTACAAGGAAGGACGTGCTAAACATTGTTTCAAACTGATAATTGGCCAATGCTCACGCAAGTGCATGCGGTAGCCTAGTAAGAAAAACGAGCAGGGTGATGTGTGTTTGCGTGTGTGTCTGTCAGTTAAAATAGGGCCTACACATGATGTTGGCACCTTAAATGTTCCTGACGAATTAGCCGATCAAGATCAATGGCCATGCCTCCCTCTAAATGCGTTTTGCAAAGTGTGCAATTATGATGTTAGCCATCATGGAGCAACAGGAATGCTTTCATTTCTATACATAGGCCATTATTTTTTCTAAATTAAAACATCATGTGCGCCAATAAGCTGCAGCAATTATTCATAAATGACAGTGTTTCCAGCACACTAGGCTACTGCAAAATAGCCTCTTTCATTGATATGATATTAAGGCAATAGGCTTTTTAGGCATTTTAGGTTAGGCCCAAGTATAATATATATATATATATATATTTTTTTTTTTTTGTTTGTTTTTTTGTTTTTTTACTACAAAGGAGAGTGTTTGTCAAATGGAAAACTTCAGTGATTATCTTCTCAGAAAGGAGAGTCAGCAGGCTATGAGGGAAAGCTATTGTCAAGTGTCTGTGCTGTCTCAGGTATAAAATACTACTTTGTGTTTCTTTGATTCCTATTCATGACATTTGAGTCACTTGGTGAGAATTACTTTATACTTTGTATATAGATTTATATAGATTTATAGTTTTTTTTTTTTTCATTTTTCATCTGCTGGTGGTGTGCCTCGTGATTTCAATGAAAAAGTGTGTCTTGGCTCAAAAAAGGTTGAAAAACACTGCAGCAAAGAACATAAGTCAGTGCACGGTATATACTGTCGGGAGTGCGGGCAGACTATGGGTGGGAAAAGTGCATTCGTTGAAGGGTCAACAACGTTTCGTTATATGATAACGTTTATAATATATATATAACGTTTCGTCTCCACTGAAGGCAGGTGGCTCTGGCACTGGGAGACGGCTTGCATTTATGGACTCTGCTATTGCCTCGGCAAGCATTGTTGTGCCACTATCTTGGTAGGTGGGCCTAGCAGTTTCATGGCTTGTGATGTGGCGTTTTGTTGAGGAAGACTGTGAAGGTATGCAACGCTTTAGTAGGGTCTTTGGTTTGGGTGAGTGCTCCAACAGTTTATGGTTATGGAGAAGCTCTGATATCTCTTCATCTGAGCTTTCCTCTTGTTCATAAACTTGCAGTCTTGCTCTTGCAGAATTCATCCTTTTAGTTGCCTCTAAACGTTCTAACTGCCTGCGCTTTTCTTCCAACAACCTAAGTCTTTCAGCATTTTCTGTTTCTTGTTCTGCCAGCTTCTTTCTGTTCTCGGCTTCAAGCCTTTTAAGCTCCCTTTCTTCATGCTCCATTTCTTCCAAAACTTTCAAGGTGGCTTGGGTTGCAGCTAAGTCTGCTGCTGCTTCCTGTTTCCTTGTGGAGGACAGGCTCGAGCGACTTGATCCTTTACTTGAAATGTGTCCAGAGCTTGAACCTGGGTGGCTTGAAACAGACCCTTGGGATTCTACAGAAGAAAACACTGAGCCAGTATCAGTCCATTGTACCTGCCTTGTCAATGAATCTTGCTGTATGTCTTCAGACAAGAGACTACATAGTCGTTCAATGATCTGCCTTGATACAGCATCACAAGTGTCTACTCGACGACGGGTGTCTCCATCAGGAGGGCTACATTGGCGCACATCCTCATAGCGTTGCTTCACTTCTGTATCAGCAGAATGAATTTCAATCTTGTACTCTAGTAGAACATCATTTGAGGTGGGTAGGTTAAGTGCCTTTCTGGTCTTCTTAGCAAGAACTTTCCATCGCTCATATGTTTTATTGAAGTGATGTCTTTTCAATTTCTCATCATGGAGTTCTTGACCTTTTTCAGTAAGTTTTCTAATTCTCTTACATCTCTCCAATTCTCCCTCTGCAGCACTACTGGTTTCTGTAGGCATCTTAATTCCCTTTGAATTATTTGTTTCTAACAGCTCCTTGTCATAATGTTCAGACATCTTTTCTTCAGTCTCAGTCCGAGGGTCTGAGTCTTGAATTTTAGTTGCAAGGTTATCATCATCCATTTCCACATAGTTGGGATTCAATTCTAAATTAAGTTTTTTTTTTGTTAGTAGTCTTAAATACCCTAGTTTTTAGTAACTTAAATTGTGTTTCACCTTTACTTATTTACAGTTTGAAAAGTTAGTCTTAATTGAATCAAGTTATCACACTAAATTCAGAATGTAATGAACAAATCAAATCAAACATCAAATTAACTAACATAAATGTTAGGTCACATAATAAATGCCCTGTAGCATAGCAGAAGAGATTCACTTGAATAATAAACAATAGAGCAGGGGTCTTCAACCTTTTTCAGCTCAAGGACCCCTTGGCTGTGAGAGAGCCTGAACACGGACCCCCACACCTATGGAGTAAGATTGCTGTCAAAATATTTGTGTCCATATATTTGATACACGTGCGTATTTAGTTGTACATAAAATAAACATTGGTTAGTTCTCAAATGAGTTCAGTCATGCATAAAAAATACGAATTAAAAAATTACAAGTAGCCTACTAAATCAAAATTTCAATACGCCTCTCAATATTATGGATACGACTTCGCACACGTTACTCAACTGTCAAAATACGTCATCGCCCCATTCACAGGCATTACTTGTTGAGAAAAGAAACGTTTTGACAGCTATCTTACTCAATACACACCTGGCCCACCTCAAATCCTGCCGTCATTTGGACCGTCAGTTAGTGCCTACATGCACGCACGCACACACACAAACGCACACATTCTAAACAGGCGTTATTATTAACAGGGGGGTAATAATTCGTTTCTTTACATAGTTGCATAAATTCGCCCTATAACAGAATGAATGTCACAAGGGTTAACTAGCTGGATATATTCAGCTAAATTCAGGCAAAGCTTCATTGGCTCAAACTGATACAGACAGAAAGCCTCTTCCTCTTGTGTAAATATAACTTTCAGAAGGAAACACAAACACATGATTATCGTTATCGTTTTATTGTGATGGAACGTTGGATGAATGAATTTGCGCAGAACGCCTTGAAGCGCAAAGACCGCAGACTCTCATAGAAAAACAACAAAGCAAAACATCACACAGAACAAATACCCCGCAAAGTTTAGGGTCCATCAGTCCCGACACTGAACAGACGAATCAAACGTTATTTATCTCCCGGAAAAGAACGAGTTTGCTGAATTGTTACTGAAGTGTTCTTTAATCGCGATGATCCAACTCAAATGAATTCATTTTTTATTATAGTAGGACGGAGAATTAAAGATAACTGATCAGCTACCAGGTCCTAGTGAGAGCACTGAACCTGGTGAGTGGAACAGAGCTTCTCTATTCAAGGACTGATGGAATTTGCGAGGCAATGTCACATCAGGCTCAGGCTGAAGTGGTGACCTGTATTTGTACATGAAATGCTAATGTGTTTTGGCAAAGGTTAGCAAAATGTTACGCAGGGATCACATGATCACATGCATGATTCATGAGTAGCCTACAATGTGTTATTTAAAAACGAATATGAAGCAATTTTCTTTTGAACATTATGTTAACTATGACAAATTCAATTTTTTGGAAGAGAAAAAAAATGCTTCAGACGAAATATTTTCGCGGACCCCCGGTTGAAGACCCCTGCAATAGAGTGCTTTCTTAAACTAAACTCACTATTAAACTAAATCTGCATTCCAAGAATGGCTTAATGGTAATACATATGAAATAATCTTACACATTCAAACATCAGAAGGATACATGTACATATAACCGGAAAATGTGTCACTTTAAAACTTATTTACACTTCAAGGATAAGTATCAAGATGGAATTTGTATTCAGTAAACCTGTAAATATTCAAGCTATAAATAGACCGGTTAAATCATAAAGTCTCAAGAGTCCTTTCAGCGGTCGTTGAGGCTACTCCAATTCTCCACATTTAACTTCATATGCTAGCTTCTCGTTGTCTTAACCACACAGCGCTCTTTGGTTACCGGTATATGCACAGTCCTTGACGAGTAGATTACGGCAACGTCTTGACTAAGGGGCCGTTCACACGGAAAGCGTTTTTCACCTCCAAAAGCGCCTACTGTGTCGCAATCATTCCAAAAACTCGCAGTTTGCAAAGCGGTTAAGAACGTAAACATTGCTACGCAACGCCCATTGTAAATAAAAACGCGACCTCAAAAGTTCAACCATTTTCAACTTTGAGCGCCTGGCGGTTTAGAAGCCTCGCGTTTTTAGAAGGAGACGCAAGCGACAAAAAAAGCCGAACGTATCGCAGCAGTGGAACTTTTTCAAAGACGCATCGTTCCATAGAGAAACAATTGAAATCGAGCGCCTGGAGGTTAAAAAAGCGTGTCCATGTGAACGGCCCCAAACGCGTTCGCAGCTCCGTCGACAGGGGACTATTAATCTACCTCGCGTCGCGCTGGCTGAGTTCTCACTGTAGTTCCTCTCAAGTCGAAATCACAATACCAAGTCGTTCTTTTCAATTTACTGGCTTTAATCACACTACGTGTGCAATGGGTTGCCGTGAGAACTAAACATACAGACACAAAAGTACATATAACACAAAATTACACTCCAAAGGATTACATACATAGCTAATATAATGCTATCCAATCTCATGGTTTCTTGAACATTCGCGTTAGCCTTAAACGCTAACACATACTAGCATGAGAGCAACCGTACCTCATTGGCCGCTGTACTTGAGAGAAATGCACAGATCTTCATTAAATAAATTAAATTCCTCAGTGTATTATGTAAAACCTTTTAGCATATAGGACTAAACCGAGATAAGCTGTGTCCACAACAGAAACGTGCTTCAAAGAAAAAACAACCGGCTCTCTAATTAAATCCTCCGGCTGCAATAACAGAACATTGGTTCCGTCATTAGTTTGATTTTAACATTAAATTATTCTTAATACTGTACTTTAATACTATGTATTATTATTATTATGTGTATTTGTGAACTTATTACTCATTTTCATGCATTTTAACCTGTGTAGTTATTTATCTATTTATTTGTTCTGACTTTGATGGCAGCTACATTATACATTTTCAAATCAGATATTTTTCAACCCATATACATATGCCCCATCTTCAGCTGCACATTTATCAACACAACAACAATCGTTGCCTTCACTATATTTTTCAAATGTGTTTTACAAAAAAAAAGTGTGGTTGTGGAAATGACATTGGGTGGTGGAAAAGACGAGGAGTAGTGGAAATGACATTACAGATATTTATTGTTTTTCCACTGAGAGAGAGAGAGGCAAAAGACCAAGAGAATGACTTATCAACAATCAGTCTCACAGATCATTTAAAAAAATAAAAGATTTTTGCCAAGATTAAGACACTTGGTGAGAATATTTGACAATAATACAATAATAGTCAATATCATAACAAAATCATTACACTCATGAATATCATAATATCAAATATAGCCACAAATATCATAACATTCGTTGTGGATGAAGATCATGTGAGTTAAGTATCATAACAATCATAGTGAATGCCAACAATATCATAAAAAATCATGGATACAATAACAGTAGCCTATAAAAACACCATCAATATCATTCAAGGATTCAAGGATTCAAGGAGTTTATTTGTCACATACATTGAGTTACTAACGTAAAACCATGTAGTGAAATTGCATTGAAGAGAAAAGATGGATAAAGGGAAAGAAGAAGAAGAAAAATAATAATAATAATAATAGTAATAATAATAATAATTAGCCATTGGCATTAGTAGCTATTGTACATGAATAGTCCATATAAATAGGATTCAGGATCCATGTAGAAGAGATGTTTTGAGGTCGTGGATTTGTGGCTGAAGTCGGGACGCAGGAGTGACATCAAGTATAGGGGATGACCAACATTGCGTCGGAGATCACAGGATAGCAGCCGACACGCAGGCAGCGCCGTCCTCCTCCAAACACGGCCCCCTGTGAGCCGTCCTCCACTCCACAGGCAACCCCCGCAGTCCTCCACATCCAACACTCACAACGGGTCCCTGCCCGACCTCCTCCAAGCTCCGCAGATAAAGACGGTAGGGTAGACAGTGAAATGACGGTCGGTCGGAATGCATCATTTAAAGTATATTCACTTCGCAAAAAATGTCCAAACCAGCAAGCTCCTCCAAACCCACAGAGACCCCGCCGAAAACCAAACAAAAGTGACAACCACATTCAAGGCTACCTGTAGGCCACAGCACAGTGCCAGAAATGAAAAAGAAAAACGCAAAAAAGCCCAGAAAGGGTGAAAAACAAAGTGGAGGTACGGTCAACGGCAGCCATCGTACAGCGCCATCACCATAGCAACGACATAACAAACAGTATAAAAACACCATCAATAGTATAACACCATCAATATCATAAAAATCATGATGGATATCATACTGAAAATCTTAGTCATGTAAACATAGTATTATAACAATCATAGTGAATATCATAACAATCATTGATATAATAACAATATAAAAACATCATCCTCAGTAACCTATTATAATCGTGGATATCTTAACAACATGGGCCAAATGTTCAGGCGGAATCAAGACTAGTGCATAATTCCTTCCAAATTGAAGGTTCCAGCATCACATGCCTCTTTGTTACTGGTTGAAGTTCTGGAACCAGCCTGATCAGATCCTCTGATCTGTACCAAATTACATCCTCTCTCATGGGCCAGAAAAAACAGTTTGTGCCTATACGACTCATAGTTTTAACTAAAGCACAACTATCAGAGTCCACATCCTGTATAATGCCCGGATAGGCATCCCCATCATATCTCACAACACACCAACTTCCAATCAGTCCCTCATGCACATCTGTAATGGACTTGCTGGCAGATGTGCTTGGGATTGGCAATTCCAAGGCCGCCCTAGGGCTCTGTTCCTTAGGCACCTGCACTGTTTGAAGACCAAAACACTGACAGGTATTAGGTTCTGAGCAAAAGCAGCTTAAAGCTGGGCATACACTGTGCGATATTTTCAATTGTTGCTCTTGGCTCTAGCTCAAACTGCACAACAGAATTGCAGGGTGCAAAAGTTCGCAGCTCACGATTTAAGCTGGGCATACACTGTGCGATTTTTGGCCCATTTTGCCACGATTTTCAGTCGTGCGACTATTTTTGGGATCGGCCCGAGTTTTGCCTTCATCGTGTGTCGTGTAGTGTACATGGGGTAACGACAAGCGATTAACACCCCACGACTGCTCCCGATCAGAAATCGTATGGTCGCAAGAAAATCAAACCTGTTTGAAATTTTGGTTGCCCGTCATGAGCGTATCGCACTGTTGAAGCAGAGCCATGAGCCGATTTAACGCAATCCATCCCACAGCGCACGTGTAAAAACAAAAGTTAAATGGAAAAAGTCGGATAAGAATGGCAACTCCCTGGCGATAGAGGCACAACTGGTCGAACCGTGGCATGAAGTCATAACCTGCATGTGCCTAGGAAAACAATTCATATGTTCTGAATCCAATAATCTTACTGCTTCTCTAGTTGTCACTGTATTCACGTGTCGCCCAAACACATGCCTTTTCCTTTTTTTAAGGATCTTATGCGCACAGAATGGCACAAATTGCCAAGGCAGCGCGTTTGTTCTTGGTGAACATAGTTAATTTCTGTGTTCTTCTTCTGTTCAGAGTTCTTCCGAGTGTCATGTATAGGACGTACAGTGTGAGCAGTCAGATCCCATAAGAGCATCTGGTCGTATAATGTGTGAACATAAATCGTGAGCTGCGAACTTTTGCACCCTGCGATTCTGTCGTGCAGTTTGAGCTAGAGCCAAGAGCAACGATTGAAAATATCGCACAGTGTATGCCCAGTTTAAGACTCGCCAAGAAATTTCTCCTCGTCTTGTAGAAATAATCTGAAAGAACAATATTAATTTAGGCATTGGAGATTCTCATGATTATGTTGTCAATGGGGCGTGTGTATTTGTTTGTGTGCGCAGGCATGTGTGTGTGTGTTTGCACCTCTGGTGCACGTTTGTGAGTGCGTGTTTGTGTGTGTGTGTGTGCATGTGTGTACACGAGTATTACCTGATGTATTGTCATTGTTCCTTTTATGGTAGTGAGGTCATCAGGCAGGAAACGGTCCATCTGGTTGATTTCCTCTTCATTGATGTACATTATCTTCACAGACAATGGCTGGTTTAAGAGTTGCTCATACAAAATTTTGCCATTTGGAAGGTCAGTGCCCTGAGCAACAGGGGAGTCAGCTTGCCGTTTGATAGCAGCACCAATTCCATCTGCTGGGCCCTTGCCATGCCCAGCTTCAAGAAAATTCCAAGTTACCCTCCGGAATCCCAAATCAAATGGAATTCTGCTCAAAAAGAAAAAAATCTTCTTGGATCGATATTGGGTAGTTGGCCCATCACTGATGACATGAAGGGTGGTGGCTTCTTTGTTCAACTCTTTGAGGTAGGGCAGCACTATGTTTAGATGTGCCCAGATTGCCGATGGGTCGTGGCGCATACATGAGCTTAAGGAGCACAGGCTGACGACACCATCCTTTGTGTGGGCCACACCAGTGTGGAGGGTTGCCTGCTGGTGGGAGTCACCATAAAATGTTGCCTGGATTTCCTCCCCATACTTACAGATGTAATTCTCAGCTAAATCTATCTGTAAAACAATGCTGTCTTCATTGATATTTTCTTTCAACTCTCTCAAAGAGATGTACTGATGTTTAATGTTGTGGATGTGTTTTCCCATCTTATTTTTTAGTTGGTCTGAAAAGTCTTCGAACAGTGTCTGCAAGGTCCCATGAGCTTTTTCTTTTCCTGTGTAGTGCACTTTAATGATTTCTTTGGAGCCATCTTTCTTCCTTTTCTCCCTGTCCTCTACAATGCTTCTCCACTGGAACCACCATGTCTGCTCCCCAGCATCATAGGCTGATGTTTCAAGCTGTCTGTCTCTGCAATCTCTGCATTCTCTGTACATGCACTCCTTTGTCACATTCTCACATGAGACTGAGTATATGAGATCTGTTAGCTTTGATGTCTTAATGACTTTGTGAAAGAACAGCCTGTTGGCCATAAACTGCATGTTGGAGTGGAGCTTGCACAGACACGTGTCTCTATCTTTGATTGTGGGTTTAACAACCCAAAACGGCCTCTGTCTGCAAAACTCTGCATAGGAGAGTTTGACAACAGGGTACACAGGCCTAAACTTCACATGGAAGGCCTTCATAGATTCAAGAAGGAAGCGCTTTTGCATCTTTTTCTTCTTCTTTGTTATTGTCTCTTTTTTCCCTGTTGTGGCCCTACTGTTGTCGTCACGTTCGAAAAACTCAGTGACTTTTTCCTTCACATTTTGGCTGATTGTATTTTGTTGTGTTTTCCGTGTGTAATTTAGTTTGTTGGTCCTTGTGATATTTGACCTCTGAAGCTTTGCGGAAAAGCCAAATGTTTTTTTGACCATGGTACCTAGACGGTATTTTTTAATGACCTTACCAGCCACAATTTTCGAGATCACTTGCCGAGCCGTGTGATCGTCACATTGGTATTTCTTTTTTATTTCTGAAATTATGCTGTTGTGGAATAACAATGTCCTTCTTAATTGTTTCGTTCCTTGCTGTAGCTTCTGTTTTGTTTTGGCTTTTGGGGATTCCATTGTATTCATTTTCATTTCTTCAGGTGATGACATCTTTTCTTGTACTTTTCAACTTTTTTTGTGGCTCTGTCAAGCTTTTCTTTAGTTTCATTAAGGTCACTGTACACCTTTGTTCTCCATTTTTGTAACCTTTTCCTTCCCTTTTTTCTCTGTGTTATCGCTGGGGTATGCTGATGTGGTTCCTGAATTGCAATGTTGTCAGGTGATTGTGGTGGTGTTTCTGATGCCATTAAGCACTCTGCTGCTGAGACCATTTTAGAGATCTCTTTAAGTCTACTCCGTCTGTTTCTTTGTGCAATTCGCCACTGTCTTCTCATTTTTCTTTGTTCTCTTTTTGGCATTTCTGTGACAGACTTCACTACACCTTTCTCTTTTTTCTTTAAATATCTTTCTCTGTCTTTCCTGAGGAACTCTGCATATTTCACTGGATCTGATTTTATTCTGTCCCTATATGATTTTGATTTCTCTAGTGCTGTTTTCCGTGCCATCTAAGAAACAGAGACCTTAGTTATGTATTGTTTTCTTATAAATTAAATAAATATGATTTATTTAAAAATTCCAAGGGACATCAGTGTTTCCCATAACCTATGGCAGTCTTCAACTCATCGCAACAATCAATCAGAAACATTCTAACCCACTCCCTAACATTGTAACCCACTCCCTAACCCCTCTAAATAATCTCAAATAATTTGTTGGGAAACACTGGACATGATATATAAATTATGTTTTTACACTTTGTTATTAAGGAGTAAATAATAACTGGGCAAACAACAGTTTAATAACAGTCATGTCATTTCCACTCCAACCAGTCTTTTCCACTACCATGGAGGCAGTAGTGGAATTGACGGTTGTGGAAATGACATTTTCTCACTTTCCCTCCAAAATATCATGCCTGCTTAGCCTATTAGCATTAGTTTTAAAATTAGCATTAGATAATCACAAATTACAACTAACAAATTTTTAAAAATCAAATTTTTTTATATGAGCAGTTCGGATATGACATGCAAAAAGTGTTCACTAAGTTTGAGCCATATTTACCTTGAGATGACTTGTTTTTACTACCCCCTGTGGGGATCACTCTTTCATGAATCTATGAGGTTCCCTTTGGAGTGTCTATTGCTATGGTTACTCAGTAAACAAATCTAAAGCAATAAGCCTGGGATTGTATTTTGTACAGGGTTGTGGAAATGACGGTAAACCCAAGGGACAAGTATTCTACATGTGAAAAATATGACATATTGAAAGTAAATAAAAAACAACAACAATATATTTCATTTAAATGTATTGTAATAAATACTTTATGCTTGAATTTGACATTATTATATCATTAATTATAAAGTTAAACAAGGTCAAAGACCAAAAGTCTGACCTAGGGACAGAGGCGACACAGGGGCAGCTGCCCGGGTAAAAATATATCCTGCCCCCCCACCTGCCACCCCATTTTATTTTATTATTTTTTCATGAAATCTTTTTTTTTTAATGAAATAATGAAATGATCTATCCACAGTAGCACAGCCCTTAACATTTTCCCATCTATCCTTGCCTATTTTTCAAATATACATTCCCACCCCCCTCTGAAATTTTGAAATGGTTTCACCCCGAGAGACGTTTTTCTCCAGTCATGATTTTTCTGGGTCATCATAACACTACCGCAGCTAGGATAGTGGCCAATACTAGTCATTCTCTCCACTAGCTTGCTCATTGACCTCGGGGGTGTGCGAAATCTGCGCAACACAAAACTGAGAGTTTGCAAAGGTTACACCAATTATTGAATACTCAGCTTTAACCTCTGGTTACACTCATACTGAACACCACATTTAAAAATGTTTATCAATTTGTCATTAATGAGGTTAAAAAAAAGTTGATTGCAATGGCTATATAAAGCGAATATTCCCCCTAATAATCTACCGAAGCCGCAGAAACAAAGTTGTGCTCATTAACTTCGTTAAACAATATAACATTGTTTAACGAATTTTGAGACCGACAAGTATCACAACACCTAAGGCATGGAAACGTTATAGGGCCTACACAGCTGTGACAGTGGAGGAGAAAGTGACCAGATATGCTGCCCATTTTTAAAAATAACTTAACCCTTGTTTGGTGTTCGGGTCTGTGGGACCCGTTTTCAATTTTTATCAGAAGAAAAATTAAATGTGTAATAATTTTTTCAACCTCAGATTCATTGGCCTTGGCTCATTTTCGGTGAAGAACATATATCAGAACACATTTTCAATGACCACACACCGTACACCCCCCCTACACATTTATATTACATACAAGGTTCTCGGGTCCACTGGACCCGGAACTAATAAAAGTGTGAAAAGTGTAGGTCTCATGTACCTTCACTCTGTCTTCTTCCTCTCTAGGGCTGCTGAGTGTGTGTGTTTGTGTGTGTGTGTGTGTGTAGGTGTGTGTGAATGTGTGTATGTTCCCACAACATTCAAACATCAACACCGCCTGCTCTCACATTCCCGCGCCTTTTACCCTTCTCAAAAAATCAAATCAAGGAATGAGAGTTGTCCAAGACCTGACTCAGGGACTCAGTGGACATAACATCACATGACAGTTTTTTTTACCTCACACAAGCTGAGACTGGAGCTCCTAAAGAAGACCATGGTGGGGACGGTACCACCCCAGCTGCTAACAATGAAGAACAGGCCTGTCAATATTTTGTACACTGCTGACGCATCCCTGTCTCTTATGTGCCGAAAAAGTCAAGAATGTGGTACTCATGAGTACCAAGAGCATCAATAGCCTGAGATCATCATGGACTACAGTATAATGCCACAAAAGAGGGCTGGACAACATGGACAAGCTTGTGGCTGCCTACAACTGCAAAAGAAGGAAACTATGCTCGCCATTGTTGATATTCTTTGACATACTGGACACCTCTGTGTAAAACTCCTTTGTCATCTGGATGGCACTGAACCCAGAGTGGAACTGAGGAAAGCTCCAAAGGAGATGCCTTTTTCTCGAGGAACTGGGTAAGGCACTGGTGAGACCTCAAATCCAGAGAAGACAACATGTTCCCAGAACACCAGCTTCTGCAGCAATTATGAGGAGAATACAGGATGAGAATGCTGGGGCCTCATCCACCCAACCTACAGAACCAACATCTGCAGAGCAAATTCCTGATGTTTTCATTATTCTGGACAGCAACAACAAAAAAGAAGCATTGTGAAGTGTGTAGACACAAGATGGACAGAAAAATACAATATACATGCTTCAAGTGCAAGAAGTACATATGTAACACACACACACACTTTGTTGTTGCTGTCCAGAATCACTGGTGTTGTTTAGGCTGGTGCGAAATGACAGTGTGTTCAATGGGGCTTATGTGTTGACATTGACTGTGTTACTGGATGTGTTCAGCTTGGGTTACGTAAACTGACCTGAATGTGTTGAATTTCCAATTAGGTTCAAATTAATAAAAATCAATAGTTATGAAAAATCTTGTTTCATTTGTAAAATTGTTGATTTTATCAGAAAATAATCAAAAAACGAGTAGCATATTAATTCATAAATCTGATTTAACAAAGCTAAGGGAAAATATTAAATATAAATGCTGTTCATATGGCCTGTAATTTGGATAAAGTAAACAACTGTTAAGTATTTTAACATATAATTGCTTGATTGTGTTGATTTAAAAACCTTAAAATGGAGCGGGTCCACCAGACCCACGAACACTGGCTGAGTAACAAAAAAATGAACACCATACAAGGGTAACGTTTTCATCTCGTCACGTCGCCTATGTTGTGAGAGTGTGGAGTCGTTTGACCTTTTGTTTGCAAAGGGTAATATGGAAATATAGTATATGGCATCATGTATACGAGATTTTAAAATCACTTAAGCCTACTGTAAAATAAAAAGTCTACCAGTAAACCAAATAGAGTGGAAGACGGAAATTTGAAGACGACGAATAATTTTATTAAAAGCAGACTGCATAGCTGGCAATTGCTAACCGTCAGCTTGGCAGTAGATGAGATGTATGTTAACTGCATGCTCATTTCGTTAATAACTCATTTTTGCTTGCTGAAAAATGATCATCAGGGTGAATTATCAGTTCCTTTTTTTCTCTTAGACATAGGATGGTCAGCTCAGAAAAAAAGCATACACAAAATTAGCTGTAAAAGCACTTCTGACACTTGTAGAAATGGATAATAGGCTAATCATAATCTGGTTGGAGGGCGCGTAAGGCAAGACGTATGGTTTACTTCAACTTTGTGGCTATTTACTTCGGTGTATTTGTTTACACTATGGCTAAATATGATTGATATATGGCTGTTCCAAAATGGCTTATGCATACTTGTATCGTGGTAGTAAGTGGATAGTGGTCTGGTTGAGATAGATATCTTAACCTTGCATAAAGTGGGATTCTCCTGCACTGTTTTTACTTGCAGTCAATCCGTCTGTGACTGTGACAGTGTCACGTTAGCAATGAGTGAACCTAGTGTTAGCCAACAGGTTACGTTTTGCCAGATGCAATTCCCGGTGGAATTTACGTTTATTTTCTCTTCTGGGCCCATATGCATCAAGACAGGATAGACTTAATTCTATGGGCCTACAGTAGGCATAGATCTACAGTAGGCTACTGGCCACAGGTTGCTCTTCTACAAAAGACTGATGCTCAGTATAGGCTATATAGATCTATGTCTTGTCATGCAAGGTGGGGTAGCTGCGAGCAGATAGTTGGAAAGTTACATGTTTATCTTGTTTTTCCGCGTTTTCCCATGCTCCCTCTCTCTGTTATGAAATTTGCCAGGCGATGTAATTTATAAATTCCCAATGGATGTTACATAAGTTCGTTTTAGTGACAACGTTATAATAGCCGGATTGTGGTTTCAACACTGTTTGGAAAACAGTACAATGCGTACTCTTTTATTGACTGAATAGCGCAAATACCTATCAATAGAATACAGTGCATATTGTAATGAAACGTCAAACGGATGAATGCATTAATGCATAACGTATGTCTCAGATAAATTGTATTTATACAGCGCCTATAACTAAGGCATTGACTCAAGGCGCCTTACAGCAAGGAGCAATCAAGAGTGATGGGCAAGGAAGAAAACACACTTAACTAGTCGCATGTGTTGTAGTGCATACATATGAGTATGACCAGGTATCAATGTAGAGAGGGAGAGAGAGACAAGGTGGAGAGAAAGAGTTGTGCGGCTTAAGGACTTAAACTTAAAATGCAATTTTTAAAATATGGTTTGATGTGATGTTAGATTACATCCTGAGGGAATATACTTTTAGATAAGATGGTTTAAGTGGTTGAATCAGTTATACCTTAATGGTACAAACAATGGCTCAGCGATGATAGTGTTTCTTGATCCAGTTTCCTAAGCCCCCCTTCTGGGACCTCATTCCACACCTTTGCCACCCCAAGGAAAAATCTCTAGAACCGCCACTGGGCGAAATGGCTTATAACACATACAGTGGCCCCCAGACACGTAAGATCAAGAGGATACACCTCCTACATTTGCATGGTCCACTCAAAGATTGTTTCGAACCGTCTCTGGTCCAATCCCCTGTTGCTTCATGAATTTGCCAGAGGGGGAGAGAATTCTGAATCGTTTCGTTCTAAGCTTATTAAATGAGCCTGTATCAGATGTTCTAGCAGTGCTCCTGGGTTAGCCTGGCTAACGCGACTGAAAAGCTCTTACAAGCTTAGTCTGGCCATGCTACATTGCTAAATGAATTCTGGGAGGCAGGCTTAACCTGCGTTCATAAGATGCCTCTGTATACTACTTGACGAATCTACAACCAGTAGGTGCAGCTAAAGCGGCAACATTTCCGGAAAGGTACTGGCTTGTTGAAATTCATTCTGGACTCTATCTGACCACATTAAGACCTCGGAATACTTCGGTTTGGCTTTAGTGACCCTCTACCCACTACCATGTAGGTGTAATGTTGTTTGGAACTGTAGAGGAGGTATAAAAGTTGTGTTTTGTAGCCGCAGGAACAACATGCCCTGCTCACTTCCAGGCTAACAAGTTTTAGCTCAAAACGGTAAAATAGAACTTTCTCAAAACACATCCGAATGATGTGATTTTAATGTCAACTCAACGTATGTACACCCAATCATCCGTAAATTGACCTAAACTGTATGTTACTCCGGATTTTTCCTTTTAGGTATCCAGTGGACCATACCAAAATTTCACCACCGAATCCTGCCTGCTTCTACATGTAAATTTCAAACTAGAAATGGCAGAGCTGAAACAGGCCAATCTGAACAGAGGCCCACAGTTACATAAATGGAGAGGGATACACCTCCTACATTTGCATGGTCCAATCAAAGATCGATTATAACCGTCTCTGGTCCAACCGCTTGTTGCCAGGTTGAATTTGAACGTTAGCTGAACGCTACATGTAGCTAAAGATGTAGCACACTGATGGCCCAATGTGTGCAGGTCATCTCTCGTGCATTTACAACTTCAAGGGCGATTTGTTTTGGGGAATATCGTGAATCCCGTTAAATTATTTATTTTTTAATATAGATGATCAATAACTATAGCCTGTGTTGTGGTTATTTTAAAGAAATTGTGCAATTGTCATATCCAGCATGATATCAGTGAAACTAGAGCAGCAACCTGCAAAACTTTCCATTTTGTTTACTGCTCTCTGCAGTTACTGCTTTTGAAGAGCCCGTCTTCAGTTCTGATGTACTGTATGTATGTAGGGGTTGGAAGGTTAAGGGGCAGTGTGTGTGTGTGTGTGTGTGTGTGTGTGTGAAGGGGGAGCAGTGGCCTACTGATGATTCCGAGGGTGGTGGGCAGTTTGTTGTGAAAGGTGACTCAGTAAGAAGCTGATAAGGAGGGGGCAGGGGGACCCGTGTGCTGTGTATGTGGGGTAGTGTCTCTTACTGGTGATACCATGGAGGTATTACAAAACCTGGAGAAAGTGACCAAGTCCTGTCCCCATTCATTTCAATGAGAAATGCAAAGCTAGGAAATTCAGCCAAAATGTAACAATTTTTTCATCATTTAAAATGGAGTTTTATGAAGCCTTTTCCCATGTGTCCACACACCCTTCTCACTTTTTTTCACCCCAGACCAGTTTCCATGTCTGCAGGATATCTGTAACAATAACTGTTTTTTTCTGGGAATGATCTCCAGTCTAGACGTTGATACACCACTTCCTCTTAATAAATTTGAATCTCATAATCAATAGGTGAAAAATAAATCCCTAAATTCCTGTACAGCCTCTTCAGAAATGTGTCTTTTTGAATATACAGAGAACTCTCAGGATATTATTTAAAATGTCATTGTAATTATATAACATTGCCTAAGAGGAATGCTAAAATTTACTATGTGTAACTATAACATTTAATTATACATGTGTAACAAACAACAAACCATGTGGTGTGTTTTATATCGGATTACATTGTTGCACGTTATAGACTCAAAAGTTATTTGGTGCATACATCTGCTTCACAATGAACAAAAATAGATAGATAGAGATAGAGATACTTTATTAATCTTGAAGGAAATTAAGGTGTCCAGTAGCATACACAACAAGGCACAAGACAATGACATCCATACAAGTATACATACTAACCAAGCGCGACCCGACAGTAAATTAACCTAGACATAGTCACACCTTAATTTAAAACTATAGATGTAGATATAACTTACATCCTTATTTAACCCAAGGACTACATACATTTAACTAAAATGCAGGTAGATTATAAATAATTTAAAATTATAAAATAAAGCAGACTGGAAGGCAGACCACAAATAAAGTGTGCTATTACAGTATGTGTAGGCAATGAGCAACATACTAAGTAGGATGGACAAAGGCAGTCAGGTGTAATGGAAAAAGACACAATATAAATAAATAATGCCAGCATAGTGCAAAAAAAAAAAAAAAACAATAGTGCAAATAGTAAAGCTTGTGTAAAGTACTCAAGATGCAGGTGGTGATGATACGATGATACTGATGAGGGTGGGGTAGTCAAGTCAAGTCAAGGCAATATGTGCTGTTGTGAAGAGTCTCCGGGTCTAGGACATCAACACACAGCCATAAATATTACTGTTTAATTGTGACGAGTCTCCGGGCCTGGGACATCAACACACAGCCATAAATATTACTGTTTAATTGTGAAGAGTCTCCGGGTCTGGGACATCAACAAACAGCCATAAGTACTAAAAAAAAATGCTTGAAAGTCAAAGACACCTCTTCCTTTCTGTGTGGCATTGAAGAGCTGGATTGCCCTAGGTACAAATTACCTGTGCAACCTGTCTGTTTTGCAAGGGACAGAGAGGAGCCTATTGCTAAACAAGCTCTTTTGCTTGAAGATAGTGTTGTACAGGGGGTGCCTGTCATTGCCCAGTATAGAGAGCAGTCTGTTCAGGGTCCTCCTATCTGCAACTTATGACAGTGACCACCACAGAGCCTACGTTCCTAATAAGTCCATCCAGTCGCCCTGCATCCCTTTCTTCATGCTGCCTCCCCAGCACACCACAGCATAGAAAAGGACACTGGCCATGACAGACTGGTAGAACATAAGCAAGAGCTTTTTGCAGATGTTAAAGGACCCCAGCCTCCTCAGGAAGTATAGCCTGCTCTGTGTTTTTTTTGTACAGTGCGTCAGTATTGTCAGACTAGTCCAGCTTATTGTCCAGGTGTACCCCCAGGTGTTTGTAAGTACTGACAGTTTCAACTGTCCTCATGAATGACCGACTTTACATGCGCTCTTCTGAAGAAACGGAACAATGTATAATTTTAGCGCACTGGAACCGTACACTATTGGGTCAAACAGAGGTAGCAAGACCAAGAAATACAGAGACATAAATATTGTTAGACCAAATGGTATTTGTTTGCTTGTTATGCGAACTTGAATGAATTCAAACATAGCACCAAAAAAGAAGTTTATAACAGTCAACAAATGTGGTGTGCATGTTTGAAAGGCTTTTTTTCTACACTCCTTGGATGCATTTATGCAAACTTTCAGAATGCAAGCATATGAAAACAAAATCACAGAGAGCTGAGGAAACATATACAAAGCTGTCATAAAGAGCCCCAAAATGTTATTTACAAAGGTGCTGGTGCAGGAAAGATTAACCAGATCATAATTTGCACAGTGGGTTTTAAAAATTATGTCACCACAAAATGACATTCTTATTGTCAATACTAAATACAGTGCAAAAGTGCAAAAACTAAAAAGCCAAATGATTACAATGAAAGTTTTCACCTTTCTTGGAGACATTTTTACATGATAGTGTAATGGGGTACATATGGCAATATAGCGGTCATATCCCATTACAGCCAGTGTTGCCAGTTCAACAATACCATAGGTATGTAAACAAAATATCTGAATAAAACAATTGACCAAAGATATTGTGTATGACCTAGTAGCAAGCTTAACCAAAATATGAGGCAACAAAGCTGTGCTTCCATATATACCATTACATGATAAATTGCAAATGAAAAAGTACATAGGCTGATGTAGGGCTCGTTCTTTATAAATCACTGCAATTAAAAGTGCATTCAGCGTAATGGATAAGATATATGGTAGAACAAAGAGAGTGATATACAAAGAATTCTGATCCTCCATTTTTTCATACGCCCTGAGGATGAAAATTGTTGCTGAAGATATGTTGTTCATGGCACTCTGCAAAGAAATAATAAATAAATACAGTAATGTGAGAAAATTAAAGTTCTGAAGATAAGTAATAATGAAAAGACTAAAACTAAAACAGTTACCCAGTTTCAAGTGTAGGCTATATGGTTCAGTGTAGCTCAGTAAACAGTTAAGGTTAGGAACTAAACTGTTGAGGTTAAAGTGAAATCAGGGCTCTTATATTTTCAAAAATTAGAAAGACTCCAGAGACATAACCTGCATGGGCAAATGAAATTCCTCTATACTAAAAGGACCAATCAACTTAGCCATGAGTGAAATTATGGTGGTGGTGATGGTGGCGCAGCTAGTAGACTAGAGGTCTTATCCTATTGCGGGAACTGAATCGATGACGTAGGAGGTTATTCCTCAGAAAAACGTGCAGAAGGCTGTTGTTGTTTAAATTAGAATAGGCATATCACATGACAAGATTAAGCATCTGTGCCTATGGGCCAAGCTATCAAAGTCAAAGTAAGACCACAAATCAATTAACACATTGACATAATATTTCAACCACCGGAAAACATTTGCGAATACCAGGGAACAATACAATTTCATTGCATTCATATACTGTAGCCTACGCAATGACAAAAATAAGAAATAAATAATTTAGGGCTTCTTAACCAGCGTAAACCATTTAAAATGTGCTCCTCCTTTTCGTTCCATGGAAGACATGGAGGAGAAGATTGTAGTCACACACACACATACACACACACACACACACACACACGATCTCAGTGAAATCGATGTCATTTCGAAATTGTGCACTTCTCAAACTCAAAATTCAGTAGGCCTATGAAATCAGCTGCGCGATTTAAGATTATGCACAGTGGCGGTTTACACTGAATTGCGCCCTGGGCGAAAGTACCTCCAAAATAAGTGATTGGTAAGTTTCACTAAATAGGCCTAATGTTAGAATTTCTGTGATGGTTTGTATAGCCTATTATGATTTTATTGTGTTTTAAAAAGCATAGCAAGAAGCGGCCGTTGAACTGGTCCACCGGAGGATGAAAGTCATCTCGTAGAAACTTAGCCTATGAGCCAGGGGGATTTAAATAACCCTCCCTTGGCAAATGTAATATTTTGAGCAACCCTCCCCTGCTTAATTCACAAGTCGTCATTTTCCTTTTAGCCTTATGCAATGGAACTCCCTGGAACAACCCAGATGCCAGATTCGCCTGTGACCTTGATGATCACAGACCGTTTTTTTTTTTTTTTTTTGGTGAATCGTTCCTTGCTGATCTGCAAAGGCCTCGCGGTCCAAAGGAAAGCGCAGAGTGTGTTAGTCAAACTCGCAGGACAGGCCGATAAATGCGTGGCTGTTTGCGTGTTCTTCTCGTTCCCACTCAAGCAAGCAAATGCTGGCCTGTCATTTTGGTTTTCATTTTTGAGAACATGGTAGAAGGTCGTACTCTCGTATTTTAGGCTAATTGAACAATATTTAGTACAGTAAACAGACGAGGATTATAAAAAAAACAGGAACAGAATTGATTTTGTTTGATAATTTCTTGTGGTTGTGATAAATGTAGTGTAGAAAAAATGATGAACAATGTAGCCTAATATAGAATGTTTCGAACATTGGCATGTTCAAAATCGGCCGTGACCGACATCAAACGCAATATACTATTTCACCATGTAGTGGCGCTTTGGTGCGTTTCTCAGATCAGAATTGAAATTCTCGTAGTTCAACCTTCACAACATTTAGTCATTTGTGCAAATCATTGTAGCAATTTCTCCTTCCTCTGAACAAACTGCAAATGATTTTGGACATGTATCAGTTGCTTTAATACAATTCTCTGCTGTTTTTTAACATTTCCATTGCTTATGTCATGTCAGTCAAAATTAATTATAGGCCTACTTATGGATGCTGAATAGACGGTCTCAATAAAACTAATAGTCTTACTTTCATAGCTTGAGTCATTACATGCAAAATTGTTGAACTAGTTATCAAATGTCAAATATTAGCTGTCTGTCAAGCAATTTCTATACAATTTTTTATCTTTTTTTTCCTGGAAATGTCTCCGTTGAACAATGTCTCAGGTGAACTTTAGCTTTCACTCACGAGGTGTGTGAAGTATTACTGTAGTTGTAACCAAAGAACAGCCAGTTCACAGTCACTCATGGAGGAATCCCATGAACCCGCAATTGGCAAGTAAAGAATACAGTATATGAACTGAGTAGGACATACTGTGTACCATTTCTACAATTTTGTAACATAGAAGTTCAGCATCGTGGAAGAGGGGGGAGGAATGCAGGGGGAAAGGGGAAGAGGCAGAAGAGGCCAAATACATTACATCGGCAGCAGTGATTTTTTTTTACCCCTTGTAGTCACTTACTCCCTTAACTACAGCACTGTCTAACGTTACTGTAAATTTCAAATGACAAGTAGCCTATAGTATAGTTTTGTCCTGAGCATTTGTAGGTAGTGTCACTGAGTTCTGACCTTTTTATTCATTGGAAAACACTGAGAGAATAAACTGTCATAATGAAAACATGACTAAGCCATTTGACTATCTTGTTCATAAAGATGGTGTCAAGACTTTTCATTTTGATGGCACTGACAGTGTTATCGACATGAATACTTGCTTTTGAGGAATAGATTATCAATTTTGAGCAAGTGACATGCTTTTGCAGGTTATCCACTAGATTTTGCAGTTTGCACTAATTGTTTTGAGAAATGCACTAACTGCTGTGCAAATGTTAATAGTGATGTGAGAAATGCACCAAAGCGACTGAGAAAAACTGTAATACAGCCCTCAAAGGTGCGTAACAGTAAAAACACTCAAGTCAGGAGGAGAATACACCTAAGGAACCTTTTCATTAGATACGCCCCGATTTAAGGGTTGCCTCGCCTAGAACGCGCAACTGGGCTTTTGGTGCGCAAGTGACTGATTTGAGCCTATGGCAGAATGTGTGCAGGCTTAAAAGCGTACAGCTACGCGCTTTTTTTTACTTAAGTATTGCCATACTTACGTACCCCGGAGAATTCCGCCCTAATTGAGTAAATCAGGATCAACCCTTACCAGCAACTCATTTGCTAGCAGAACCCAACCACCACTGCAAATCGTTGCACTGTGGTTCTATTCTTTCAGCAAAGAAAATGTAAACAGCGATTCATATTGATTTTCTACGCCGTCCAAGTCCAAAAATACAATAACGTAAAGAGTAAAGAAATGGTCACCCCTCTTCATGCAGTCACGCTGAACTGTATGCTATTTATCAATAAAACGAGTTGCAAGGTAAAGAAAGTTTATGGTTGAGGTATGCGATGACCCTTTCATTTTTATAATATAAATTGTCATCATCTAGCAACAGCATCTAGCTACAGCATCTAGTTTCAAGACACAGTGGACTTTTTATGAAGAGCTGATATTCTGTTTTTAGATAAAGATTTGGTATAGCCTAGAACAAACTAATACAAGTTCATTCTCTCTGATAGCCCCACAAAAGATAGGGAACTGGAACAAAATAGCAGCAAAACCTGATCGCCTTACCATTTCCAAAAGATAACAAATATGTATGCTCAAAAAGAATGCAAACTTGCCGAAATTTCAACAAAAAAACGTACTTACCTCAGTAGACATTTTTACGCTGCTCTTGCCGGCTGGTAAATCTGCTGTAGGCTACTCAAAACAATCACGCATGGCTAGGGGGAGGAAGCCGGACACCTCATATGTATTTGATGTCTATGCTGGAAACCGGAGTACAAATGAGCGAACATTTACATTTCCGGTCTTTGGAGGGTGCTCGTGAGAGAAAAAACTGGATCCTGCTTAGTGCTCCTTTAACCTCAATTAGTGTAGGTGAAGTTGGTGCGGCCAGTAAACACAATTCACTACCCTTTTTACTGTGAGTAAATAATTAGTAATAAATAGTATTTTTAAATTCATGTCTATGGCTTGGCACTGCATTTTCTTGCCAGTGAAACTAGTTTATGACATCAACACCTTTATCTCTATAGTTTGGCCTGCCAGAAGACGACACATCTGTTTACAAAATATACATTTATTTTATTTACTCCCAGGATTGGACACATGCACGCACACATTAATCAACAAATGCATTATTTTTTAGATGTATGTATCCTCTTTTTATAACTATTGCCAATAGTAAAAAAAATCATGTGCGTTCCATGGCTGATAAAAGCAATCCTTCTTTACTTGACTTCTCATTCTCTAAAACATGGAATATGCTATGTTAATTCCTCCTAAATAACAACAGGGAAATAAGTCAGTTTTATTTGTCAATTTCTTCACATGTACTTGACATACAGAACAAAGGAATCGAAATTACGTTTCACACTTGTCCCATGCGTAGACGTTGACAACAATAAAGTGCAGATGCACAACATAAACAGTTCTAAACAATAAGGTAATGTTAAGTAACAAAAAAAAGTGCAAGTAGGCTTAGGGCATTATACTTAGGTAACATACTGTACAGGATATAACAAGACAAGACATAACAAGTCAACATACGAATGTATTGATTATCACTTACAAACATGAAAGGCCTAGGCTAACTCAAACAAGAGGATATCTGTAACAATAACTGTTTTTCTGGGATTGATTTTCAATCTAGATGTTGTTCCATCACTTCCTCTTTACAGAAAAAAATTGAATCGCATAATCAATAAGTAAAATCCCTATAGCCTCTTTAAAAATGTGTCTTTTTAAATGCCACTGTAATTATGTAATTAAACTTGCCTAAGAGGAATGTTAATAAAGATAAATATACATATACATATGTAACAAACAATGTGATGCCCTTTGTTAAAAGTGATCAGTTTAAAATAATTAAAGTTAATGATTACAAGCTAAAATAAACAAACAACTTAGCAGTTAATAAATGCATATGTACTATTTAAGTTAAGTAATGAATAATAATTGTAATTCATGTTAAAAGTCTGTAAAAACAGTTTTTTTTGAGAGAGTAAGACATCTCTTAAGCCGCCTTCACACTGGCATGTCTGGAGTCCGTAGATACGACAACACAACAACCGGAAGTGATTCATTTGCTATGAGGATACGGAGACCGTATGCGAAATGGTCCAACCGACTGCGGTGCGAAAAAAAACGTCTCTGTTGGGACCTCCGGATGCGTTAAAAAAAAATGAACTTCTCCGACAAATCCGACATTTCGGCAGGATTGCATAAACAAATCTGATTTCTAAACGATTTCTAAACGCACAAACGATAACGTTTCAAAGAGAAAAACATAAAAAAAAATTTGCACTAATCATCTTGGTACACACAAGCCCAAAAGTATGTTAAATAAATATGGTTGGTATCCTACTAGGCTATATCATAATTATATTTGTATATAATTATGAAACTTGTATAGTGTAATTCTTACATTTTCTGATGTTATATAAATATGACAGGAGAGACAAAATAATAGTAGGCTAATAAAAAACTAGAAATAGTAATTCCGAGGAATTACGTTTGCATGGTGACATGCAAGTATAATTGAGGAGAAGAGGAGACAGTATGATTATGTTACTGGTAGGTAGCTTAATAGTAGATGTAGAAATATGACAGTAGAAGTATTATAGTAACTATGTTAATTCAGAGTGGACACACAACCTCCAAAGAACAGTCAAAGAAAAGGCTACTGACTTTAATAGCAAGTCAGCCAAGACTTTGAGCAGATAAAGAAGAGTGAGGATCTAGTCTCTAATCTTCTGATTACAAACCAACCCAGTTCACCAGACTGAAAGACAAAAAAAAATTCCTCTCACTAATTTTCCACAACCATAGCGAGCATGAAGTCTCCCCACCATTTATCTACTTTGGTAACAGACATTTGACTCAGGGTGAAGCAACTTAGTGGAGGCGGGGCTTTCCCATTAACACATTAGCCCAGGTGAACCACACATTTTAACGAGGCACCTGTCGTAAATTAAGGCAATTAGCTGGAGAGGCTGGTTTTGCTGACTCACAAACACTCTCACACCATAGAAAGGGAAGTCAAGAGAAATTAAGGACACCTCAATAGTACCAGGTTAAGCAAGATTCAAACCCACAAGAGTTAAGGTGTCTGTTTATTGTCAGTTGTTGTCAACCTATGGTCAATGGCCTTATTCAAGGGTAAGTCACAAAAAGCCCAGCTCAAGTCAACACAAGTTGACAATTTAACAAGGCTGTTTTGCTGTCAACCAATTTAGAGACAGTCTATTCAAAGGAATGAATCAACTTAGGGTTAAATGCCTTGTTTAAGAACACTGATGAAAATAGACACAAAGAAGACCAAGACAAGTTGAGTCACAAGTATGGATTAGTGTATCACAGTAAGGGTTAGGGGTTGTACTGTAGGCGGGGTTAGTGTAGATGTTAAATTGTTATAATTTTAAAACTAAAATAAAACAATCTTGCATAGCATACACCACACGAGTGCAGTTGCAGTATTTAATAGTCAATAGTTTCCTTTCAACAACCTATGGTTAATTGTCTTATTGAAGGACATACTTAGACAAAGCCACAAGTAGCCCAGGTGAAACACACATGTTAATGAGCCAACCAGTTGAATCGACACATTGTTAACATTAAGGTAGTTCTCTTCAGTATAGGCAACTGCCGTAAATTAAGGCAATTAGCAGGAGAGGCTGGTTTTGCTGACTGCTGAACATAGACACAGTTGAAAATAGACACAGTCACAGTGGCAGAACTGAGTCAACATAAGAGTTAAGTTGTCTGTTTATTGTCAGTTTCACAAACACTCACACACCAGTGAAGAGACCACCATAGAAAAGGAACCCAAGAGAAATTCAAGACACCACAATAGTGCCTGTTACAGCAAGATTCGAACCTTCAACCTTGGGATCACAAACCAGTTTCTATACCCACTGACCTACCATTGCTCTTGTAGAGAGCTTTGATGAGTTGATGCTCAAAAAGAGTTGTAGCTAGACCAAGGTTTTTAAAGTCAAATAACTTAAAAAGTAAAAGTAAGTAAATGTTCAAAAATACATTGCACAAATCACACGAGTGGTAGCTACACAATGCAGTTGGAATTAAGTCGATAGGTTCAGCGGTTCAGGCTGTATTAAGTTCCAAAGAACCCATAGGCTTCATCTATAAGTACACAGAAAAATAATAAGAAGAAGAACAGGATAACAATAGTTTGCATGTCACCATGCAAACTAATAACAACGTTTTCCCACCAAAAACACTTTGCCGAATGATTCTGTCTCCTTCCGACGGTTTTATGGACGTAGCACGACATCCAGTAGGGGTCGTGTTGCGAATTTCGGAGTTGCATACGCATGCCAGTGTGCATAGAGCTACCTAGGGGGGGTGCTTCTGTTTTCTCTACTATCTAGGACGTCTTTTTTTTGTGTTTCTCGTTTCTCAGGTGTGTATTTTGCAACGTGTTCATGAGCAGAGAATAAGCTTCCTAAAGCAATTGAAAAGACGTGAAAACCAATGTGTCTCTAAACGTTTGCACCTAGGGAAAACATTCGTATTTTGTAAAGTATTTGTAAATGTGACTTTGCACAGTTACAAGTGATGTACATGATGCTTGTGTTATAAGTTAGGCCATTCTACCCCGATTACAGCAGGGACTGGTAGACAGTGATGCTGGTTAACCAAATAAATGGATATGGAGGCAGTTGTAAATAAATAATTAATTTATTTGCTTTCTGTTGTATTAAATGACTCAAGTTTCAATAAAATATTAGCCAGCAAGACAATAATAATCATAGACAAGAGGTTGCACGCACGCACACACACACACACACACACACCAAAAGAATAAATCAAAACAAATAAACAGGTCAAAACCCCTTATTTTAGAGCCCTAACTGCCCACAATTAATTGCACTTGACCGTAACCTAAGCAGTTCCCAATAAGGTGAGGTAATCACAAGAATAAACTGATACTGCAAAAAGGCACACACACCCCAAAAAGGATAATCAACCCACCCCAAAATGTTCACACCACACACACTGCAAAAACAGACTTTGGCCACTAGGGTGCAGCTTAATGGGCTACAGGCTATTATTCAAAGGAGAAAGACATGAACACACGAAACAAATACAAAACAAAAGCAACAAAATAAACAAAAACACACACCAAGCACACAACCTCAGCTACTATATTATGGGACCTAGGCCTACACGCAATACATTCGCACACACGCATCCATTCACGCATCCACACACACCACAGGAACGACCAAGGCTGGCATTGACACTGAGACTCAGCAAACAAAAACTAAACAACCGTGATAATCACTAAAACATTACACGAAAGGGGTGGTAGTCACACCAAGAAAAGAAAATAAACAAAACACCCAGGGAAAACAGTGGTTGCCCGGTCAGAAATCTTGCTTTCAGGGATATCCACTTAATGCGGTCATGGATAGTCTAGAGACAACCAACACACCCACTTTACGATCGGTCGCCAATGAGGACAAACCAAAGAAGAGAAGACCACAAGCACATCTCGACACACTAGAGTCAAATACATGAATATTAAACCATGAGCGATATGCACTACAACTGCAGTGTGATAAACGAGGGAAGATGTACATTGTTACCTCTTGTACTACTGAAGGCTTGAATACCGTTGTACTACCAGCTGTTAAACATTCCAAACTTCTCCAAAAAAACCCGCTATATTCCAACAACAGGGTGCTAGACTGTGAATGATCCCACTTGCTCTGGCGTCACTGAGTTACAACCGATTCCCAGACACACTTCTTACTATAAGCGGAAATTGCAGAATTTGAGCCTATCAATCCAGTACAACGCACAAGTGAATATGTAAAACAACAAAGCGAGTTATTATTTTCAGTGAGTCAGAATGATGAAAAGAAGCCTCCTGACACAAAAAACAATGAGGTAGAGCTACAAGACAACACACAAACATCCAATCCTGTTATCAACTACAGGAGAACAAACCCACCACCATTGAACTCAGAAATTAAACATGAACCAACGGTAAACGTGTATGCCACCAATGGCTACCTCCCAAACCCCTCAATGCAGACTACAAATTTCCAAACAATGCACAAGATTTTGCAAAGTACCTCATTCGTAAAGAACTAGTGAGCACAGGGATCCTGCAATTTGACGATAAACCCGAAAACTATTGGGCATGGAAAACCTCCTTAATTAGTGCAACAAATGACTTAAATCTGTCTCCCAGAGAGGAATTGGATCTGCTGACAGGCTAAACGCATTCGCATGGTGCATACACTGAACCCAGCTGCAGGTGCCAAGAGAGTGTGGCAACGCCTTGAAGAGTGCTACGGCTCTCCTGAGGCAATCGAGGACTTTCCAAAGCTGACAAACAAAGACAATGTTAAGTTACAGGAGCTTAGTGACATCTTAATGGAGCTACAGTGTGCCAAACAAGATGGTGCTCTACCACACAGCTCGTGGAGTCAAACAAATTGTTGAAAAATTTCCCTTCAAAATACAGGAAAGATGGACAACTGTAGGAACGCAGTACAAAGAGATACATAGTGTGTCATTTCCTCCGTTTTCAGTTTTCACCCAGTTCGTCCAACAGCAGGCAAAAATGAGGAATGACCCAAGTTTTGCTATAGCCCATATCTAAGTCTCTCCCCATACAGAAAAACCAAAACCATACAACCGCAAAACTACTGTGTCAGCACACAAAACAGAAATTGCAACAGAGCCCAAAGAAAGTAGTCCCAATCCACAAAAAATGGAGGAACCGGACCGCCTGTGCCCGATCCACAAAAAACCAAACCCGCTCAAAAAGTGCAAGCTCTTCCGAGAAAAACCTATTGGAAAAAGACAGGCCTATCTGAGGGAGCATCACATTTGTCACAGGTGCTGTGGGTCTGTCCGGCATGTAAGGCAGAAATCAAGTGCATAGAGTGTGACAGCACTAAACACTTCTCTGCAATGCACCCTGGCCCCACTCCTGTCCCAAGGAGCACCACACCAGAAAACAATGACAGCAAGGAGCAAAGTGAGAGCTCACCTTCAGTTATAACAAAGTGCACAGAAGTATGTGGCCAAGCCGATAGCCCACGTTAATGTTCAAAGTTAATTTTAGTCAGAGCATATCCAGAAGGCCGAAATGAGAAAGCTACCAAAATGTATACTGTAATAGATGAACAGTCAAATAGATTCAGTTCAGTTTCTAGTTTATTGTCCCCTGAGGGGGAAACTTGTCTTGCAGCAGTTTGATCACTGGCTTGGTCAGAGTTTTTCAGCATTTTTGACATAAAAACTAGACCTACTCCTTACACTTTAAAGACGTGCTCTGGTGAAGCACAAACCACAGGTAAGAGGGCAGCTAACTTCTGCCTTGAGTCTATGGATGGGAAAGTTAACATTCAGCTACCCTCACTAATAGAGTGTGACTCTGTCCCAGACGATAGAGCTGAGATACCCTCTCCCGAGATAGCATGGTATCATCCCCACCTGCTAGCCATTGCAGACAAAATCCAACCTCTTGATCACAACGCTCCTATCCTTTTCCTCCAGGGTCGAGGCATTATCAGGGTTCACAAGGCACGTGAGCAAATAAACGGGCAAATAATGCTCCTTATGCCCAAAGGCTAGATTTGGGATGGGTTATTGTGGGGGAGGTGTATTTAGGAAAAGCACAGAGCAGGTCAGAGGTTAGTGTCTACAAAACGCATACCTTAGATAACGGCCGTGCAACCTACTTTGATCCTTGCCCAAACAGAATTCACATTAAAGAGAATTATGGAGCCACAGTAGACATCAAGTGTGATACAGACAACCTAGGGCACTTTGTGTTTGCTAAGTCTGAGCGCGATGACAAACAAGCGCTGTCCATAGATGATAAAATATTCCTAACAATACTGGAAAATGAAGTCTATCAAAACGAAGGGAACAGTTGGGTTCCACCATTACCCTTTCGCCCTCAGAGAAGAAAGCTCCCAAACAATAGGGAACAGGCCCTAAAATGTCTCTCCTCACTCAGAAAGACTTTAGAGAGGAAACCTAAAATGAGAGATCATTACATCCAATTTATCCAGAAAATGTTGGATAACGATCAGGCGGAGCCTGCTCCACCCCGTCAGCAGATAAGGAACAATGGTTCCTGCCCACGTTCGGTGTATACCACCCACAGAAACCAGAACAAATACGAGTTGTATTTGATTCTAGAGCAGAGTGTGATGGAACGTCCTTGAACCAAGTCCTCCTTAGTGGTCCTGACCTGGGGTGGGTTTCCCAAAAGCATCGTTGCTAACTTCCGTAGCTACTTCCTGGGTTTGCCCGAAGGAGTTTCGGCACTACTGTTTCCCAAAGCCATAGTCCAGACGAAGCTAGTTAAGGTGTTTACAACTAACTTAGTCCGAAGCATCGGCACACGATGCAGGCGTTTTCCATAAGCATAGGCTGGACGAACGCTCGGGTTCTCCTTCGTTAAAAGGCTTCGTTAACACAACACCCACAGAGCTGTCGTTTTGGCAAAGTTATGGTCACATGATGCCTTTTTTGGCATTTTGGGGCTTAAAATGTCTGGGTTGTTCCCCCTTTGACGCATTACCGCCACCTACAGTTGGCTTTAAATACTCTTAACATGCATCAGCCTGTAATTAGATTAGACATTTTCCACCTGTTTCAAATGTAATAGCCTGACCCTTGATGTAGGCCTAATGACTAGACCATGATGTTTTATATCATAGGCTATGGATTGTAGGGGTATTTTGATAACTAAAGTCACAATGAACAACATTAAATCTTCACAAACATTGCAGAAAAACAACTCTGTAAATTGATTTTATGTCCGAATTGTTAATTAAACATATTTCGTAGAGGGTAGATATGTGCCCTCAGCAGGAATTGAACGTGTGACTTAATAACAAGATGCAATCGCATAAATCATAGTCTACTGCTCTAACCATACACCCATGAAGATGCATGGACTTTTGCATGGAGTCATTTGGTTTATTTATACATGTATGTTGTTTTCACTACATATTTAATATTAATTCATATGGCAGTTATGGCCTTGAGTCATTAATTTCAGTGAATAAGGTACATGATCGTGTGGACAAAGATTAGTAAAAGTTGTTAACAATGCCACACTGGCTTGTGAAATGAGGTTACACTTCCGTTTTTGAGACACTTTCAGCAGCGAATATATCCGAAAAGTCCCCGAACACTTCCGAAACATCTGTAGACTTCCTAGTTTTATCGAAACACGTCCGACCTCACGTTCTTACAACTTTCATCGTCCGATGGTGTTCGGGAAACGGGCGGATATCAAGTGCCAGTTGAGCGCCAGTTTTATGTCGATGATGGGCTCAGTCGCCACTCCAGAAGAAGCAATTGACCTGCTTGTTAGGACTCAAAACATGCTTGCAGAATCCAATCTACGCCTTCACAAGGTGGCGTCCAACTCCAGCAAAGTTATGGAGGCATTTCCGGCAGAGGCCTGAAAGATTAAGAACTCGGAGTAGATCCTCTCCCAGTCCAGAGAAGCCTAGGACTGTGTTGGAACCTACAGACTGATAACTTCACTTACCAAGTGTCAAATGAGACCAAACCGTTCACACGCAGGGGAGTACTATCCACATTCCCATTATCATGCAGGGAAAATCGCAACTCAGAGAGCCATCATCTGATGAGAGTGACTGGGACACGCCCTTACCTCCTGAAAAGTACGAGACGTGGATCACATAGAAAGAGTCGCTACAAGCCCTACAAAACCTCCAAATACCGAGGTGTTACAGCCCAGGTACATTAGACACAATGAGGAAAAAGGAGTTGTGCATTTTCTCAGAAGCCTCCACTGTAGCTATAGGGGCAGTAGTTTACCTGCGCACAGTTGACAGTGAGGGCAAGTGCCATGCTGGAGCACATCTTCAACTGGAGTCTCCGCCTCGGGAGGGTCCCAGCACTGTGGAAGACATCATGTCTCATTCCCGTCCCAAAGAAACCACACCCAAGTGAGCTTAATGACTTCAGGCCAGTAGCTCTCACATCACACCTGATGAAAACCATGGAGAGACTGGTTCTGGGGATACTTAGGCTACAGGTGCGCCATGCACTAGACCCATTACATTTTGCTTATCAGGAGAAAGTGGGCGTCGACGATGCTATCTCATACCTCCTACACAGGACACACACTCACCTGGACAAGGAGAAAAGTGCTGTGAGAATCATGTTCTTTGACTTCTCCAGTGCTTTTAACACCATCCAACCCCCCAGACTGAGTGACAAGCTCCTGAAGATGGGTGTGGATGCCCACCTGGTGTCCTGGATTGCAGACTACCTGACGCAGCGGCCACAGTTCATCAGACTGAAGGACTGCCTATCTGATAATGTCATCAGCAGCACCGGAGCTCCACAGGGAACAGTGCTCTCTCCAGTCCTGGAGTCACCCTGTACACATCTGACTTCTGCTACAACACGGAGTCATGCCACATGCAGAAGTTTTCAGATGATACTGCAATTGTGGGTTGTAACAGGAATGGGCAGGAGGAGGAGTACAGGAGCCTGGTGGAGGACTTTGTGCAATGGTGCAGACTCAACCATCTACAACTCAACACTGCCAAGACCAAGGAGATGGTGGTGGACTTCAGGAGGTCCAAGCCCGCCCTGGTGCCAGTCACCATAGAGGGGGTTAATGTGGAGGTGGTGAAAACATACAAGTACCTGGGGATACATCTGGATGAAAAACTGGACTGGTCAGTCAACACAGAAGCACTCTACAAGAAGGGGCAGAGCAGGTTGTACTTCCTGAGGAGGCTGCGGTCCTTCAACGTCTGCAGCAAGCTTCTCTGGATGTTTTACCAGTCTGTTGTTGCCAGCGTCCTCTTCTATGCAGTGGCATGCTGGGGAGGAAGCACTAAGAAGAGGGATGCTGGGCGACTGGACAGGCTGGTAAGGAAAGCTGGATCTGTGGTGGGAGCTGAACTGGAGTGCATCACTTCAGTATCAGACAAGAGGACCCTGAACGCTTTTATCCAAAGCGCTTTTATCCAAAGCGACTTACAAAACGAGGATAACAAGCACTATGCTCCTTAAGGTTTCTGCTATGTAGCTTGATTGTTATCCTCGTTTTGTAAGTCGCTTTGGATAAAAGCGTCTGCTAAATGCATAAATGTAAATGTAAATGTAACAAGCTACTCAACATCCTGGACAATGACTGTCATCCACTCCACAGCACTATCATGCAGCAGAAGAGCTTGATCAGCTGGAGACTACGCTCCCTGACATGCACAACAGACAGACTTAGGAAGTCATTTGTACCCAGGGCCATACAACTCTGCAATGCTTCACTGAAAGGAAAAGGAGAGTTGGACTTCTCTGCATAGTCTATCTGCACCTGAACACTCTTATACAATTACAAGACATTTTCTACAATACTGTGTATTGTTGACACTGACTAGGGACCCTACTGGCTACATTAGCCCACATGCACAACTCCTCCTCACACTGTAACTTCATACATGACCTGCATACTTGATTGATGCATGAACATGTATATGACTTATTCAGACTTATCCTTGCACTGATGCTGTAATTTTATATTACTAGGCTATTTTTATTTTTATCTTATTGTCCATATACTTATACTAGAACTGTTTTATTGCTATGCTGATATTTTTTATTGTCCATTTACATATGCACATATTTATTGCTGGTCAATAGACTTTTAACCTTGCACTATTGCACTGCTGGTCTCATTTGCACAACTACCTTGACACACTCCCCATACTGTACCTCAGTACATTCATGCGCATCTCTACCCACAGTATTTGTATTTTATTGTTATTTTTAGTAACTGTAGTATATGTTGTGTGTGATTTTTTAAGCTGCTGGGACCTTGAATTTCCCCTTGGGGATCAATAAAGTGTCTATCTATATCTATCTATCTAATGGGGAAGTCTAAACTTGCACCCCGTCTGGCACACACAGTTCCCCATCTGGAGCTGTGTGCTGCTGTACTTGCAGTAGAGATGTTTGAGCTTATTAGAGATGAGTTGGACATTGAAATGGACAATGTGACATTGTACACAGACAGTAGGATTGTGTTAGGTTATATACACAACACCTCCAGATGATTCTACATGCCAACAGGATTACACGGATTAGCGCATCCACACACCCCAGTCAGTGGCGTTATGTGCCAACTGAACAGAACCCGGCTGACCAAGCCACAAGGTTCATCCCAGCAGTCAACTAGCAGAATAGCATCTGGTTCTCAGGCCTACACTTTTTGTATTCTGACTTACACACAGAATCACAGAACACTAGCTCTTTCACACTTGTTGAACCAGAAAAAGACACAGAGATACGCCCAGAAGTCAAGGTGTCCAAAACCACCTTATCAGAGCCACAGCTAGGTTCAAAACGTTTTGAGGGACATTCTAGTTGGACCACATTGCGCAGAGTCATTGCCAGACTCATTCATGTCGCCAGGTCTTTCAAACAAAGGACAAATGGACAAAAGGGTTGGAGAGGTTTCAGTGAAATACCAAGCATGGAAGAACTTGAACAAGCAAAAGTTGTCATAATACAAACAATCCAACAAGACGCTTACAAAGAAACATTCAAATACTTCCAGGAAGGAAACCATACCATTTCAAAAGCAGACACACTCACTACAGCTTAATCCTGTGTTGGACAAAGACAATCTCCTACGAGTCGGGGGACGGCTCTCTTTTGCCGAACTCACAGAGAATGAAAAACACCCTCTGATTATCCCATCTGCCAGCCATATCGCCACACTACTAGTAAGGCACTTCCATGAACAAGGAGCTCATCAAGGGAGACACATAACTGAAGGAACTGTCCGTAGTGCTGGGTACTGGATAGTTGGAGGTAAGCGCCTTGTGTCCTCTGTAATTTACAATTGTGTGACATGCCGCAAATTGCGGGGCAAAATGCAGGTCCAGAAGATGGCCGACCGAGTGAAGCCTGAGCCACCATTCACCACTGTTGGCCTAGATGTGTTTGGGCCGTGGGCCGCTTGCAAGGAGTTAGGGCTAGACAGAGAAGACACACTGGTAGGGAAGTACCTGCAAGAGAGAGGATGTATTTTGAAATTCACCCCCCCTCACGCATCCCACATGGGGGGCTCATGGGAGCGTCTCATTGGAGTTGCCAGGCGCATTCTAGATGCCATGCTATTGAAAATCGAACAAACACACCTCACTCATGAGGTCCTAAGCACCTTTATGACCGAGGTAATGGCAATTATCAATGCAAGGCCCCTTGTTCCTATATCCACTGACCCGGACAATCCTGCAGTTCTGACCCCAACAATGTTACTAACTCAAAAAATGAGCACTGTCTCTGCTCCAGCTGGAAACTTTTCTTCTGGACAGCTGTTTGGGAAACAGTGGAAACATGTTCAACACCTTGCGGATACCTTTTGGAAGAGGTGGCAAAGGGAATATTTGTCTACACTGCAGAGTCGTTCAAAATGGACTGAAAACAGGCCTAATGTCAAAGAAGGAGATGTAGTCCTGCTAAAGGATCTCCAAGTCAGCAGGAATGAATGGCCCAGGGGACTAATAGTAAAAACATTTACCAGCAGTGACAAGAAGGTTTGCAAAGTAGAAGTGCGGATAGTTCAAAATGGAACAGTCAAAGTGTTTCTCAGACCAGTCTCAGAGATTATTGTTTTGCTTTCAGAGACTGAGTGAATGCTAAATGACCAAATGAATGTTATATGTTGTTGGTGTTCTAGTGATATAATGTGATTATATCAAGCATGGAGTGTGATGCCCTTTGTTAAAAGTGATCAGTTTAAAATAACTTAGGTTCATGATTACAAGCTAAAATAAACAAATAACTTAGCAGTTAATAAATGCATATGTACTATTTAAGTTAAGAAACAAATAATAATTGTAATTCATGTTAAAAGTCTGTAAAAACAGTTTTGTTTTAGAGAGTAAGACATTTTCTCTATTATCTAGGACGTCTTTTTTTTTGTTTCTCGTTTCTCCGGTGTGTATTTTGCAACGTGTTCATGAGCAGAGAATAAGCTTCCTAAAGCAGTTGAAAAGACGTGAACACCAATGTGTCTCTAAACGTTTGCACCTAGGGAAAACATTCGTCTTTGTAAGTATTTGATGTGTAAATGTGACTTTGCAGTTACAAGTGATGTACATGATGCTTGTGTTATAAGTTGAGCTGAATGTCAGCTAATTTATTCCATTGTATGAATGCTTTGCAGTTACAAAAAAAAAAGATACGTTCATAAAGATTTCTGCAATCAAGAAAGCCTTGTGGAGAACTTTATTTATTTATTAGCTGGCTGTCTAGCATTACAAGGGACGTTTTGTGAGGAGAGCACAAACAACATGTGGTGTGTTTTATATTGGATTACATGTCTCATGTTATGGAACCAAAACAAGTTCTTTAGTGCATACAACTGCTTCACAATGAACACAAATCATGAATGACAGAATTTACATGCGTTTTTCTGAAGAAACGCAACAATGTATGATTTTAGCACACTTGAACCGTACACTACAGGGTCAAAAACAGGTTGCAAGACCAAGAAATACAGAGACATAAATACTGTTAGTCCAAATGGCATTTCTTTGCTTGCTATGCGAACTTGAATGAATTCAAACATAGCACCAAAAAAGAAGTTCATAATAGTCAACAAATGTGGTGTGCATGTTTGAAAGGCTTTTTTTCTACACTCCTTGGATGCATTTATGCAAATTTTCAGAATGCAAACATATGAAAACAAAATCACAGAGAGCTGAGGAAACATATACACACACATCATAAAGAGCCCCAAAATGTTATTTACTAAGGTGCTGGTGCAGGAAAGATTAACCAGATCATAATTTAAACAGTGTGTTTTAAAAATTATGTTACCGCAAAATGACAGTTTTATTGTCAGTACTAAATACAGTGCAAAAGTGCAAAAACTAAAAAGCCAAATGATTACAATGAAAGTTTTCACCTTTCTTGGAGACATTTTTATATGATAGTGTAATGGGGTACATATGGCAATGTAGCGGTCATATCCCATTGCAGCCAGTGTTGTCAGTTCAACAATACCATAGGTATGTAAACAAAATATCTGAATAAAACAATTGACCAAAGATATTGTGTATGACCTAGTAGCAAGCTTAACCAAAATATGAGGCAACAAAGCTGTGCTTCCATATATACCATTACATGATAAATTGCAAATGAAAAAGTACATAGGCTGATGTAGGGCTCGATCTTTATAAATCACTGCAATTAAAAGTGCATTCAGAGTAATGGATAAAATATATGGTAGAACAAAGAGAGTGATATACAAAGAATTCTGATCCTCCATTTTTTCATACGCCCTGAGGATGAAAATTGTTGCTGAAGATATGTTGTCCATGGCACTCTGCAAAAAAAGAAGAAAATTAAAGGGATCATTAGTAGTAATGAAAAGACTTAAAATTGATGATAAAACAACAGTTACCCAGTTTCAAGTGTATATGGTTCAGTGTAGCTCAGTAAACAGATAACTAAACTGTTAAGGTTAAAGTGAGATCAGGGCTCTTATATTTCCAAAGACGAGAAAGACTTCAGAGACATAACCACCTTGGGCAAATACTAAAAGGACCAATCAACTTAGCCATGACTGAAATGTATCTTAGCAACTTAACACGGTTGATGGTGGCGCAGCTGGTAGAGGTCCTATCCCATTGTTGCGGAAATTGGTGATGTAGGAGGGTATTCCTCAGAAAAACGTGCATAAGGCTGAGATGGTTTAAGCATGGGACTTGGACTGACGTAGTGTAGGGAAACCCACGGTAGCTTTGAAACTTTAGCCTTGGCTCTCATTACTTTTCATATCATTTACAATTACAAATCAATCACTGATTCTGTGTCACAAACCAGGGTTCCTACAATTTTTCACATTTAAAATTCCAGACTTTTACCATACTGAAAAAGCGCGGAATTTTCTATTATATGGGTACTGAAAGTCAGTGCGCCACTGACCAGAAAAAAACGGGTCAGGAATCATTATTCAAAGGCTATTTTATGGGCGCTTGGTGCTTTGGGATATGGAAGAGTGCATCCCCATGCTGCTTCTTTCATCAGCAGGAGCAAGCAGCAGCGCGTATGCAGTCCTCGAAATATAAAATTCAAATGTACATCACATCACACCATGGTTATTTTATTAATATATATAATATTTACACTTCTTGAGTAATCACTGAGAATTAATAACAAGTAACTGAAAGGCTATTTGACCAGTAGTGGCGGACACAGGTATATAAATACACTTTTCAAGCTAGTGTGGTGCCATGTAAGATATGGGCAATCCTTTAGTACTGGATTTTCTGTTTTGTTTAGACCATGGAGGTATTATGAAACCTGGAGAAAGTGACCAAGTCCCGTCCCCATTCATTTCAATGAGAAATGCTAGGCTAGGGAATTCAGCCAAAATTGAACGATTTTTTCATAGTTTAAAATGGAGTTTCGTGAAGCCTATTTCCGGTACCATTTCACTTGGCCAATTATGTAATGCATTACTGATTGACGTAAGGTTGAGCAATAAGCTATATGGATGACAGGAATTGGCCGTTTACACGGTGCTCTGGATGTTACACATTGGATGTTTACTTCGGAGAAACACTTGGGAGCCCTTTGCCGTTAGCGCAGTAACATCCTTGAGGGAAACGAGTTTTCAGCAGTGAGGATATTACTGCGCTGACAGCAAAGGGCTCCCAAGTGTATCTTGCTATATAGATACTGAAGTTCACCACGATGATGATGACCTGATAGACGGCACTGGTGGGACTGTGAGTGAGGTGACAGCTAGTATGGATACAGTGGCCAGGGATGGTGTCAGCAGTCAACTCATAGCCTATATGAGAAACAAGTGAAAGCCTTGAGGAGACAAAAGTGAACTCTCCAGCGGACACTTGCGAAGGAAAGGAGACAGAAGTGGTCAGTAATCAGACAGAAGAAACAACTTGAAACTAAATTGGCAGGTGTCTTAAACCCAAATCAGCTTCGGAAACTAAGCCAGTCAAGACCACGGGGGACGAAATGGTGAGCTGACACAATCAAAAAGGGTCTTCAATTAAAGTTTGCTTGTGGTTCAACTGGATACAACTTGCTTCTTTCATAAAATCAACCTCTGCCATCAGAAAGGTCCTTACAGAGAGCACTGGAAGTGGCCCCCATACATCCAGAAATTCTTCATGAGGTTTTTGCATTTCTACAGTTGAAAATTCAGGCAATGAAAAAAGAAGAGAGGGAGTGTTGCCTCACTCTTGATGAAATGTCCATTCAAGCTGGTGTACAGTATGACAGAAGTGGGAGCTGTATACGAGGAGACGTGACTTTGACTGATCACAGTGGTGAAGCGACGCATGCCCTTGTGGTCATGCTGGGAGGTGTAACAACCAGGTGTACAGTATGACAGAAGTGGGAGCTGTATACGAGGAGACGTGACTTTGCCTGATCACAGTGGTGAAGCGACGCATGCCCTTGTGGTCATGCTGGGAGGTGTAACAACCAGGTAGAAACAGACTGTTGCATATCACTTCACTGGCAATTCTGTAGATGGTACAAAACTAAAGCCACTCATTCTTGAAGTTTTGCAGAAAGCCAAAGAGATTAGGTTGCATGTTACAGCAGTTACATCTGACATGGGGGCTTCTAACCGTGCACTGTGGCAGAGTTTTGGAATAGTGAGCTCCAAATTTAGCAAACAAGGAAACAAGGACGGATGAGGAAAAATAAGTTCAAGAAAAAACAGGCAAGTGGAGCACTAGGCAGCAAGAGCATGGCCATGCGAGAAATGGTGAAGTTTGTGTATTTAAAAAAAATGTAAATAGCTTGTTGTTACGAGCCCAAAACGCCACTTAAGGACTGCATAACATAAAAGAGGTCACAAGCTTCGGTTTGTGCAGAATAGAATGTTTATTGTAACAAAACGTGCAAACAACTTAGGGAAACGAAACAGTTACAGAGGACGAAAGGAAAAACAAAAGGAAAAACCTCACACTTCCAAACTTGTTGGTAATAGTCTGTACTGCTGCCGAAAAACAGAAAAAGGAGTGAGTCTTCCGGAAAACTAAATAACCTATACTTACTAAACCTATCCTAAAAAAGTGGTGAAAATAATTGACAAGGTAACCGTCAGGACAAAACTCAAATGACAAAGAATTGTACAATTAAACATAACGTTAAATAACCAGAAAAGACTAAAGTGTGCCAGCGTGTCTGCATAGGCCAAAGGCCCCAAAGAGAGAGAGAGACATCTTTGAAAAGGGCCAGTTTTTATACACAAAGGCCGACCCAATCAAATGGTCTCCACCCATCAGCCACAACTCCACCTACAGTCACAGGGAAACAAAGAAAAAAAAAGAATCCCACAACACAACCGTGTAACACCCCCACCCTTAAGAAAATAAATTGGGGGTGGCAATAAACAAAATGTATATATTCAACTGAAAACAAAATACTTATCTAATGTCCAGCTGAAGATGGTAGAAACTGGAAAACATTAGGATTAGCATTAGAATACATGTAAACCCACAATTTATTTATCTCTACACAAAAGGTTTTTCTTTTTAAGCACGGGAAAGTGCATCTGCCACAACGTTATCACGTCCACGAATATGTTTAATTAAAATATTAAAACCTTGAAGAATGAGGCTCCAGCGCATAAGGCGATTATTTTGATTGCACATGCAATTCAAGAATGTCAGTGGATTGTGGTCCATATAGACAGTAACTGGCTGTGCAGCACCACCTACATAAACTTCAAAATGCTGTTCTTGCTGGTTCATATCACAGTAGAGACACTAGAGGGCAGAAAAGCGCCCGCCATTAAACCAAACGAAGAAGTTCAATGCACTGACGAAAACGGCGCTACTCAACAAAAATATAAACGCAAACCCTTTGTTTCTGTTCCAATTTTTCATGAGATGGACTTAAAGATCTAAAATAACCACACCAGCCCAGGACCTCCACATCCAGCAGGTTCACCTCCAAGATCGTCTGAGACCAGCCACTCAGACAGCTGCTTAAACAATTGGTTTACATAACCAAACAATTTCTGCACAAACTGTCAGAAACTGTCTCAGGGAAGCTCAAATGCATGCTCGTCGTCCTCATCGGGGTCTTGACCTGACTCCAGCTTGTCGCCGTAACAGACTTGAGTGGGCAAATGCTCACATTCGATGGTGTCTGGCATGTTGGAGAAGTGTTCTCTTCACAGATGAATCTCGGTTTACATTGTTCAGGGCAGATGGCAGAGGGCGTGTGTGGCGTCGTGTGCACTTTGCTGATGTCAATGTTGTGGATCGAGTGGCCCATGGTGGTTGTGGGGTTATGGTATGGCAGGCATCTGTATTGGACGAAGAACACAGGTGCATTTTATTGATGGCATTTTGAATGCACAGAGATACCGTGATGAGATCCTGAGGCCCATTGTTGTGCAATACATCCATGAACATCACCTCATGTTTCAGCAAGATAATGCACGGCCCCATGTTGCAAGGATATGTACACAGTTCTTGGAAGCTGAAAATGTCCCAGTTCTTGCATGGCCAGCATACTCACTGGACATGTCACCCGTTGAGCATGTTTGGGATGTGCTTGACCGGCGTATACGACAGCGTGTACCAGTTCCCACTAATATCCAACAACTTCGCACAGCCATTGAAGAGGAGTGGACCAATATTACACAGGCCACAATTGACAATCTGATAAACTCTACGCGAAGAAGATGTGTTGCACTGCAAGAGGCAAATGGTGGTCACACCAGATACTGACCGGTTCTGAGTCCCCAGACCCCCAATAGAGAAAAAAACTGCACATTCCAGGGTGGCCTTTTATTGTGGGCAGTATAAGGTACACCTGTGCACTACTCATGATGTCAGATCAGCATCTTGATGTGGCACACGTGTGAGGTGGGATGGATTATCTCAGCAATCCGCATTAAACCTTTTTTTAGCAGAAGCTTTCATTAACCTTTCATTACCTGAGACCCCGTTTACACATATACTTTTTCTCTTAAAAACTGAGACTTTTCCCTTCGTTTGCGCCTTTCATTTACACACAAACGGAGATGTCGCCTCTGAAAACGATTCTTTCTAAAAAAAAAAAAAAAAAGCTTTTGGATTCACGTTTGCGTGTAAACTGCAAAAAACAGATAAAACAGAGTTTTAGGCAGTCTACACGTGGACTGCTGTCTGGTGGGAGAGCTTGAAAATGAGGTGGTTGTCCCGGAGGAATGGCGTGAGGCTTCTGATTGGCTTGTATGGCTTTATATTCGTTTATCAAAATACCCAGGTATGTGTAAACGTAGCCTTAGTTTGCTAGCTATAGGGCCACAGCTTTGCCTATGCAGCTAAATCGCTATTTTTACACCATTAACAAGGTTCAGAGTTACTCCACACTTCACTGGTAGACTTCTGAGGGCCCTGACATTTAAAACATTATTAAAAAGACAGTTTATAAAGACAGTACCTTCTCAGAATTTCCCGTCGCCACCATCTTGAAATTAAATCTGTTCAAAAGGTCCGCTGTAATGGGTAAATTGACCTATGGGAGAGCAGCGCAGACTCACGTGTCTTAGTTCTAGTAAGTTCATGCATCTAGCTGTATTTTCTCCTGCACGTTAGTTGAGATGAAGGCTGCTCTAAGTTCTATGTAACACCAAAGTCATATGTGTGCGTGTTGGATCAAAGTAAGTACGTTTCTAATTCTAACAGTGTTTCTTGATATAAATGTGATCGCATGATTGCTCCGACATCCATCTCTGAACGCATGCGATGTTTCTTTACTCATCCCGAATTCGTTAGCCCTAATTTGTTAGCATAAATAGGTCTCTGTGTCATTGATAACCTCCTGCGCTCTCAGAAAGATCGATATGTTCATGTAAACGGTAATAGTTCATTAATCATTTTGTTGAGTAGAAATGTACTCATGTCACACTAGTAAACACGGGTGCGCACGGTGTCTGCATTTACCTCAGGCCACGAGTCCCTCATGTGGTTGTTCATACACGTGTATGCTGCGTGTACAGTGTTTCTGTTGCCATTATGCCTAATTCAAATGCGTAAGGTCAAGGAGCATACTGTAATTGTTATGTGACATATGTATGTATGTATATATATAATTTGTGTATGGGTGTATGTGGCCTATGTATCTACAAAGATGTTTATTATTATAGATACCTATTATTATATCTTCTGTATGTTATTTCAGAACCACACAACTGAGTAAAAGAGTTATTGGAATTGGTGTTGCCTGTCTCCTTCAAGCTGAATCAGACATCATCCCCAGTTCTGACCGACTGTCTGTAGCGTCCTTATTACCTACACTCCTTACTTTAAATTCTCTACATTACAAAATCAGTCGATTTAATTAAATTAGTCGATTGACATGTTTCAACCATATAAATGTCTTTGGTCAAACTCTTTTAAGTTTCATTATTTGTTGGTGCTTTAGTGCTCATGTAGACAGTCACCATATATTTTCAGCTGAAATCCATGCTCTTCTACAGAATATAATTTTCAATATGTTCCCCTGTCCTATCTGTTTGTCAATCGACTTATTGTGGTTTAATTTGAAGATGGCGGTGACCACAAAATTCTGTGAAGGTACTGTCTGTATTTACGGTCTTTTTAATGAAGTACTTGTTTACTTTCAAAGTTCTCATTGTCTGGTTTTAAATGTCAGGGCCCTCAGAAGTCTACCAATGAAGTATGGAGTTACTTTGAACCTTGTTAATGGTGTGAAAACAGCGATTTATCTGCATAGGCCAAGTTGTGCCCCAATAGCTAGCAGTGTAAGGTTACTGAAAGCTTCGGCTAAAAACGGTTTAATGCAGAATGCTGGGGGTGAACAGAGGTGAGCATTGGATATATGTTTGTACTCGGTAACATCTTCCAGTACAGTCCAGGTCCAAGTCACACCGGACTTCTCCTTTAACCCTCTCATGCATGAATTATGATAAGATCAGTCAGGATTTTTTTACTAAGTGTTTTTATACATCTTTAGGGATTTAAAACAAGGCTTTATTCTATAAAGATATATTTATCTGTCCACTCAAGTGTACTTCATTCATTTTGTACTGTAAAAAACATCAATGCAATAACATGGTAGTTATGTAGGTATAGTTGTAATTTAGTTATACAGTTGTAATATTGTATTATGTTGGAATAGTGTTCAATAGAGCTCACTATTTGAGCTCTATTGATTGATTGATGTAAAGCAAGGTTACAAAATAAAGACAATCTCTGAACTGAGGATAGTGTAACAAAAGTAACAGTCACTGAACTGAGCGTAGATCCTCATAGTATCTAGCTTCTCATATCCCTGTCAAGTCTCTGAACTGTTATATCTTCTCTCCTCTTAGTATCTTATAGCATGTATCATATATTTGCTGTCAAAGCATTCTTGTTGCTCCTTTTTGAGACTATTTTCTATGATCTTTCTATGATAGCCAAAGCATCCGAGGCACAAAGCTACAAGACACTGCATGCAGCATCTTGGCATCTGCTGGCATTGTTTGCTTCCTTGAGCTGGGGCCAGTGGTTTCCGGGGGCATACCAAACATTTCTGACACTTCCTTTGCGTTTTCCCCTGAGCTCTGGGAGGTGGTGGTCCCTGAGGTTCATCAGTCTCATCTCCTTCCTCATCCTCACCTCCCTCAGCAACATTTCCAGCCTCCTCACCTTCACTGTCACTGCTTGATTCTACTTCTCTGCTTGCACCTGTCTGTACTGGCAGCCATTCCTCGTCACTGCTACCAGAAGCACACTCTTCCTCACTTGAGTCTGGAAACTCCTCTATTACCCTGTATGCCTGTCTTTTTTGAGCCCTACAAAAAAACATGGGATTTAAAAAAAAACTCAAATTACATTCTAAAAACATAAAGCAGTTGATTTATGGCCAAAGCATTACAGGATATGAATTATTTTGAAGAACAACATTGGTAGTCATTGACATTGCATTTAAGTTGAAACATAGCTTGTGATGCATGATGTACAATTGAGTGGACAGATGATTAATCTGTATTTCCTCCAAATATAAAATCAAACCTTGGAAAATCTTTACATAATATGTCACCTTAAATGTTACTTGAAGTAATTATATTTTTTTTTTACCTGCAATGGTATCTTTTAATAGAAGGTAGAAACTGTAATAGCTGAGGTGGTTGGTCTTTCTCCCTGTCTGTCGGCCATCTTGGTTTTACTGACTACTTTTTCCCATCGCAATGACCTGCCAATGGGATTTTTTGGAATGGGATGATGCAATAGCTTCCACTAGAGTGGACTATATGCATAAGTGCCCAAAATTGCAGGCATATATAGAGAAAAAACACTTTTAAACAGCTGTACACTGTAGTGACCTCCATGCATGAAAGGGTTAAGATTCGTGGTTTTAGAGAAATCACAAAATTGGTAGGCAAAGTAGAGAAAGTGCAATGTAAACATGGAAGTACACATCCTTGAGGTCAACTATAGTGAACTGGTCACTTTATCTGATGTCCTGCAACACCTCCAGAGTTGCACTATGTGGAAAGTTAAGTTATAAGTTAAGTCTCTTTATTGTCAATTTCTCTACATATATAGGACATTCAGAGGAATCGAAATTACGTTTCTATCAATCCCACACGTGATGCACGTAGTCAGGAGGCCGCTGCATATACATACGCCGCCTGCTTATGGCATTCACCCAATAACACACCCAGGAGCAATTAGGGGTTCAGTGTCTTGCTCAAGGACACTTCGATGGGTTCAGGAAGAGTGGGGATTGAATCTGCAACCCTCCGGTTACCGAATGGGTCCTCTACCACTGCGCCACCATTGCCAAGGTAGGAAAGGTAATTGAGGTAAGCATTGAGCTGCCTTAAGATAGGTGCCATCCACTATCTTTCCTTGAAAAATGGAAAGAAATTTTATATTAAAAATGGAATAAAAACTACCTTCTTGTGAATGCTAGTTTCTTGATGGCACTCTGCTCCAGGCGAAGGGCCGGAGTTCTGTGTGGGTCCTTTACAAGTGTCACCGTGACCCCTCGAAGGACCCCTATAAAGCTGGCGTCTGAATTGAATCCTGCAGATGCACTAGCATGAATCCTGTAGGGTGGAGACAACCCAGGTGTCTGACATAAGCGCTTTCCCAGCACATGAGATGTTGGCTGGTGAGGCGCCCTGGTTGTGGTTGAGTGGGAGAAGGCTGGTGATATCTCGGCATTATGCTGCAAGTTGAGCACATGGCCGCTCTACAGCTTGATCCCTGTGAGGCACCATGGACAGGAAATTAGCACTAGGACTATAATATATATAAATATTAATATTTATTTTAATAAACTGAAAGATATAGATAGATATAACATATAATATGTCGGCAAGACTCAATAATGGGGGACAGCCAGATCTGCCGACAATCGAGGGTAAGATAGGACATTGAGGAGTGAACCTGCTTACCAGGAAACAGTGCCAACACCAGGCATGGCATTCTGCATGACATACTGCCGCATTGTAGCTTCTAGAAATATAACCATCAGATAACATTGTGGCCGGGAACAGCATGCATCTCATCTAGGAGCTTTGCCAGGTGAAAGGATTAAAGCAGCCCATGTGTGATGAAGGCCATAGGTGGAGCACCCTGAATATTGGCCAGCTTCCTACAATCTGTGGACAGAGAGCGGCCTGGGGTGAGGTGCATTGTATGGATAATGTAACCACCCTTTGGGCCAGCGGGTCAACCTTCCTGTGTGGAAGTATGTTAGTATTCTGCCTGTGAGCTGACTTGCTGGACTCTGACCATATTGCTGGGCTTGCTTTGATTTTGTTTTGGCCATGTGGTTCGTGTCACGCCTCCTCTGACTTGGTCCATACCCCTTTTTTCTACTATTTCCTGTACCCACCTAATTCTCAAATTACTTTGCCTGTCACCTCGTTTTGCTTTGTCCAATGACTGTTCACCCTTTCCCCTATAGAAAGCCCTGTCGAGATTGTGTCAGATTGTCTTTGTATCGTTATTCACCTGCCTTTTATGTGGACCTTATGGTCTGTCTGATATACAAGACTGTTGTCCGAACCTGCCAAGAAGGTACTATATGACTTGTCTAACCCTAGGAATAAATCTAGTTCTAGGTCTGCCTGCACATGTCTGCTTTTGGGTCCTATTTTGATTAAACAGTACAATCTGACCATGATGAACCCAGCCCAAACCAAATGATGGCCTTGAACAACATTGGATAGTAATTGGTGGACAACAATCCAAACTAAACTGTTTGACACTTTTCTGAATGGGTTGGTGAATGAGATCAAAAACGAGCTGGTGTCCCACAACCTACATCATACCTGTCAAGACTTGATTTACCTTGCCACCTGGTTGGATTCAAGACTACAGGACTACTTCCCCCGCAGGTCCTGGCTGTCCTTCCCTCCAACGTCTCCGTCCACCTCAAAGAACACTTCTCCTGTGGCCTGACTCCTGAGGCAAGACAGAGAAGAATCAAGTCTCAGTTTTTCTTGTATTGTGGCTGACCGTTTCATCGCCGCATCTAGTTCTCCTACCCGCCATCCAGATCGACTCAGGGGCAGAGGAGAATTTTATTGACTCCCACTTTGAGGAACAGTGTGGAATTCCCACCACGATCACAAGTGTCCCCTGGTGACTAACGCTCTTGCCGGTCCGCAACTGGCTAGGATCACCTGGATCAGCGTTTCGGTGAGTTTGACTCTCAGGCAATCATCATTTTTGTCATTGACTCACCATCCAGCCCCCATAGTTTTTGGACATCCATGGCTGGCCAAACCTAACCCTAATCCCCACATTGATAGGGTAAAGGGGAAGGTTGTGGGGTGAAGTTCTTCCAGCCATTCACACTGTTTGCTTAATGCTAAAGCTTCTCTGTGTCCACTCCACCTGAGGTTTTTCCTGATCTGTCTGCTGTTCTTTCCGATTACTTAAATCTGAAATCCGATTACTGCTTGTGCATCTGAATGGTTTTGTCTGTCTTGTATTATTTTGCGTTTCATGTTTGTTTATGATTTGTTATTATTTCCTGTGTCAGGATATTCTGTTTATTTGCTTGTATTTTGTTGCATTAGTTTTTCTTTTGTTCATTGAGTTCTGTAATCATTATTATTACCCCATTCTTGTGTGAAGGTGGTATGGTCCACTAGGAGCGCGTGAATTGGAGCCTTTTAAAATAGGCTACCTGTGTCAGTGTGGGGGGAAGCCAGCAAGGCGCGAGTACCGTTTATGGTAGGCTCTCTGACTCAGTGTATGAGTTATGTATTTGCTATTTCAGATTTGCTATTGTTTGCGTTTGCATTATTTTTCATTGGCATTAGTTATTATTCATATTTAATTATCCTTTGCATTTTTGTATATTTTTCCTTTGACCCTTGTGTCAATTTATTTTGCTTCTTTTTGAGTTTCACTGTAAATATCTTGCACATGGGTGCGTATGGTGGTTGTGAAAAATAAAAAGGAAAAAAAGGAAACGAAAACCAGCGTTGCAACTAATATCTTGCACCAGCCTCTGCCACCACTTCACCGCCTTCCCGATACCTTATGACAATGCCTCATATTGATACACATAGATATAATCTATAACAAAAACGTATAACAACAGGGGGCGCTGTGCAGTGGTTACCTACAGCACAGTTTGTTGGTCAAGTCTATTGTCTGTTCAGATAAGTGTAATCACTGTCAATGCACAGTCTGAAGGCTGGTAGGTAATCCAGCATGAGCCGTGTTTGGGGGGTAGTTTTATTGTTTGTCATCACGTCTGTGGTTGTGGCAAAAACTTGGAAAAATGGACATAAGAAAAAGCGAGGTAAGGGGGGTGGAATGCGACAAAAGCTCACGGGGAGGAAAACATTAGTTCCTCTTCCAACTACCTAAAAACTAACACTGTGCCTTCAGTGCATTAAGGAACAGGACTAGGGCTGGGTATTGTTGCTGATTTCCTGAATCGATCTTATTCGTGGTTAAATAGTGCTTAGTAGTGTTTAGTAGTATTAGTAATGCATTGCTGACAGGAAAAGATTGATCTGTGAATTTTTAAATCAATGTAATATTTTTTAAACAAGAATCAAAGCCCACAGACAACTTAGGTGAAAATTCACTTACTATAGGCTACTTACTATACTAAAATATTTATAGAGAGCCACCAGTCATTGTTTTCACTGAAGGCGGAATACCTCACCAAAAAACGGAAGACAAATCCCAGATTACGAAAAAACAAATAGGCTCACAAATAATCGGAAAAGCATGAATCTAAGTGTTGATGCTCACTTCGGCCTTTAGAAATTAGCAAGTGACGGCTTATCTGTATGTCAGAATTTACAATGGGAGGTTAGGAGAGAGTGTCAGCCTACTGGGATATGTATTTTTGCTGTTGTGTTTGTTGCTGTGGTTTGCAGTGTTTTTGTTATGGTTTGCTGTGACACCCACAGACTGCTATTTGCATATAGACTTCCCGTTGGGGCTTTCAAGTGACTCTCATTTACATTAACATGATTAATTGACTGAACGATTATTACCTAACCTATCAACATGTTGGGACAAGTGAGAGGAGGAGTATAAAGAGGGAGAATTATGGACTCACGGCGGATTCCGGGGCTGGAGAAGGCCAACACACTTTGGAGAGCCAACGGACGAAAGAGTAATTCCAGGGGGAAGACGATCCGGATCCTTGAGTAGACAACGCTCGCAACTCTCCACCAAAGGGACGTGAGTCAAACGCCCGTGTGTATTTCATAGATCGTTCTATGAAACTGTTGTTGTTCTGATCATCTTGTCTTATTGTCCGAGGGGGGGCCGATGGTGCTGTCAGAGGTGATTGCCAGGCTGCAGTATCCGAAGTGACGGTGAAAATTGAACCAACACTCTCAACTCTTCACTCAAGGAACATAAGATTTCCTTGTAAATCTGATTTCACTATAATAGTGCGCCGGAGGGTGCAAGGACTGATGTTTGCCACTTGTTCCCGAGGTGTGCTGGATCCGGGTCTGTACCACTGACATCATCGGGTTACCCCAGCTTCCCAGCCACGCCGGTTGTGACGTCATCGCGGGGATTCCCCCCAGATGTAGATGTGGGGTTGCCAGAAGAGCTGAGGCTGCTTGTGTTGACCTGCAGTTGGATAGAGACTTTGGGTTATTTGTTTTTTGACATTGACATACAGACACAATTTTAAATCATCCATAGAGCAACTATTTATTAAAAATAAAGCTATTGTATTTTTTTACTCTTTCTGTCTCACTGTGATTATTCTGTGTCCTGGGCATTGGTTAAAAAAGTGGCGTAGTCGTGCAGGATGCCCAGTGACACAGAAGATGACCACTCAGACTCAAGCATTGTAGGCCTAAGCGTAAATACACTTAATGTTCCAGTTAGAGATTCTTGATCTAGTGCTCCAGCCTCACCCTTATTTATGCCATGGTTTTGTAGTGCCCCGTGGCTACCAAAATTCAATGGGGAGCGGCGACGGTTTGGGGAATGGCGTACCCAGGTTCAGGCTATGCTGCGTGCACAACCGTTGTCTGGTGAACTTGTATTCAGCGCCTTAGAAGGAGAAGCGTGGCGGGAAGTGGCCCTGTTAGATGCAGCACAACGCAACACCGGTAATAAAATCTTCCAACGTGATCCGGCAGCACTCCTGAATGGTCCTCAACCCACTCCACTGTCCATGCCACTGCCTCCCTGCTGAGGGTCACCCCTGCCTTCCACTGCTGATCCTGCATCTCTGGCTTCCTGGGCGGTCTGCCTTGAGCTTCACAGATGACCCTGACATGATTGATACAGCCTCCACCTGGCCCCTGGCTTGACTGCGCCTAATGACATGGGACTATATCCTGGGATTCTAATGGGACTCCTATATTACTTTATTTACCAACATTTTCTTGTAATGTGTATCTAATGGAATAATAGTTGACTACTCACCATCTGAGAGACTGAAAACCTGCCCTAGGCATTTGGGTTAGCCCCTTGAGCCGTCGGAACTGCCCAAGGTTTCTTCCTCTACTATAACAAGTAAAAACAAAAAACGCTGCAAGGGAGTTTTTCCTTGCCCCTGTTGCTCATTGGGCCTCTTGTGTTTAGCGCTTTGTGACATGCCTTTTGTAAAAATGCGCTATATAGATAAAATTGAATTGAATTAATAGGATCCTTGAAGCCTTAGAAGACTTGTATGGGGAAACTATTACCACTGCTCAAGCATGAGCTGCGTTTTTCAAGTGCCGCCAAAGCCCAGAGGAAAAGGTGGGAGACTTTGTTCTCTGACTGAGGGAGTGCCACTCGAAATGGAGGCAGTTAGACCCAGAGGTCGCGGGTGAAGATGACGACGCACTGTTAGATCAGTTTGTCCTTGGATAAAAGACTGGGCCAGTGTGGACTGAACTGCAACGACATCTGCGTGGGCAACCACGACAGCACTTCAAGGCAGTGACCACTGAGGCCCTAGAGGTGGAGCTATGCTACAATACAGAGGAGGCCTTGACTACTGTAGTAAGGGCTAATCCAACCCGTACAGCGCCCCCAGTGGACCAGAGGAGAGAGTCAGCTGGCCAGGCCAGAAAAGAGGTGGATGATTGGAAGGAAGATCTACGTTGTGAATTGAAGCAAGAGCTCGCAAAAGTTCAGGCCCTTGGTGCCCAGCTGGTGGAGCGGCTGCAGGGATGGGCTACTACAACTACCCAACCAAGGGCTGACCACAGGCCACCGACATCAGACCCCTCCCCAACATCTACTAGTTCGGCAAATCCCGGCAATGCAACTAGATTCCAGTGGTATGCACAGGGCTGACCCATCTGCTTAGACTGTGGGGAAGCAGGTTATGTACGACATTGCCCCAAGCGACAGCGCTCATTGAGGGTTTTTCAGAACAACTCCCCTGACTCCTCCCTGCGGCCTGCTTTAATAGGTGAGTGTCCGGGTGTGGAGGTGGAGGTTAACGGCCAAAGAATACCTTGTTTACTTGATACAGGCTCACAGGTTACCCTGATGAGCCAGAGTCTTTTTAGTCGACACCTGGGGAATGTGGGGCTAGAATCTAGTGGTGGGGTCCATTGGTTGTCGTTGAAGGTCGCTCCAAATCCCATATATTGTCTCTGTCTTATAAGACTTTAAAAGAGGGTGGTGTCCAACTTCCTAATAAAGGGGTGTTCATTGTTAAGAATGATTGTCTAGGGGCAGACCGGGCTATCTTGGGAATGAATATTGAATGATTGCTGGAATGAATTGATGCATGGCCTCCACCGACACGGAGACCGCTTTCCGGGCCCAACCTCCACCAAAGGCGGAGCGGGAGTGGGGTAAGGCCTTTGCTATTTGCCGTCAAGCTCGAATGGAACCTATCCCACTCTTCCAAGGACAGGTGTGACTCCCAAAAACAGAAACAGTGGTAGTCCCTGCAGAATCAGTAATTATAGTGTGGGGGCGGACTAGTGAAGGTACCCCCTCCTCTGGCCGCACCCTGCTAGTGGAGCCATTAACCCAACCTGATGTTGAGAGGAGGGCGGGTAGAGCAGTAGTAACCATAAGGGGTGTCCCCGTTCGCCTGTGTAATCCCCATCCATACCCACTAGAAATTGCCCCAAGGACTGTCATTGTGGGGCTTCAGGGGGTGTCGGCGGAGGACATTCAGGCTGAGCAGGTGTTCCTCCTACATGATGAGGGCACTGGCGCTGTAGAGGTCACCGTCAACCGTGTAAATATAATGCAATCTAACTGTGCCCCCCCTCTTCCAGCTCTAGGGGAGTGTTTAACCAGCAACCAACGTCAGAAGGTAACCGCCTTAATGGACCAGTGGGCCAACATGTTTGCTGGGCATGAGGAAGAGTTTCAGCGGACGGGAGTCATTCGCCACCAGATTCCGACCGGGCTGGTGCAACCTAGCCGAGAGCGGTATCGACCTGTGCCACCCAGCCAATATCTGGAACTTTGTAGCCTGTTGAAAGGTATGCTAGAAAGTGGAGTTATACGAGAGTGTTCCAGCCCTTGGGCTGCCCCCATCATCCTCGTGAGGAAGAAATACGGATCCTGGCGCTTCGGTAACCCACAAGGATGCGTATCCCTTGCCCTGCATGGAAGAGTCACTGACCTGTCTATGGAAAGCTGCCTGGTACTCTACATTAGATTTGGCCTGCAGGTACTGGCAAGTTTAAGTCGAACCATCTGATCGGGAGAAGACTGCTTTTACGACCCCTATGGGGCTATATGAGTTTGACTGCATGCCTTTTGGGCTTTGTAATGCTCCAGCGACATTCCAGCGGCTAATGTAGCGATGCTTGGGGGGGGGGGGGCTTCATGAATCATTACTTATTTATTTAGATGATGTCATTGTGTACTCCACAGACTTTGAGAGCCACCTACAAGACCTAGAGCGGGTGTTCCAACTGGAGATGGGGCTGAAGCTGCAACCAAAAAGTGCAGTTTTTTCCAAACAAAGGTGACCTACCTTGGCCATGTCGTTAGCCAGGAGGGGGTGGCGACAGATCCATCCAAGACTGCAGTCGTAGAGATGTGGGAGGTGCCCAATACCATCCTGCAACTGCGGTCCTTCCTAGGATTTGTCTACTACTACCGCCGGTTTGTCCAGGGATTTGCCAAAATTGCAGCGCCACTACACCGACTCCTGCAGGGAGGTAAGAACTCCCTGGTGGTGTGGAGCACAGAGTGTGTGCAAGCTTTCCATCGGCTGAAACATGCTTTTGTGAGTGCGCCTGTGCTGGCCTATGCTAGCCGTAGCTTGTAGTGTTGTGCGGGTCGGGCGGTTACGGGTAGAAATATTGTGTGTGCGGGTGGGTCCTGGTCCGGTCAAAAAAGTAAAAACGCAATAAATTAGGCATATTGCATGAGAGACTTCCTAAGACCTTTGGAAGGCTCATTGTTATGATTTCCCTCTCCTCTCGATGCTGGCAAGAGCGGTGCTTTGTCTTCCTGCATCCAGCGTTTCGAGCGAGCGCGAGTTCAGTTCAGCAGGTGGCGTGCTGGAAGCGTGTCGAAATAGGCTAAACCCTGGCCCAGTGGATTCTATTACTTTCTTTCACAGTGCTTCCAAAAATATGCCATAAATAAAGGCGACCAATATTTTCAATTTGGTAGCTTAGATTGTTGAAATAACGGCTTTGTTGGCTTTGTTATGCCATGATAATGTTACAGCTTAACAACTTGTGTTGGCTTTGTTATGCCATGATAATGTTACAGCTTGGAACAACTTGTTTTTTTTTTCATACACACTTGTGTCTTGTAGGCCTACAGGAGAAATGTGTTTCATTTTTGGCAATCCTTCAATAAAAACGACAAATCGATCGGCGTTTGGCGTTATTTCATGCATAGGCTAATTAATCCTTCATGAAGCTGTATCATCATTCTTTATGGCGCAAATCATTGTCATTTGGATACCATTGTTCCAAATTAGTCCTCTCCACTTCACTGGTAGCTAGGTTCCGCGACAGTAGACACACTGGCGTTTTTTTTTTTTCATCGGGTCGGGTCGGATTTGGGTCACGGTTCGACCATTTTTTTTGCGGGTCGGAGGGGCGGTTCGGATCTCCTGATGGGTCGGGTTGGGGCGGGTTTTAAAAAAGCCTGACCCGCGCATCACTAGTAGCTTGCATCCCACTGAAAGGAACGACCATAACTACAACTCTTTTAAGTTAGAACTGTTAGCTTTAAAGTGGGCAGTCACCAAAAAATTTAAGGACTACATGTGGAGTGCATCTATTTAGATATTTACTGACAATAACCCTCTTGTCCACTTGCCCAGCTTGGCGCTGTAGAGCAGCGCTGGGTGTCACAGTTGGCCAACTATAACTATACCATCAACCTGGGAGGGTTAATCAGAATGCTGAAATTCTTTCCAGGTTGCCTGGGGAACAGACGGCCACTGTAGGGTCCCTACAGGTAGAAGGCAGGGCCCAGACCAAAGAGGACTGATAGATACTTTATTGATCCCCAAGGGGAAATTCAAGGTCCCAGCAGCTTAAAAAACCACACACAACATATACTACAGTGTACACAGGATGATAAGAAGCAAATCAACAAAACAACATGACTAGATTAACATTACTAAAAAGAACAGTAGAATACGAATACAAAGGGTAGAGATGCACATGAATGTACTGTGGTCCAGTATGAGGCAAATGAGTCAATTAGTGCAACAGTGCAAGGTATTGACCAGTAATAAATATGTGCATATGTAAATATGGGTAATAAAAAATATAAGCATAGCAATTTAACAGTTCTACTATAAATATATGGACAATAACATAAAAATAAAAATAGCCTAATAATATAAAATTACAGCATCAATGCAAGGATGTCATATAAGGGTTCACGCATCAGTCCAGTATGAAGGTCAAGAATGAAGTTAAAGTTATTGTTATTGGTCAAGTATGAAGTTACAAATATAAGGAGGGGTTGTGCATGTGGGCTAATGTAGCCAGTAAGGTCCGTAAGCAGTGTCAGCAATATACAGTATTGTAGAAAAATGTCTTGTAAGTGTATAAGAGGGTGAAGGTGCAGATAGACTATGCAGATAAGTCCAACTCTCCTTTTCCTTTCAGTGAAGCATTGTTGAGTTGTATGGCCCTGGGTACAAATGACTTCCTAAGACTGTCTGTTGTGCATGTCAGGGAGCGTAGTCTCCAGCTGATCAAGCTTCTGCTGCATGATAGTGCTGTGGAGTGGATGACAGTCATTGTCCAGGATGTTGAGTAGCTTGAGTAACAGTCTGACGAACTGTGGCCGCTCCATCAGGTAGTCTGCAATCCAGGATACCAGATTGTCATGATTGTCACATTACTTTTCCCCTTGTCTAGGTGATTGTGTGTCCTGTGTAGGAGGTATGAGATGGCATTGTCGACGCTCACTTTCTCCTGATAAGCAAACTGTAATGGGTCTAGTGCATGGCGCACCAGTATCCACAAGTATCCCCAGAACCAGTCTCTCCATGGTCTTCATCAGGTGTGATGTGAGAGCAACTGGCCTGATGGGTCGATTGCGAGCCTGGGCAGTGTTACGGGGTAGTGTGTTGAGGGTCTTCAGGGTAGCACAAAGAGGCAGCAAGGAGTCACAAATGGCAAGACTTACAATTTATTTTCTTCCACCAGCAGTGACAGTAATTCCCATATGTACAAAAAGTGAAGAAAAAAGGGGAAAAAAAGGAAAAGAAAAATATATACAAAATATTTACAAAATGACTTGGTGCAGCCACAGCTAAACACACAAGTATATACTAAACAGTAGCAAAAAGCGACCTCACTCAACTGAGGATACATAGGGATCACCAACAGCAAAGCCAATCTCTGTTCCTACCAACCGCCTCCCATACAATGATCTTGCTACCCATTTTATGGGCATCTGAACTCCCCCCCAACTAGGGCAAACCACTAAAAAGGCAAAGCACAGGGGTGTTCTGAGAGCACAACACTAACATACATTAAAATGAGCAATACATTGTTACAATAAGCCTATAAACAATATCAGGCCCCACTCACCATGTTAACGAATACCTGCATGCAAAAATATACATTGCAAAGTTACTCACAGAGAAGATTGATTTCGATAGGGCGCAACCACGCCACTAGCGAACGTACCCAAACCATAAAGCCGTCCCGGGATGGGAGCGCGCTTCCCTTGTGACAACCAGGAAGAGGCTACTATGGCGCCAAGCGAGTATGTTGTACGAAACTCCGATCAGACATCAGACATTACAACATTTATACAGACAGACAACACATTGACACCAGCACGCTTTTGTTAATGAAATGGTTGTACATGTAATTGTTGAGTACAAAAATAAACCAATGTTTTCCCTGATGGCTGAATAAATTGTATGTTTGTTCATGTATGCGAGTGGAAGATGTAACGTGGTTTTAACAGTATGTGTGCACCCATATGTTTAAACACACGCAACAATCAGGATGGTATTTGCAAACATGACATGACATTATTGTAACCGGATTATTGAACATTGATGACATGACTTATAGCGGCAGCAAACCGTGTTGTACTGACAAAGTCCTAAACTAAGCAGTACTGGTTGCGTCAGGATTAAGCCAAGTTTAGACATGCGCCCAGTGTGCTCGAACATATAGCAAACGGAGTTATAATTATCTTGCAGGTTTATTTTCCTTCAGAATAACATATGACAAAAATATCAAACTCGAATTGCTTGACAAAAGCACATAACCAACGGCACATAGGCACAGTCGAAAAACTGTTTGCTTCCCCCAAAATCGCAACACCTGTGTTTGGGCCTTCCTAGATTAAAAGGCCTACATGGGCTGACCCAAGGTCAGCTGAGCCACACAATAATTACAGCCCCCTAGTGGAATGGAGGTTATATAAAAGAATATGGCTCATACACACCAGCCCCTAATTGCATCTGCCAGAGCAATTAACCAAAATTCACATGAGACATAAACCAAATAAAAACAAAACAGGCAATTTAAAATGAGAACCCATTACTCTTTAACTTCATTAAGTAAATTTATTTTGTATTTTCATTAAGTAAAGTATTTTGGTTATGGGCCGGTCAATGATGTTTGTTTTGGTCTTTAAACGAACCACAAGTACTAGACCTCTCTTATCAGGGAAGGTTTCAAGGACTCTTCCAAGCATCCATGACCCACGTGGTGCTGAGGAGTCAGCTACCATGACCAGGTCTCCAGGAACAAAACTTCTCTTTTCCTGGTTCCATTTTTGACACTCCTGTAAAAGCGGTAGGTATTCACGGACCCACCTCTTCCAGAAGAGATCCGAAATGTACTGAATTTGTTTCCATCTTCTCCTTGCGTAAACATCTGTTTTGTCGAACAGTCCTGGTGGGAGAACTGGTTTGCCTTTGAGTAGCAGCAGATGGTTTGGTGTCAATGCCTCAAGGTCGTTGGGGTCCTCTGACAGCCTTGTGATGGGGCGATCATTGAGCATTGCTTCAGCCTCACAGAGCACAGTATGGAATCCTTCATCATCTAAGGTTTGTTGACGGAGTACAGAACACAAAATTTTCCTGATCATCCGTATCATGCGCTCCCAAGCGCCACCATGATGGGACCCAGCTGGGGGGTTAAAGCTCCACTTAATTCCCTTCTTGGACAAGGCCTTTTCAATGTGATCATGATTCAAAGTGGCTAGAGCTTCTCGCAGCTCTCTTTCTGCTCCCACAAAATTGGTGCCATTGTCAGATCTTAAGTGCGAGACTTGTCCTCTTCGACAGATGAATCTACGCAATACATTGATGCAGGAATCCGTGTCCAGAGAATAGGCCACTTCAAGGTGCACGGCCCTGCTTGTCATGCAAGTGAACACTACACCATATCTTTTTATGATGCTACGCCCTTTTTTCACATCCACTGGCCCAAAGTAATCTACACCAACATTAGTGAATGGCGGTAGATCAGGAACCACTCTCTCTTCTGGAAGGTGTGCCATTTTTTGCTCACCAGTTTTTCCTCTATGGAGCTTACAGATGAGGCATCTTGATATAATCTTTCTCACCGCAGTAGGCCCATTCGTGATCCAGTATTTTCTCCTTGTGGTGGAAAGAACATGGTTTCTACCACCATGACCAAGTTGTATATGGTAGTGACGGAGGATAAGGTCAGAGATGTACTGGTCTTTTGACAAGATGAGGGGGTGTTTAATGGCCTCAGGGATTGCTGCCTTATTCAGTCGTCCTCCAACTCGTAGAAGTCTTCCATCCAGAACAGGATCCAATTTGAAGATGCTGCTACTTCTCGGCACTTGTGGCTTGCCAAGAGTTAGTGCAGCAAATTCAGAGGAGAATCTCTCTTGTTGGCAAAAAGCGATTATGGAGGTTTCAGCCTCCAAGAGATCTTCCAGTGTCACTTTCTGATTTTCAAGTGATGTTGAGAAAATTTTCATCTCCCTTTGTATATCCAACCTTGCTGCTTCAGCAGCACTGGTGTTTGTAAGTCCCAACTCCTTTCTTTTCTTACTCAGTTTGAGCAGAGTTCCTTTCAGCTTAATAAGCCATGCAACTGCAACCTTCAGTCTTTGCCAATCAGAGAAATGGGTCATCAGCTGCGATGTGGCATTGGTGTCAACAAGTATTGCATTGACCGTCAGGCTTCTTTTGACTTCTGGGTCATCGGCGGTGACACTTGTATCCACAGGAAATCTTGGCCACGTTTGTTCAGGTTCCCGTAGGAATTCTGGGCCTTCAATCCATCTTTGATAAATAAGATTTTCTGCCTTCAAGCCAAGTGAGGCATCGTCAGCAGGGTTTAGGGATGTGGGAATGTATCTCCACTGCTCAACTTCCGAGTTGTCCCTGATGGTGGTTACCCTGTTTGCGACAAAGGTTTGAAATCTTCGGTCCTCATTCTTAATGTACTTAAGAACTGATGTGCTGTCAGTCCAAAAGCAGGCCTTCTTCAGTGGAAGCTGCAACTCTGATTGAAGCATCTTATCCACTCGTACTGCAACAACGGCTGCGGTGAGCTCCAAACGGGGAATAGTTACAGGCTTTAGGGGAGCCACTCTAGATTTGCCAAACAGGAAGGCAACATGAACCCTTTCTTCCATGTTCTGCATCCTCAGGTAAGAAGCCATGCTATATCCATGCTCACTCGCGTCAGCAAAGTGATGCAATTGTGCGCTGACTATCCTCCCAAATCCTTCAGGTTTCACACATCTGAGGATCTTGAAATATGCCACCTTCTCAAGATCCGTCAGCCATTTGTTCCACTTCTGCTGGAAGTCTGGAGGTATTGGATCGTCCCAATCACATTTCTTCCTGCATAACTCCTGCAATAGCAGCTTGGCAGGTAGTAAAAGTGGTGCCAAGAATCCTAATGATCATAGACAGAACTGATAATGGATAGCATGCCTCGCTTAGTTGGCGGTTTTTCCTTGAGTTTCAGCTTGAATTTGAATGTGTCCGTCTCAATACACCATTGCAAACCCAAAGCTCTGTCTAATGGCAACTTATCCCTGTCCAGATCAAGCTCTTGCAGGTTCTTGGACTGGAAATCCTCTGGGATGGCTTGCAGCACTTCTCGACTGTTACTGATCCATTGAGTGAGGGTGAAACCTCCCCTTTTGCAAATGGTTATCAGGTTCTTAACCATAGTGACTGCATTCTCAACAGAAGGCAAACTCTTTAATAGATCATCCATATAAAAATTTCGGTTAATTGTTTCTATCACTTCCTTTGGAAAATTGGCCTGGTTATCTTCTGCAGTCTTTCTAAGAGCAAGGCAGGCAACACTGGGTGAAGAAACCACTCCAAATAAATGGACAGTCATGCGATGTTCCACAAGATCTTCCTCCAGGTTACCCTGAGGCCACCATAGGAATCTTAAGTAGTCTCGGTGTTCCTCTGCCACCTTAACCTGGTGGAACATTGCCTTTATGTCCGCCATTATGGCTACTTGTTCCTGTCTAAACCTTACAAGGACTCCAACCAACGAGCTGGTGAGGTTCGGTCCTTGCAAGAGCTGACTGTTGAGTGAGACTCCTTTATACTCTGCTCCACAGTCAAACACCACTCGTAGCTTTCCCTTCCGTGGATGGTAGACACCATGGTGTGGGATATACCACACTTTCCCTATTGGTGTTTTGAGCTGATGCTGTGGTACTTCTTCAGCGTAGCCATTGTTAATGACATCAGCAAGAAAGTTCTTATACTCCTTATGAAAGCCTTTGTCTTTCTGAAGTCTTCTTTTCAGACCATGAACACGTTGTATGGCAACACTGAGGTTGTTTGGCATTGAGATATCTTTTCCTTTGAAAGGCAGTTGAAAGGTGTAGTGTCCATTCTGAAGCTCAGCAGAGCTTTCCATTAACTCTGCAAACTTCTTATCTTCCCTTGACATTTCCTCCCGTTCTGCAGAAGCTTGCTCATTGAAGTCATAGTTATATTGACTGGTTAACAGTTCTTCAATTCTGTCAATGGCGATTCTGTTGGCATATACAGAAGGGTGATCATTTTCGCAATTGCCATTTCCCCGTAACGGACCATTTATTACCCACCCCAGTAGGGTTCTGATCGCGTAGGGCCCATCTTCACCTTCACGACTGTTAATCACCTCCCAAGGCTCCATCAACTTGGACGCGTTTGTGCCAATTAACAGGTCAACATCTGCGTCTATGTGGGGCATCTTTACACCCTTTAAATAAGGCCATTTTTTAGCATAAGCTTTGAGTGCTTTGGGGTCCTCAGCCTTGATACTTGGCCATCCTGTGACCTTCTCCATGTAGGCCGCTGTTATTTTGAACTCATTTTCAAAATGCTCTTTGAGCAACTTCTTAGCAACTGCAAATCCTTTATCTGCGGTCATATGAAGGCAGCTACGTACAATATCCCTTGGCTGGCCCCTAGTGAATTGTTCAAGATAGTATAAACAGTCTCCTTTACAGCTAGTTTTTGCTTCCACACAGTGCATCGCCATCAAAAGTTGGAATTTCTCGGCGCGGCAGCAGTTGTGATGTTTGCATTTGAACAAGGAGCGCCGTTATGTCATTCTGTTGTTGTAGCAGATTGTAAAGACCTGCTGTTTGATTTTGGCTTTGCAAGGGTTGAAACACTTGTTGGCCTAGAGCCAGTTGAGAGCCTTGACTGACAGTAGGCCTTGGCTGTGATGCAAAAAATGTGGGTAGAGAAGCTGAAACAGCAACTTGTTGCGGCATTAAATTTGGCATTACAGATGGTGCTACCAACAGTGAAGCGCTGCTTTGCAGTGGTAAAAATACATCCTGCTGTGAGGGAGGAGGCATGAATATTGAGGCCTGTGGATTGAGAGGGGTATGCGGGTCCTTAGGCCTAGCCCCCTTCCTGATGTAGGAAGCCATTCCATCAGATCGCCTTGAATGCATGCTGCTACCAACCTGTAGCACTGCTAACTTAGCAGAGGTGGCAGCTATCTCAGTGTGCAGCTCAAGCTGCTCCTTTTTTCTCCTCAAAATGAGTTCTTGCTCCTCCAACGCATGCTTATCCTTTAAAGCAGCTGCTCGAGCCAAGAGTGCGGCCTGTTCCGCCTCTGCCTTGCGTCGGGCTGAAGAAGTGGAAGATCTGCTACTTGAGGATCTGCTGTCTGAGCCATGATGCCTTGATTGCACATTTGAAATGCTGTCTTGAGGTCGAATCTGATCCTCCTCATCCGTTCCAACATCAGCTCCATTTCCATTGTTGACATCAACAGTTTGAGGATCATTCCCTTTAAGTTCCTTTAAAGTGTTGTGAACAACCACATGTGTTTCTGTTGGTTCAATTTCAGTTTCACTTTGAACAGTTTGAGTTTGCTCAGTTTGACTCAGCAAATCAGTGTCATGACTACCTCCTGCTTTGGTAGCAGGACAAGTTTTAGTGTCAGATAACCATTGATTTGTACCCACAATAAACTCATTGACATTCAACATTTTTGCTTGGTACCATATTTCATGTTTGTTAGCTTCATCAGCTGGCAAAAAAACCATTAAAGATGTATGCACTTGTTGTATTTTGTCACACAACCCAGTAAACTTGTTAAATTCATTTTCAACCTCATTTACATTTTTTTTTATCACCCATCAATTTAACAATAGATTCTTTTACCTTAGACAATTTACCAAATTCAGACTTTCTTATCTTTTCCAATATGCTTATTTTTGCCAACAAAGCTTTGGGTGTTAGGTTAATCATACGTTTTTCAGTTACAGATTTTACCCCTACACCCAC
>JAGFZM010000196.1:729583-773323 GCA_017657215.1 Limnothrissa miodon
AGGTTAATCATACGTTTTTCAGTTACAGATTTTACCCCTACACCCACGCCAAGTTCAGTCTCATGGCCAAGTTGGCCTTCCTCTTCAGCCATAATGCGATTTGTTATATTAGTCTAATAAGCACGCAAAAAGTTTGTGTTGTGCAACAACTCGTGTCGACAAGCAAAGTTATTTATAGACGATTGCGAGTCTGTTACCAATGCATTGGGTTTACACGAATGTGTGCACACAAGTTAGCATGGCCATTCATAATATCGAGGGCTGAGAGCCAAAAGGGCGTAAGTGACATTTTGGTCAAAATTGAGTTATATATATCATCGGAAAGCTCTTTGTGAGCTCTTTCAACTGACAAAATTATATAAGTGAAATATAAATACATTTTTAGTTATTAAACAAAAACCAAAGGTCTTAACTGTAAACACACTGAAGCAGTTAGAGTCAAAAGGGCGTAAGTGCATTTACGCCCTTTTGGCACTGAGAAATACATGATGGGCAGGTCTGAAGACAGCACAAAATGGCTGATATGAGGACAAGAAAAGGCTGCTACTACACATTTACTACACTACACAAAAGCTTTAACTACACATTTTTTCAATAAAGTTATCATTCAGACTTCAGCTGGCTAGCTCAGCCTTTAGTGAGCAGAATATTACTACCAAATGACTTTTAGTAGCCTATTTCAAGCATTTTGGTTTGATCACTGTTTAGTTACTATTAGACAAGGAAAGGGGGATGTTCTTTTTAGATAACTATAGAAAGAGTTTAAACGTGGGTTTATGTATCATATTAAATGCACTCTGAAAAGGAGAAGTTTCAAATCTAACATATTGGATTACAGTTTTTCTCCAAAGGTTTGGCTCATTTCTTGAAACCGAGATGACATTCTCAAAATAACATGGACAAATATCCAAACCACCTTGCAATTGTTCACAACAGAATGTCATTTCTCGTTGGTTTTATCAAATTGCAAATGCCTTAGTACATGTCTGAAGTGGCAAGTCTCAAGGCAACTTCCTGCTCGAGGAAGATGAAGAAGAAATAGAGAGATCTGAGGATGCAAGGTGGTGGAATAGGGAGAAGAGGCAGAGGAACACAAGGACACCATACTGTCCCGTACAAAATTCAGGCTATAATTATAGGCCATGTTGTAAACCATCGCCTCACAATAGCAGAGGTAGGTGCAGCTGAGTGCAGCCTTCTGCCTGTCTCTATAGTCTTCTCCATCATCCAACCTCTATAGTATTCTCCATCATCCAAACCTTTCGCAATATACTGTAACAATGTGTGCTGTCATATCTGAGAATGATGTGGCCATACACACCCCCAGTTTAGACCCCTACAACACTCAAATACCAAAAATTGTCATTTTGCCTTTATACTGATCTGGTCCAGGGAAATGAGAGAGGTCTTGAAGGGCCTGTCTTACAGTATACTCTATGTCATTGTGTGGGACAATGTGAATTTCAACCCGCTCATCATAATTATTCTTGTTTTTTTGTTTGTGTTTATATTTGTGCATGCACAGAATATCTATGGAAGTTACTTTATATTTTTCCAGTTGCAGTTCCAGTTATACCTTTGCGATAGTGACAAAACATCTAAGCATTTTGACTTGCACTGCTTACACAATGCCAAAGGGACAATGCATTTTGGGGGCAGTGACTATTTACATGAGAAAGATATTTAGTGGATAAACTGTTTTGGGAGAGACATGTGCTTTTGCAGGGGATCCATGGTGTTGTGCTAAATCATCCAGGTTATTTTGACAAAAGCGTTAAGTGAATGCACATGTGCCAAAGCAATTGAGAAGAGTGACCTTTTATATGGGAAATGAATCTGATTTTGATGCATGTATGAACAGTTTTGGGAAAGATATTTGATTTAGCTTGTGAGCTATAATGTTGTGCAGAACTGTAAGACTGTTAGGCCAAATGACCTTATAGTTTTAAGAATGTCATCTCGGTTTCAAGAAATGAGCCAAACCAATGGAGGAAAAACTGTTAATTTTGGAGGATGTTTTTGAACATACTCCAAATACTTGAAAACATGAATCAGATTTTAGCAAAACATATTGAAATTATCATTTTCATAATCATTTTTTTTAACATAAAAAAAGAATTGATGTTCCTTTTTATTGTTGTCATTGTAATAGCTTTATGCATACTCTGTCGATGGTACAACTAAGCATCTCAATCAAAAAATATAAATATAAATATAAATTTATTTTAATATAAAAATTGTTTTATTGAGTAAAAATTACATTTTTTCTTTGAAAAGCACATGCATGTTCTTTTCTGTATATGAAATCATCAGATACGCCCATAAATTATATCCAAATTGAAGTAAATCCTTGGTGCCAAAAAGGCGTATGTAATTAAAACGTTACGGATACTAACGTATCCTCGGTTCTCTGAGTGAGAAGCCGAAACGTACGAGTGGATGATGCCTATCATCTCCTGCTTTTCTGAAGTCATTTTAAACCAACCCTTTGAAAAAAGGGCAGTAAGCGCACTGACGCGTGCAGGCAACTACTTAGACAGCCCTGCGTGACGTCAGAAAGTCTATATATTGACTGCGCTTACGCTTCAGGTCCTCTTTGCCAAGCTCGCCAGCGTCGGCGATTGAGGCCCGAAGTGTACGTTTCGGCTTCTCACTCAGAGAACTGAGGATACGTTAGTATCCGTAACGTTCTCTTTCGTTTCGAAGCCGAAACGTACGAGTGGATCACTACAACCAAGCCTCAAGAGCCCTACACCAAGGAGCCCGAGGTGGGAGGATCCATGGGACCGCCGCCGGGCCCAGAGAGAACACTCTCTGCTACACCCGGCCTGGTGACGTCCAATGCGTAAAAACGCGTGAAGGTGTTGCCTGAGGCCCACGAAGCGCTCAAGCAGATATCCTTCATGGGGACGCCTTTCCAGAAGGCCCAAGAAGCCGCCACTCCATGGGTGGAGTGCGCCCTGACATGAACAGGCGGAGGAACACCCGCCGCCTCATATGCCAGACGTATGGCTTCCGTAAGCCAATGCGACATGCGTTGGGTAGACAAGGCCTGACCCTTGGCACGCTCGCCATGGCAGACGAACAACTGGTTCGTCTTCCTGATGCTCTGCGTACGCGTCAAATAGGCACGAAGCGCTCTGACTGGGCACAGAGTAACGGGCACAGAACTGCCCGTCTCAGGAAGGGCTGCGAGCTCAATGACCCTCGAACGAGGGTCAGTGGACAGCACTTTCGGGCGAGAAAAGGGATTTGGTCGCAGCGTGACCCGCGCGTCACCTTGCGTGAACTCAAGACAGTCAGGACTGACCGACAAGGCAGTCAGATCGCTGACACGCTTCACCGAGACAGCAGAAGACAGCAAGGAGTTCTAACACATTGATGTGTAATCTCCTGGAGGCTGTGCCCCATGTCCCCCTGGCGGGGCGACCGCAGCAAACGGCGCCCCAGCCGGTTTTGGACGCATCGGTGGTCACCGTCATGCGTCTGGCTATAGCGCCCAAGGCGCCGCCTCCGGTGAAGGAGGACGGCCTGCGCCAATGCGCGAGGGCTAGCCACATGCGTCTGGACACTAAGATCCGACGGGCGGGGTTCGACCTGGAGGATACACCTAGCTCCGCTAAGGCGAGCTGCAGCGGGCGTAAGTGTAAGAGGCCGAGTGGGACAGCGCCGCCTGCGGCGCATAGGAGGCCCGTCAGTCTGAGACACAGCCTGGCCGAAACGCAGGCACCTAGTCTGAAGTGGCGTAGACACGCCCTGACGTCCTGAAGCCTCTTTGGTGTGAGCGTCGCTCTCATTGAGCGTGAGTTCAGAGCGTGAGTTCAGCCTCACGCCCAAGAACTCAACCTCCTGGGAGGGAGAGAGCATGCACTTGCTTAGGTTCACTAAGAAGCCCAGACTGTGCAGGTGACGCAAGACCACGTGGGTCTGTGACGTTAGGAGCTGTCTGGAACCTGCCAGCAGCATCCAGTCGTCCAAGTAATTGAGGAGTCTGATCCCCTGAGCGCGTAGCGGAGCGATCGCCGCCTCCACGCATTTGGTGAAGCACCGAGGTGCTAGAGATAGACCGAAGGGGAGGGCTGCGTACTCGTACGCGCTGCCCTCGAAGGCGAAGCGTAGAAAACGCCTGTGCCTTGGGACTTTGCCTATGTGAAAATAGGCGTCCTGAAGGTCTATGGTGACCATGTAGTCCCCCTGGCGGACTGACTCCGCCACCATTTGCCCCGTGAGCATGCGAAAGGTGAGAGGTTTGAGCGAAGCATTGAGCGCTCTGAGGTCTAGGATAGGGCGAAAAGCGCCCGACTTCTTGGGCACCAGGAAGTACGTACTGTAGCGACCTGCGCGCGCCAGCGTCGGATCTACGCGCTGAATAGCGCCCTTTCTCAGGAGATCGCAAAGCTCTTGTCTGAGAGCAGGGGCCCTGGAGGGGGGCACCACTGACTCCATGACACCTCTGTAGGGCGGGGATGGCCACCTGAACTGCAGTTGATAGCCCTTCAACACTGTTGATAGGACCCAACGCGATGTTGTGCACATCGCCCAATTCTGCCGGAGCAGAGCGGCGGCATGAGGAGGCAGCAAGGACAAACGAAGTGCTATGCTGCCTCCGAGTGGCACTAGGGGGGCCGAGGTCAAAGACTGAGGCTGTCCGCGAAGCTGAAGAGCGTCCGTCTGACAGACCAGAGACCCGACGGAGTGCAGGGGCTGGGGGCCAGTTAGCCGTGTGTGAGACCGTTGGGCGCTCACGCGTGACTGAGAGGCCGTGCGCAGTACTTGCGACGCCCGGTGGGGCGGCCGACTCAGCGTGCACGTCAGCGAAATCCGATGTCGGTGAACTGTGCGCTACGCCTGCGACACCCCGTAGGGCGGCCGACCTGGAGCGCGCGTCAGCGACGTAGGTGGTCGATGAGCCGCGCACTGCACCTGCGACGCCCCGTGGGGCAGCCGACTCGGACACCTCGAAGAGGGGGGAGAAGCTACCCGTTTGGCCAAGGGCAGACGTGTCAGACTGAGCAGACAGTTCTGCACGTATCTGGGCGATGAATCGAGCGACAGAAGCGGCGAGAGAGGACGGGGGGGACTTCTCGACCGTGAACGACTCCAAAGTGTCGCATGTCCGTAGAGGCGTGTGTCAGCTGAACGCGCGTCGGAGACCGTGTGGGTACCCCAGTGCGCGGTAGCGCTGATCGTGAACGATTCAGAGGCGTCACATGCCCACTGCCCGGAGGCGAGGGGGACAGAGCACACGGAGATCGTGGCACAAGCAGAGGCCTTGGCGCCACGTGGGCGCCGTCTAGCCGTGTCAAAACGCGGGGCGCAGAGCGCGGGGCGTGTGTCAGCTGAACGCGCGCCGGAGACCGCACCGGCGCCCCAGTGCGCGATAGCGCTGACAGAACAGAGAGCGTCCTCCGGCCTGGGCCGGGGCTCATTTTGAAACATTACCCCAGAGGGGCGGTAGCATGTGTGCGGAGTGCTTGTGAACAAGGCAAACTCAGCGCCCTGTAAGGGTGTGAGATCAGAGAGGACCGCCGAAGCGGGGGGGAACGCTCCGAGCTGGGGACTGCAGAGCGAGGACCCGGGCCCTTGAGAGCACACACAGGCGTAGCAGTCAATGGATGGCGATCGCATGACATGCTCTGCCGCGCACACGCGATCACATCAGGATCGCTGTGGCCTCTTACGCCGCTCCCGGCTAGCCGGACGGTTGGCGGGAGCTGGGTGCCCGCGGGAGCGGGAGCGCTGCCAAGTGGGTTGCGACCCAGCAGCCGGCTGTGGCGCGGCTTTGGGCGCGTCCGCCTTCTTCTTCTGTTGCGTCCGTTGAGGCGTATGAGCACGCGTCTGAGGAGCAGTGGGAGCGGTCGAGTAAGGCGGGGCACGCTTAGGAAGCACGGGTTGCAGGGCCTGAGCCGCCGACTTCGTCTTCTCTAAGCGGTCACGCTGTAGTTCCAGCGCCTGGCCAAACAGAGCAAGCCTGTGTAGCCAACGAAGCTAGCTCAGAAGCTAACTGGGCGGCGTGGGTCTTCACGACTGGTGGCATATCTTCAACAGTGGCGCCTTGAGCGGAGAGGAAGGAGGACAACTCCTCCTCATCCACGGCCTCTTACGCCGCTCCCGGCTAGCCGGACGGTTGGCGGGAGCTGGGTGCCCGCGTGAGCGGGAGCGCTGCCAAGTGGGTTGCGACCCAGCAGCCGGCTGTGGCGCGGCTTTGGGCGCGTCTGCCTTCTTCTTCTGTTGCGTCCGTTGAGGCGTATGAGCACGCGTCTGAGGAGCAGTGGGAGCGGTCGAGTGAGGCGGGGCACGCTTAGGAAGCACGGGTTGCAGGGCCTGAGCCGCCGACTTCGTCTTCTCTAAGCGGTCGCGCTGTAGTTCCAGCGCCTGGCCAAACAGAGCATCGGCGGAGATGGGAGCATTCAGGAGATGCTTCCTCTCCTTCTCTGGCATAGAAGAGAGGTTCAGCCAGAGATGCCTGTCAAGGACGACCAAAGAGCCAAGGGAGCGCCTGTCGGCTTTAATGGCCGCCCGGGTGACCAGTGAAGTGAGGGCGGTGATTCTGCGGAGCTGATGGACGGTTAGTTCCGAGTGCTGCGCAGCTAGATCTGCCACCAGTTCCTCCGCCAAGGAGGAGAGGAGAAAGGCGGTATTCAGCGCCCTTATCGCCTGGCCTGTACATATGAAGGCTTTGGAGGCGAGCTTCTCCGTGCGTTGACACGGCTTGGAGGGGAGCTCAGGAGGCGATGTCCTTATCCTCTGTGTAAACTGTGTATTTGAAACACAGCACGTTGCGTTAAAATGCTGTCATATTGCAGCAGTCTACAAATGGCCACATAACGGTCATAAGACATCACTGTTAAAAGCGTGATTTCACACATTACAGAGGTATAAATCACATAAGACTGCATTACACACCAACCGTAGATTATTGTTTGAGTATCAGATTGCAAGTCCAGTAGAAATTTGGGGTAAAACCCAACAGTCCCATACAGTCCATTAACACATAGATTTGAGATAAAAATGTACATAGGTTCATGAAGGCTTTTTTCTATGATCACTGTTAAAATCAGAGTTACATTGGCGGTGATGATAAGAATGTAAAGAGCAATTGTTAAGAGGAAGTACAAAGGTTTGTAAACTGATCCCTGCAGTCCAGAACTAATGAAAAATTTAACAGTAGAAAAGTTTTCCATAATCTGAAAATTCGTGTTAAATATTAAAATGTTTAGACTGTTGTAACATCACTTGGCACCTTGGCAAAATATACTCATATGCAATCACAAACTACATTTACTGAAAGTGAAAGTATTATGATTAAAAGTAGGGCTCAGATAGTGTCCAAAGGTTACTCTCTTTTTTATAAAAACAGCCTCTGCTGATTAACGTGTCATATGCAGAAGTGTAATGCACACCACAATTTTTATAACAGCAGATTAGAGGCGGGATTGTAGAGGTATTTTGCTAGTCTGGCTATGGCCAATAGTCCAGGCTCAATCAGCAGTTGTCCATCAAACAGTTTCTGCACCCAATAGTATCTGCTACTGTTACTGCTACTGCAAGGCAACTATTCACAAGGATAGAGTGATGTGATTGGTCCCACCAAACTTGCGATTTAACGATCCGTGTAGGATTCGGCTAGGAATGGGAAAAAAAACTGACTCTACTGACCTGGGGCCTCTACTACGAAGGGAGTGCCTTATTGTGCAGGGGTGTGTCAAGCCTTTTAAGAATGGTGGTTTCGGTCATAAAATAAAAAGGGACATATAATATTTTATATAACACTTAAAAGGCTTGCTATCTTTCCACATATACTGTAGCCAAGGCCTATTTTCATTTGAGAGGTATTCTTATACTAAAAGGTATTTTCATTTCACTCCATAACAAACTCTTCTAACTCGATGCCCTGCAGTCTAGACCTAAAACAAGTGTTCCTGAGTTCACACAAGTTACACAAAATGGAGAGGTACAGAATAACATCACATAGTGCGCAATAAGACACACAAGTTAGTTTGGAGTATGTACTATCATCTCTAAGTGACACGCTAGCAATGGTGCACAGGCTTAGTTTTTTTATGTTTAATATACGTTTTAGCGTCTGTTTTATTGTAATAGACGGTATCACACCCTACCGAGGAGTAGTCCAAAATCTTGGCCCCGTGAACATTTTGCTACCACCACATAATGCAACTTAATGTTATCATGAAAGACCACATAATGCAGGTCACTGTCACATGAGGTATTTATTGACAGATGAAAACCAAACATCTATTTAGGCCTACTGTATGTCTCAGTTCCAGTGCAATGGCCACACAGACAATGCATTGCGTGTAGGGCACCACACTTTTCCTAACTACAGTAGTTGAATTCAGTGCATATTTTTAGTTACACACCACACAAAGCCTGCAGGCTGACAGGTGACAGCTATAAATGCACAATATCGATCTTTGGTCTTGAAACAATTGTGCTGGTAGACCATTTGACAGGACACAACATTGGGACTGAAAAAACAATAAAACATGATTTTTATGATTGAAAACTCTACCACTTAAGACTGCCTAATATTTCACAAGCATAACCTATGGTATATAGTTTACAATAGCTTACGAAGAACACAATATATTATTGTGTTTTTTTGTAAACTAGATATAATTCATTTCAAAATCAAAGGCTATACTAGCGAAATATTAACATTATGTAGGCTCTACAAGCTCAAACACTCCAAAGCATTTAAATACAAACACAAAACAGCAACACAAAAGCAACTTCTTTTGCAAATGACCTTGTAATAGGCTCCACGTTTGGAAGGAGAGGTACAGTTCAGCCAGATTCATTCAGTCTTTCTAATTATCTTCTCCATGGGCAACACATTACAATATTATAGTTAGCACCATAGTTATATCTCTCATAAGATATCTAAATTATAAATGTATAATAATAGAAATTAATTGTATTATTATTGTTGTTGTTATAAAATTATACAAATTACACAATTATATAATTATAAAATTATACAAATTACACAAATTACACAATTTTGGTCAATAGCTTTACTTTCAAAACATGCAGGGCATACATTTAATGGAAAATAGTGCAAGGACATTATTTAATTTATTATTGTTATTATTGTTATTATTTATTGTTTTCAACTGTTATAAACTGGACATAAAAACTCTTTTGGTCTTTGAAACATCAAAAACATCTCACAAAAGAGGCATAGGGAAAGTCAATGCTGTAAAAGTTGAATGCATGTCAAAATCTGCCAACATGAATGTGTATTTAATAGATCACCACATTCAGGGAGTCACTCAGAATTAAGATATTAATTTGAGATATTAAGATATTCTTTACTTATTTACTGAATTACATCAATTTACTGTATTACAGGAATTTGTCATTCTTTTTTAATTGTTTTGTGTACTGATTTGGCCTAGGTTTTGAATTAGATGCCACCTATACATTATGTTTGGAAGAAAGGCCCTATGATGCAGTGTGGCTTCAATTGCTTACTTGCATTACAGATCTGTCCTAACAAAAAAGAAAACATTATGACCCACCAAGACTGCTGAAACCATGTATAGGACAAAAAAATGAAATTAACTGTAAAGTGTTATCCATTGTTTATTTTAGTCTTACTCAAGTTTTCTTGCCTTTTAGCAACACTGTCCCAACTTTTTTTGGACGTTGCTGGAATTAAATTTGGAACCACCATAAATATCCCATTTAGTAAATACATGATCTGTTGCCTTAGCACATTTCTTATAATGTTAGTATTTGAAAATTATTATATTACATATAATTATAATACATTATATTATAATATCATTAAATTAAATTGAATTGAATTGAAGAGAATATATATTTCTATTCATAGTTTACACAATGTCTCAGCCTTTTTAAACTTGGGTTTGTAATTTGACAGCTTGCAATAAATATGATTATCTCCCATAGTGGCCCTTAAAAACTGCAACATCTGTGGTGCCATGCATGTGGGGCTTTTAATACTTGTGTGGGCATTATAGCCTAATTATTTTTGGTGCAATTAGTCATGAACATGGAAAAGGCTATTATTAACCAACATGCAGTAAATCTTCATGCATGAAGAAATAACTAAACATTGTTCACAATTAAAGTTTTCAGACCACTGTTGTTGGCATAGGCCTCCCTAGCTCACTGACTGAAACGATCACCTCTGCCTTGAAATATTTTATGTTTACAACATTTGAATACTGCTCTTCTGATCGGTGGAAGTTGAAGTCCATAAGTTAATGGATTCAGTAGTGGAGGGAGGATCAAATATTGTACAGAAAAGGCATTACGCTCTGTAAGTGAAAGGTTTTCAGAACCATCCCAACTGTATGACACATCAAACAGTGATGTGGTGACAAAGACTGCTATAACTAAAATATGGGGCACACAAGTTTTTGCAAATTTTGCTCTACCCTCACTGGATGAAATACAAACTCGAACAATCAGAGCATAAGAAATTAAAATCAAAACAAACTGAAGAAGCTGGCCTGTAATTAGTAACATGCTCAATACTTTGTTGGCTATGGCATTAGTACAACTTAGCCTTAGTATTGAGGGATTGTCACAAAACAGTTTTTTGATCATAGATCCACAAATTGACATTCTGAGAGTGAGAATAAGAGAAGTTAATATTGACAAAAGAGGATATGCCCAAGCAACAGTGAGCATTTTGAATATAGCTCGTGGGGTTAAAATGCTGTGGTATTGCAGTGGTCTACAAATGGCCACATAACGGTCATAAGACATCACTGTTAAAAGTGTGATTTCACACATAACAGAGGAATAAATCACATAAGCCTGTAATAAGCAGAAACTGTAGGTTATTGTGTGAGTGTCAGATTGCAAGTCCAGTAAAAACTTTGGGTAAAAACCAACAGTCCCATACAGTCCATTAACACATAGATTAGAGATGAAAATGTACATAGGCTCATGTAGGCTTTTTTCCAGGATCACTGTTAAAATCAAAGTTGCATTGGCTGTGATGATGACAATATAAAGAACAAAGGCCAAAAAGAAGTACAGAGGTTTGTAAATGGATCCCTGCAATCCAGTATAAATAAAAAATGTGGAATCAGACATGTTTCTCATCTTTTAAGGATTCATATAAATAATAATACATATAATTATATACATATGAATATAATAAAGATAAACAGACTGCAAAACACAAATTGTTTGAAAAAAGTCTAACTAAATCATTATCACACTAAGACGAGAGGTTTGTATCAACTGAAGGGGGTCCGACTGTAGGGTCCAACTGGTGCCTTGTGCTTTTGAGGTGGGGCAGCAGCAGGTGCTCAAAGTCAATGTCTGTAATTCTCCTGAGGCCGGCAGAATAGAAGAATGCACTAACATTAATTTTGGCAGCCTTGTTATGGAAAATGTTAGCCAACATGAACAACTGAACATAAGTTCAGTTTCTCATATTTCAACACAATTCAGTAGGCTCCCTCAGTTATTGCGAACTAAAAACTAAATAGCATTAGTTTTGGCTAAAGAAAATTTAAAGTATCTTTTCAATTTATTGGCTGGGTGGATATACAAAGATTTTTTTTAAGAATGAGTGAGAAGATGGAGAGTGGGAGCTGATGCTAAGGAGGCCTGCGTAACTGAGGTCAGTACAGGTCTACAGGGTAAACAGGAAGGAGTTCAATCAATGTACAGTGTTTGCTACAGTTTAGCCTGGGGCATATCAAAGTTAACTGTGCCCCATTCAGTGTAAGCTCAAGGTCAATACTGTACAGTATATGTTGTATCAGATTTCCTTGTTCTTTGTCTATGAATTGATTCACACTGAATTTCTCCTATAAACATAAAAAAAAATGGTATATGCTGCGCGCATGCATTTACAACTCTGTCCATGGGGCTAAACACTCCCATCCGTCTTACAAAGCCAGTGACATGCCACTCTTCCAAAATAAAAGTATGCTGTTCGCTGCAAATCACAGATGCTTTTTAAAACTAGACTGCATTTCCTTTGCATAACTACTGATTTCACAGCCATGCAAGACCACAATCAAAGTCCTTGGTGAAAGCCATTTGAATCCAGTGCCTTGAGCTTCTAAAACTAGAGCTCTGAAAAGCAGAGATCCTGTTTTTCTTGTCTGAAGAAATACAAGTCCTTTGAAAAGAATAATCCCCTTCAATTTCTTTGATAATTTGATGACCTGGGATTAGGCCAAGTTCAATGTTGCTGTTAGATGTTAGACTTCAGTTGTTAACCTGTTGTCATTTAAAAAGGCCTAGAATGTCCAGAACTCTATTTTATTCCTCAAGACTTTTTTTTCAAGAGTGAAGTGTCATGGAAAGAGTAAGAAACAAAACAATGACTGAGAGAAAAGGAAGGTGGATTTTAGATTTATAAGATTTAAAAGATTTATAAATTGTAAAGATTTTCTTTGTGTGTTAGGGAAATCAAGAGATACGTTTCTGTTGTTCCTATTGACTTTTTTTTTTTGCTTCTGGACAATTGGCTAAGTCCATTAAAGGATAAACATGTTTTTAGAGGTCACCAATACACTTTAGACATTCCCTGGGAAGCAATTAGTTTAGCCACCTCACAGTCCCTATGGACTGGCTAAACAACATTCTAAGAAAATCTGAACAACACCTGCTACTCCAGGTGGACATTGTCATGGGGCATATCACGCTGAAGAGTTAATAATCTCCCAGTGGAAGTACTAATGTAAGGACAAAACAAACTTGACATGGTCTTAGCACTTGTAATGACAATGCAATCACCATCATAGATTTAGATGCATTATCACATACTCAACACAATTCTCAACACACTCTCAAAAACACAGACCAGGTAAATATAGGCTATTCCCTCAGCCACAGAGATGTTAGACTTAGAAGGACCTTACTGTATCATTCTGAAAGCAATGCATCTCTGGAGCTTGTATACAAGAAAGCAAGTTAGATTTGGAACTTTTGTGATTTTACAGCTTCTTATGTCTTCTTGAATCTCCAATTGAAATAAATTTCATTTTCAGTTATGCTATTAAGAACAAAAGACTTATAGGTCAAAAGATGAAGTCCAAATGGGGTCATGCTTTGGCAACATATTACAGGCAAAAATCTCAATCTTCAAAACAAATCTGATTTTATTAATCAAATTTTCCTTCTTCTTAAAGCAACATTAAAACATTTTGGTGTAAAACTAGAGGAATGTCTATAACCCCAAATAAAAAAAAAATGGGATGGATGGTGAAAGGTTCATTTCAGCAAGATTCTATTATTTTCCAAACATGCAAGCCATAAATTTAATAGAAAAAGGTCCAAAGGCAAAAAATAATGTTTTGAGGAGTATATACTCCCATTTACAATTTAATAATACACATACTGTATAATGCTTCAAAAATGTCTCAAAAATGTGGGCCAGTGTCTATAAAAGACTGGAGAAGATGAGTAGGGCTATGTACAAAACAGAGGGGGACACTTTAAAATCATCTATGTAAACTGATGATCTGGTATAAAGAGCATTCTTATACGTGGACAGGGCAATGAACTGGGCCGCCTTGGAAAACCGATCTACTACTACAAGGATGGCCGTGTGACCTTAAGTTTTAGGCAGACCAGTGATAAAATCCAAGGAGACATGTGAGCAAGGACGACGTGGGACAGGGAGAGGCTGTAAAAGGCCTGCCGGTCTACAGTTGTCAGGCTTGGCTGAGCAGCAGATGGTACAAGCGGCCACATACTCCGCTGTATCCTGACTAACTCTGGGCCACCAAAAGCATCTCTTGAGCAGCTCCAGGGTGAATGAGCCCTTTCCAAGGCCTTGGGACGGTAGACCAGTGGAACAAAGAGAAGACCCTTTTCTAGGTTGCACTAAACTGCTGCCACAATCTTAGATGGGGGCAGAATGGGGTGAGGAGGCGAGAGAGTGCATCGGCCTTGCTGTTCTTGGAACCAAGGCGATAAGTGACCTGAGTTGCCTCCATCCACTGCATCCAGCGTGGCTTCCCCTGGAGCAGAGACACAATGGGAGACACCAGGCTACCTCCTAATGAAATGACAATAAAAATTGGCAAAGCCCAAGAACCTCAGCACCTGCTTTATCGTGGTCAGTACTGACTACTCCATAGCTTGGCCCTGTGCGCCCACCACAAAGCCGAGGAAAGTTGTGGATGGGGAATGAAGTTGACATTTCTCAGCCTTGCAGTACAAGTTGTTCAGCAGGAGAGCCTGCAAAACCAGGCAACATGCACATGGTTAGTGAGTGACTCTAAATAAAAAAAAACACAAAGCGTTCTAAACATTCTCAAAGGACATCATTAATCAGGGCCTGAAAATAAGCCAGAATGTTGGAAAGGCCAAAGAGAATTGCAAGATATTCTTATTCTGGGAGTGATGAATGCTGTCTGATGCTGTGATGAATACACAAAGAAAAAAGGTGCAGCTGCTGGCGAGGGCGAATTAACCCTAATCGCAGTACGTAGTCCTCCATAGCTTGGGTCCCCTTTGCCGAGATAGGGTAAAGTCACCCCCGAGGAAGGGTTGAGCCTGGTAGAAGGTCAGTAGCGCAATCGTAGGGGCGGTGGGGGGGAAGCGTTGTTGCCTTCTTTTTACAAAAGACCTCCTCCAGATCATGGTACACTAGGAGAACTTGAGAGAGGTCTGTTTCAGACGGGGGCGAGAGAATGTTAACGGGGGTTGGTGGGCAAACAGAGCAGACCGGGGTGGGATCTTTCAAAGAGAGCGGACTGAAACAGAATCCAGAACCACCAGCATGGGAACCAGTTGGAGTGGGTAGATGGCTAGCCCTAAGGCACGCAGGGCTCCAGTGAATCAATGAGACTGAGGACTAAGAAAACTGAGGCTCATGGATAGTGAGCCACGGGTAACCCAGCACCACTGGATCATGAAGGGTTGGTGGTGAGCCAGAAATGAATGATCTCCTGGTGACCATTGACAGTAGTCAGAACGAGGAGTGCAGTGAGTGACTCAAGCAGATCAGAGCCCGGAGGGCATCCATCCAACGCCTGGACAGCCTGAGATGCTGCTGCAGAGGCAGTGGCCAAGCCCAGTTGACGTGCCAGGGCGCTGTCCATCAGATTTCCTGCAACACCAGAATCTATGAAAGCAACCAGTGAGACGACTGAGGAAGGGTTTCGGGTCAGGGACAAACAGACAAGAAGAGAGAGAGAGATGGCGGTCCCAGGAGTTCTTACGCTTCCACTCCACAGTGGTCCTGGTTTCCCTGTCGAGCATGGCCTTTCCCCATTAGATCTGGGCAATCTAGATGTTGATGGCCCGAAGCTCCACGGTACAAGCAAAGGCCTCTCTGTATGCGACAAATAATAAGTTTATACGGGAAACTCGGCGACGCCGTTAATAGTCATGACGGAGACCAATCAAGTTTGCTCTCAATTAACGCGGTTGTTCAATCTACCATGGCGGTAGAGAGACGGCCACGCAGCTCAGCCGTGCTGATGTTTTCGAATTGCTGGATTATCATTCCGATACATCAGCCAGAGATCCAAGACCCCAACGCTAAAGATAAGTCTGTGCTCCTGAGCACCTGCCCCTTTGCCCCTTGATGCCCAAAGTGCCCTTTTGTCAATGTGTGTTATTTATTTATTTATTTTTTGGTCAATATGTGTGTGAGAGAGCCTGTCTGTGGCCGTCCAAAAAAAAACAAACAAAAAAAAACATGATAATTAATTTCGGTACCGTCGCTACCGTCAATTACATGATCCGCATAAACGTGCCCTGCCCGAAAGCTTGGCACTGCAGCCCTGAAGACTTGAAGGAGTACGCCTAAAAGAGACCGCCACGGACCGGTAAGTAGGTTCTGCAGCGGTATTCATAGTGCGCTGTGCACATTGTTTGTATTTTTGTAAGATGACAGACAGTGCCGTGAAAATACTGTGTGAGCTTTGCGAGCACGCGTGTGCGTGTCTGACATTGGGTGGATATGACTTGTGGCATTGGGCTGCTTTTGCCAACATTCAGGCCCGTGCCTTCTATATGGGCCGGTGAGGCAGTAAAGTAACGCTAACGTTACCTGCAAATCCGTGCTCCAAAAAGTTAGGTCTGGTTACTATTGTAATGTCCGTTCATCCGATATTTTACAGTTTATGTAAGCCTACAGTAGTGGGTTTAGTTATAGAAATAATGCCATGGCCATCACAATACTTTAAAATACAGGCTTTAGGCATTCCGAGAAAAAAAAATAGTCTACATTTTTGGCATGTGCTTTTGTTCTTTATCTGATTGATGAAATAAACCGGACTTAATAGAATGTGTTGTATAGAATTGTGTTTGAGCTAATGCCATCTCCAAATTAGTTTAACTGCACATAGACCAATTGCTCAGTGTTACTGCTGACACTTTCATTTGTGAGCACAAAAAATACGTTCTTAATGCTTATTCACAATTAGATTAAGTTGTTTAAGTAGTATGTTTTAACGTAGCTTAAAAAAGTATTAACAGTATCAGTTGTCTTAGCATTTTGTCATGATCACAAAATCGTTTAATCAGCTATCTCTCTCATGCTCTTTTTAGTTGCTACACTCTCAGATCACTGCCTACCTCCAGCAATATCAGCAACAGCAGCCTCCCCTCTATCCTCCTCAATAAAAGCTTTTTATTGTACCCCATCAGGTAAAACTGACTACACTTGCTTTGCACCGCTAAGATGTCCGGTGTGGACAATGCCTGTACTTAACTTTAAAAGTTGTAATGTAGCACTATAAACTAGGCCTACCTCTACTTGCACTAGGCTACTCCACCACTATTGCCCCCACCATCTTGTGCCAATTGACTGTACACCAGTGCATTATTCTGTGCAATAGCCTAGTTATTTTGACCTATTTAAATTCTTTACTGTAAACTTATCTGTTTATTGACTATACACTGTATTTAGTTATGCAACCACCTGCAACAAGCAATATTCTTTAGCCTTCACTCCATATCTTCATAGCATTTTCTTGTACAAAATGCACATAGACTACAGCCTATATTTCTTGTAGTTTTTTCCCATGGGTACCTTTATTAATCCGTGCTTGTCTTGTGTTACTGTACTGTCTGTCTTAACTGTTTTTGCAGCTGTAAAGAGTGAATTTCCCTGATGTGGGATAAAAAAAGTTTATCTTATATTATCTTGATATGGTATGTTGTGATTCCATGTTTCATTCTTTATTAATATGGGTTGCAACATTTCAGACTGTTTTATTGTAAGGTATGTTGCTGTATGATTTCAAATTCTTGTTCCATGTGCCCTTTTTTATCTTTGAGCACCTGCCCCTCCAAAGGTCTCTGCATTGCCCTGCAGCGCAGCACACGTCTGGCATCTTGATCTGCTTTATTTGGGGGATCTCTTTATTTTATTGCTTGTTTTGCTTGTGACATCAGTCACAGTATAAATGCGTATTTTGCAGCAGTTTTAAATCTTGAAGTTTCGCAGTTTGTAGCAGCAGCTTGAGCAGATCTAGGGTGCCATGACCAAGCATACCACTACGTATTTACACGCTAATATCAATTCTGAGAGTTTCCTGTCTGAACTGCGTTCAGCAGGCACAAGCCAGAAGCGCCCCAGCTCACACACACACACAATCAGGTGTGCGGACACACATGCGCACAGCACACACACACACACACACACAACCAGGATGCACAGATTCAGACAAATAGACATGCATGCATTCACACACACACACACAGCCAGGCATGCACACACACGTACAGACAGACAAATAGACGTGTGGGTGTTCATAAACACACACATATGCACACACATACACGCAAGCACATACACACTACCAGGTGCGCATATACACACGCACAGATACACACCAACATACACTCATGCACCCCACACACACACACACACACACACACACTCTTATAAACACACTTAGACCCTACCTTTGAAATCTAGATGGGACTTAATATGACTTCATGCTGTACATATTCCTTTGTTACATTTGAACTGTATTCAAATGCATGAACTGTTTAAGAGCCCAACATGCCACATGTGACATCAATGCCCTACTTTTTCCACTATTGATGTATTGGATGGTCAGTTGGGAAGGAAAATGTTGGATAGACCTATCAACTGTTACTATGGAGTATAAAATTAACAGTATTAGCATTTCAAAGTATTGCATGAACAGCGTTGATGCTGTTGAGTTCATCATTCTGCCATTCAGCAAGCCCACCCTAAGGTTTCTGTCATGGAAATGCAATATAGTTTCCTTTGTAGACCTTATTTTTTATTTTAAAAAAGCCTATGTAAGTTTAAATATGTGTCAAAGAGCTGAAATTAATCAAATAAAAAACTTCTTCAGCCTCAATAAGATGCATGCTTCATTGTGATGCTTATGGATGATGTAAGTGAGGAGCGCACTCTGGTGGTCAAAGGGCCAAACCAGCATTTGTGCCTGTCCTCAACACATAACAGCAACCACACTGCACAGACAGATTAATAATACAATATGTTACATGATAATAATATGATGTGGGCAGATAAATATTTGATACACAAAGGAGATTTATATTACATTTATGTATGTCTCTGTGTGTGTTTTGATCCAATTATGAACATTGAAACATCCATCGGCATGGAAGCTCCTGTTGGTCTGCTTCAAACAAACACTGACTTTGGTGACAGGAGCTTAGGTTGTAATACAATACTGACAAAAAAGGCATTGAAGTCAGGGAGAGCTAATGGACTGGGGAATATCCCCTATAACTAAGACAAATGTGCAATACAGGCCTACCTGTTCTTGCTGAGTTTCACTTCCCCTTCCAGCAAACCTACCTTCACACCTGTCTTCTCCATCTCCAGTTTTATCCCCTGGCCTGGTGAGTTGTTCCATCACCTTAGCCTCCTGGTAGCCATCCTGACAAATGGTCTCCATTCCCCTGGCCTCATCTATAACTTCACCTATACTATACCTATACACCTATACTTTAACCTCAACTTTTTCTCAACATTTTAAATGAGAAATCTACCAACTCATATTTCCTTCCTCCGTCTCAAGGCTGAGGTTTATTATCCCCATACTGTTACAGATGACTACTTTCTTTCACATTGCATATGTATGTTCTTCTATATTGTATGGATATTTGATCTTTATGTTATAGTTTAAATGCTAGAAAAGAAAGGTCTGCCAACGAAAGGTGTGTGTTCTTCATCTGACAGGCCACTCTTACAGTTTATAAAGTACATGGCTCTTAGGAACACATCCACATGTCGGATGAGTTTCGTGTTTTCTCTTCTTCCCAACAGTCAGCTTCCTACCTGTGTGCAAATCCTACACTAATTACAAATATATTGGTGACTTCCTGTTAAAACAACATTAAAATACGTCTTTGACTCCTTCATTCATAAGGACAATAGACTAGCATGTCTATAGGCCTTCACCCTATTAATTCATTTGGCTTACTAGAGTGTAGTCACAAAATTAATTATTAAAAACTTTCTCAAGTCACTGATAGAGTGCCTGTGGAGGCAAGGTTTCTGTGTGTTTGTTCCAATTACCCAGTTATTCTCCAACATCAGATGGCAACCACCTTTTCCTTGTTATTTCCAGCTGCACTGAACTCATGGTAGTTATGGCCAGATTGTATTGAAGGATGTCTAGTAAATCACATACTTCTAGCCAAAACTATAGAAGGTTGTGTCAAAATGGAATGGAACATGTTTAAAGCCTTGTTTTGTGGAGCTACTGCTTCAAAATGGAGTTTGATCTGGGACATGGGACATCTTGACTATAAAGATGTGCTATAAAGAACAGGGCCATCTCCGGAGGCCTTCAAAAAGCTCTTAAAGACCCAGCTATTCAGAGAACATCTTCTATCCTAGCACTAAAATGAACTGAAGCACTATTCCCTAGCACTATGCTCCTTAAGGTTTCTGCTATGTAGCTTTATTGTTATCCTCTTTTTGTAAGTCGCTTTGGATAAAAGCGTCTGCTAAATGCATAAATGTAAATGTAAAGAATATGCACTCATGGGGTTTTGTCAGTTTTTGAGTAGTGTCTTTATGTAGTGGATTGCAATAGTGCATGATTCTACCAAATGTGAACCAGTACAGAGGTGACACTGCTCAGTAACTGGTACTTTAACAACCTGTCCTTCAGTGTGGACAAAACTCATCACTAATTTCAGAAGACCTCCAGCCAAACACACCCCACTCTCCATAAAAAAACCTTCCGGTTGAGATTGTACAGGATACATGGTAAATGGGCTGCATAAAGCATTTTTCTACGGGCGTTTTATGACATATCTCATTTACCTATTTACACACACGTGAATGGGCTGCAATGCAAGGTGCCGTCCGGCCACTGAGAACAATTGAGGTTCAGTATCTTGCTCAAGGATACTTTAATAGGGTCAGATGGAGCAGGGCTCTAACACGCATCCCTCTGTTTTCTGAACTGCACTGATTCCACCTTCGCCACCAATGTCCACAAAGTTTCTGGGTGGACGCATCGCAGATAATCTTACATTATCATCATAGCATGGTTTGAAAACATCAATGTTGCAGAACGAAAGGACCTGCTGCAGATTGTGAGGATGTCTAAAAAGATCACTAGGGCCTTTTTTTTCCCTTTTCTCTGACATTTAAAAAAAAACACTATAGCAATTCCAAAGTATTGTGAAGGACATAACACATGGTGAAAGTTTCATTTTACATTATACAGTAAAGTTACTGTGCATTGTTTTTGCACTTGCTTGTGAGCACCACTAATTGAACTGCAACAGGAGCTGCAAGTACCATGGAGTTAATAGGGAATGGACCGGCTCTCTGTAAATGGGCTCTAGTAAAGCGCGTGACCATACGGTTAACTGCACCCTGTTTATGTGAGATGATCATTTTGCAAAACATTTGCTGAGAAGCTTCATCTTTCCATCACTACCATAGAGTAAGCCACATTGTAAAGTAAAACATTAAATATGTTGCTGAGATTCAATAATACATTTTTCATTTTGAAGAAAAATTGATTTTAGAACTCTGAATAATAGAAAGCTGAATAGTAAGCACAAATACTTTACAACAGTACTTAAATGTTTTGTGAGTATCTATGCATCAACTTAGATAGCATGCTAGTCGGTGACAATTTGTACCAAAGATTTCTTTTCGAAGGTAATTTTGTACTGCACTAAGCTGGTTTTAAGGCTTTAGTTTTTTTTATCTTGAAAAGGCTACTATAAGTAATACAACAACCCCCTAGTTTAAAACACATACAGTTTTATTTATATTATTCCTTGAGAATGTAAATAAAAGAAACATACAGACTGAATCAGGACTACTCAATAAACAGAAATAAAAAGTGTCAGTTAAAAGGTTTCAATCAATCAGCACACCTTTCAAAAGGTGCCTGCTTACGACAGCCTCCCATCAAATGACTAGGGGCCTTTCATAATAACACCTGACACCATAGGGTAGCCAACAACAAACAAACCAGAGCTACATCAAGCACTGTTTCTCCACAGTATATGTGTATATATATTTGTGCTCTACACTGACTGTGCAGAAAACTACAACAAAGTTTATCTTTGCACAGTACCCACTCTTGTGAATGTACAGTACTGACTCTGCTTAAACCAGCTCAGTGCCTGCCCATAAAAATACTGCTGAAGGATAGATGAGAAGTAAAACAGAGCACAAACAAGATGCACATACAAAAAGAAAAAAATGAACTAATTGATATTCACACTTATATAGCATGGACAATCACAGGGACTGTTGTTCTCACAATAGTATGAGTTCAGTTTGGGATTATATGAGCAGCCCATGCCATCTCCGTTGTGCTGGTGATAAGCTTTTCAGCCGATGCAGACAATCACAACAACTTGGTTGCATGCATGTTGACGGCGACAAGGCCTGGACACCAACAGGATAAAGAGATCCAGCTTTTGTTTAAGTCTATGGGTTTTCTTCATGTTGACATGCAGTTCTTCAGAATAAACTCAGAACAGTCTATGTAGAGGCTGGTTCTGATGTGGGAATTGACAAATGTCTGTTGAAGTTGGGAGAAGAGAAACTGTGGTAAAAATCCAGAGGCCCATTGACTAGACCTTAGCACTTAGCAGGAAAAAAAAACTGCTCATTTGCAAGGCTACTATCTCAAAGTTGAACAGATCCAAGGCGGGAAAAAAACTGACATCCAATGTTCGGTTTCCATACATGTTTGTGTATGCACAGGCAAAAAGGGTGGTAGTTCATTCGTTCAATGACAAGAAATATGGGAAAACGAACTCAGGTGCATGAGGGAAGGGGCTGTAAATGAGCATGTAAAGATGCCTTGCTGAAAGACTGTGGGTTGTGGGTCTTCAGCATCATCCCTGAGAAAGCTCTACACACAGAGAGCTCGAGGAAACCTGAGTGGTAAACAGAAGAATGGAAAGAGGAATCTTAGCACGGAAAAAGTACCAACTGGTAAGTTTATATGACTTTTAGCTTAAGGCCAACATGTGAGCACACCTGTCCTCTGTGAAACCATCAATCTCTTCATCATCAAGCTCCATGTCCAGCTCGTTGTCAAGACAATCACGCCCATATCCACTAAGGACACTGCACAGATCAGAACACTTAGTTAATGCCTACCATATAAACTGATATAAAGAATATATTCTAACATTTTTGAGTCAGTGCAGTGGCACTCTGAAGAGTGTAAGCTCTGCCACAAATAGATTTAGATGGCAGACTGTGCCTATTCAAAATTGGTGAGAGCATAGACTGTGACAGACCTTACTGAGCGGCAGGTAAAGAATACGATGCGCTTCAGCTTTTTGTTGTAAAAGAAGTAATTGAAAGACCAAAGACTGCCTTCTTCTCCAAAGGGGTCAGAGTCCAAATCAGGGTTGTAACTGAACACATGGAGACAGAAACAGAAAATAAATAAAAATAGTTTCTGACAGTATATTCTGACAGCACACAAACCGGCCAAAACACAAACTTCAAGGGCTTTCTTCATTTTTTAAGGTTACATACATTGACCTAATTCACCGGTCTGTTTGTTTCCATTTGGTATTACCTGTAAATGTCACATCCTTGCAGGCCAATTTCTTGGTCAATGGCATTCCACAGCTCGGGCCCTAAGGAGTTGAACTCCTCACCAACTGCTGAGAACAGACTGCTGTTCACTGTATTCACCACCTGAAGGCAATAAAAACAAAGTGGAAAAATGATGCCAAATTCTACCTTGCCTTTATCTTTGGTACCAAATTCCACCTTGATCTCATTTTGAGAGGAAAGCCCTAGACATAAGGCAGTCTGACTTGTTTCTATATGACGGCCTAGCTCAACACACTGACCCAGTTGAGGCTTGGTTCCCGGCTGAATTCATGAGCCCGGGCAGCAGTGAAGTCGTAGTCTGGTCGGAAAGACTCATTCAGGGTAGTGATGAGGTAGAACAGAGTCTTCCTGCAGCACTTGTCGCTCAAAGGGTTCTCGCCATCCTCGCTGCTCTTTCCCAGTCTGAATAAGAGGAAAAAAATCTCTAGTATCAGATAATTACTATAAAAAAACACAGTAATTTATTAATGCTTGATGGCCTTATGCATAAAATAAAGAGCTGATGCTTTTTCTGAGCATTCAACTTCATAATAAGCAGCATCAGCAGCAGTTGCTGTAACACTGATAAGACGTAGACATGGACAGCATGCCTAGAAGAGCAACACTGGGCCCAACGTGGAGGAGTTGAGAACATATGATCAGCCTCTAACATTAAACATTGGCCTAGTACGCGTGGTAGATTACTGGATCTAGATTACAAGATTACTGGAGTCGAATAGATCTATTAGTTACACAAAATCAGTGGTTTCACATGGACACCAATGATTTGCTCATGCAATGGTGGGTGTGTTTTGGGTCTTTATTATGACACTCACAGATTTGGGCTCGGGGCACTACTGGACTGTGGGGGAGACAAGGCCTCCAACACATGGGGCTCTCCTTCCAGGCAGAACTGCTTGAACATGTGTTTGTCATCACCAGCCATCTTACAGGAGTAACTCTCAATCCTGCACACAAACACAAAAGATGAAGGGTTAGTGTGGCAAAAGGGAAAGATTTAGATTTCCTTAAGGTCATCCGTGTTAGCATGTGGCTCTTCAACCTCTGTGGCCCACCTCTGATTTTTTTTTGTCTTAAACATAGATGAAATGTTTACATGAAGTGCTATAAAAAAGCAAGTAGCATCTCTGTGTTATTTTAAAGGTCAGAAACCAAAGGATATCCTGTTCAGTACGTCAGTGAAAGAGGGAAGGAATTAATGTGAGCACTGTGATGCTACTGTACGGTCCTTTTAAGGCAAGTAAAAGCAGCCATGTGGGTGACATTTTCGGGTAGAAAGTAGAGGACCTATCTACAGTGAATGGGGAGATATCCTTATCTCCAGATCAGCTGGTTGTATTTACAGAACTTCTAGTTGTATCCTACAATTAAACTCATCTCAGACTGTACTCATTGCTAAGCAGCATGGTCAATGACAACATTTCCCCACAACAACCCCCCCCCCCCCCCCCCCCCCACCCCACAAAAAAAAAACTCCAAAAAAAAAAAAAAAAAGCATGCACAAGTGAACATTAAAAATAATAAGCTAAACCTATTTCAAATAAAGCCACAGTGAGACAACACCACAGGACAGTTGTGGTGGCTGAACAACAGAAGAGTTTTTCTGGTAGCTGTCAAATGTAAGAACATTAAATTTACATGTTATTTATTTGAAGGGTGTCTGAATTTCTAACATATCATTGGGAGAACACTGCTGTATGCATGTTTGTTTTTCCCTGTCTATGGTTATGTAAGCGCATAAATTGTGTAACCCTACAGGCAACCCTGGCTGAGAGTTTGACTGGAGCTTTGACTATTTATGGTGTAAGGGTAAAGGTTGCAGTGGGACACATGACAGGGACACCTTGGCCTAGTTTCCATTGCTTTGCCTCTGGTAACACAAGAGGCTGGTGACATGAGGCCCATGGACAGCAAACTTTAAAAGAGATCTGAAAGCACATTTCCAGCAAACAAGATTGAGCATGTTTCCACAACCTGTGGATCATTCTGTTTACATGCATCAAATGAAATGCCCGATTTTGTATGGTAAGACATAAATGCTGAAAAATACATCTTTAATGGCTTGGTTATATTACCTGATATGAGTCCAATTTTGTCTTGAATTTGTCTATTTACAGTATTGGATCCAAGTTTAGAAGTGTAAACGTAAAAAACAATCGTGAAAGATAAAAAAGCAGAATAAGCTGTCTAAGCCATTAAATACATACTCTATTTCAAAATGCATTACATCAGTACAGCATCAACAATTGCTGAGCAAGGCTGTGTTGAGAATTGGTTCACTGGCTAACCGCGCAAACACACAGTGTCTGCATCAGGGCTCACAGCTGGAGTCTCTGTGCTGAGTGGCACTTCTCTTTTTGGCTGTTGTCATGCAGCTTTGGTCTGCACTAATCCAGTAAGCAGGATAAATACCAGCGCACTTGGCAGCTCGCTCAGAACTCAGCTGTGTAATGTGTATGTGCGTGTGTGTATGTGTCTGTACCCTCTACACGAAGTCCCTGGATAACCGCTGTAGCCTGACAGAGGACACCATGCCCCTGGCCTGCCATACTATACCATCATGACTCTTCAAGATACAGATCCCCCTGCAAAACTATCAGCTAGTGAGCCACTGATCTGAAAACATCTATGTAGTGTGAAAGTCATTACATAACACTATGTCAACAACGCTAGTGTACCCACCCCCAATTAAAAACTTTAAGATGCATGAACTACTTCACATTGGTTAATGGCAACCAGGTTTTTAGAGGTTAGAAATTAAGAGGAATCTTAATGACATATTTTGCCATAAGCCACTTACTTCCTTCTGAAACAAACAGCTGTATATCTGGAAGCTGTTTTTTCTGAACTTAGTAACCCTCCACACATATTGTGTCTATGTTACCAGGATAACTTTTCCTCAGTGTATTTTCCTTTCATTTTGCGTCAATGTTCACAATGTATTTTAGAGGTTGAATAACCCCTTTTCCATACTTGCAAGGTGTATGAGTGTCTATGCACGTGTATGGTAATCCTGTAAGATTTTCCACTGCTGTATCATGTAACTCCTTGAATTTGGTGTCAATGCATGCGTGTAGTGTTAATCTGATCACTTAAATAGAACCACATAGAGACTGCCTGTGTGCATTCGACCAACAGCAGATAAAATGCTACAGGCTGAGTTAAATATACAGAAATGCTAGGCAAGAAGGCAATGAGGGATATTTCATTGGAGGGCTGAAACATGCTAATGTATATGCAGTACTTGCATGTCAAAATTCAGATTAAAGAGGACCATCACCATCTGTTTGTTGTCAGATGAAAGTATAAACAAATAGCTTCAAGTCTGTAATGTGAAGAAGAGCTACATGATCTGAGGGGGATACGTGGCTGTTATCTTGCCAAATGCCAGATAGGTCATTACCTGCCAAGGATGTGTGAGTCTCCTGTTTCAACACACAGCTGAGAGCTCAGCGCTTCAAAACTTGAGTTTTCCAACAGCTTCATCTGTGTGGAAAGAAAAAAAGGGAGAGAAACAAACTGTTCAAATTCTGGATTACGGGCTACCTGCATTAAACAAATGCAACTAAGCAATGTAGCATGTCTTGATGTTTTTATTCAATTAAGTAAGCATTCGAGGACTGGACATGTAGTAGAAATCTGAATTTAGACAGCCCAAACTAGTTTGGACATATATTTGCTTTTGTGACAAAGTGGCAAATTATTTTTTTCCCGATCTGGTTCAGCATGGGAGGCCTACAACAGTAAACAGAATTTACAGTCCTGGATCAGTTCCTGGATCAGGCGTCCCCTCCCCCACTCATATTGGTCCTCATAGCTAGGTCAACCAACCAATTTAGACTATTTCCTTGTTGTTACAAACTAGTATCGCTGAACAAAGCGAAGCATACAAGGTGGAGCTAGAGATTAATCTGATAAAAATGAAGACTGTGGCAAAATTAACGTTGCATAATTTGGCGTTAAGGGTTTCATCTGGCATTTTTTGCTCAATATAAGAAAAACAATTTCTTACCTCTGCTGTTTTCTTCTTCAGGATATTCGACCCTAAAACTTCTATACGGAAATAAACAAGTGATAGCGTAGCAATGGGCTACAAGTATAAGGTTATTTTGTATTTTGCAAGTTCAAACAGCTGATTTGTTGTTTTCGTCCTGACGTTAGCTCTTCTACTAACGTTAACGTTAAAATATAGCTCTATATTTTTCAAAGCTACTTTAGGTTGCGCAAACGTTTATGAATTTAAAACAGCTATCTCGCAATTCAGCATTTTGCAAAATGACTCGGTCGAAATTGACATAATCTACAGGCACATTCCTTTATCGAAAAACTGCTTTTAGCGATTAAATGCGACATTAAATCCAACGACCGTTTGTGTGTTCGAGACTCCAACTGCAGCATCCCCGATTTGCGTTTGACAGAGATATATCCTGAAAAAAAGATCAAAGTCGCAGCAGAATGTGGCGACTTGATCGACTAGTCCTTAAATTCTATTCAAAATGAAAACTAAAATCCTTTCTGTCTGGTATTTGTATCTAGAGAACGATTGGAAATGGCGATTAAGCAAAGCTCTGTCTTGATCTGAAAACTCACCCCGCCTACTAAATGTTGATTACACAAATTTCCATTGTGAGAGACCACTCCTGCTGAAGGGAATAGGAAGGAAAACAGACCAAGCTATTGGTTGCTGCGTCTGTCACTCACTTGAAACATTTCCTGACCCTTACACAAAGGAGTGGGTGGACTCCGTCATATGCCTATGTTAACATGACTTTTTAAATGATCAATAAAGATATTAATAACTTTGTAAACACCTTTTGTTTTTCACTTGCTTTATCTTACATCAACAGATAGACTGGATTTGGCAACAGCTTGTAATGATTGTTTAATGTCTTGACCTAGAATGGATATACCTTGTTCAAACACATAGCTGTTCGATGTTACAATTTTACATGCCAATTATAGGCTAGGTATGGAATAGGTTATTTTTACCAAAAAGTCCCTATGTCAGCATGCATCAGCATAATGGCTGTCATTTTCACCACTGAGGATTTTAACCCACACTGTCTTCACCACACGACTATACCAGCCTTCCACACTACCCGACATTCTCTTCAGGAAGTTATTGTGATGAACTCAACTCATAGGCCTACATGCCCAATGATTGAAGATACACCAAGTAGGACTTATGTTTTGCAGTCACGTTCTATGGGAGAAAGTAAAGTGGGGATCAGTTTTGCCATGCTTGGTTGTAGTAAATTTGAAGGCTACTAGGCAGTAAAAAGACTGGTGCATAGGATGCATGGATGGAGCAATGCATTTGCATCTTTGCATAGCATTTTGCAGTAAGATAACATGCATTAACTTTGTTAATCTTCAGCATATTAATTTTAGAACCACTAACAAAGCTTTGAGATGCATTTGACCCTATCAGCCTTTGTCCTGATGAGACTTATTTCCTCATAGCATGGACCCCATGTCACAATGCACACATGGACATGGTTCTATGTCATTTTCCATTCTTAATCTTAACAGTCATTATGTGATTTACATTTAGATTATGTAGTTATAAGCTTGCATTTGATATTTTTTATTTATTTATTTTTAATGAGTGTTGTATGTATTGATGTAGGTCTTGTACATAGACTGTATAGGCCTATAGAAATTTGTGGATTTTTTTTCCCTTCGTTTTTACTGCAGATTGCGCTACCATTTTCCATTTCGGGCCCATACCAAAAACAAAAGCCTGTCTATTTGTATAACTGCGTCTAAATAATTGTTAATAAATAAAGGTTAAATAAAATCTGGGCTAATGGCTGATCTCATGATGACTCATCGGACACAGGCGAAATAAAGTTGGACATCCCCTCGCTGTCCTTTGGTGCGCCACAGGCAACTCACTTGCACAGCTTAACACTCGGATCTATCGTCAGAGACGCAACGTTTCACAGGAGAGTTTACAGCGCGTACACGTTTCCTGTTCTGACTACGTTGTTGTTAGCATGCATAGCTAGCAAGTTATATCTATGCATAATGCTAAAATTGGGAATTATACGCGAGAACTTTCGGTAAACAGAAGTTCGTTTTTGGGTGGTGGCACCAAGACGATAACCACACAGTCAACGGCGTGTCTTTTGGCCGTAAACCCCGCCTGAAGACATCAGCGAAATGTCGCTGAGCTCAGGCGGGTGGGCGCACACCCAAACACCATCTCCGTCCTCCTCTCTTCCTGGCTATGGAGCCTCACAATCCGGTTGTAACACTGTGTTGATGTCGGTGCGGGTGTCAGTATGCCATTCTGGTATACGACCGCTCTGTCTTCCAGGGGCAGGAGATGAGTCTCTTCGGCTTCAGCTTAGCATGGACCCGGGGAAAACAGGGGAATTCCGCTTGACGTTAAGGGACGCCAGCGAAACCACTGGCCGAAGTGTGGTAAGGATTTCAAACCGCCAATATATGTTAGGTAGATCTACTATTAAATACTAACTAAGCCACATTTTCCACGACTACACAATACACGACAGTAAAATATTAAAGGGTTGCTAAGGGAAGTCTGTGTTCCATCGATCGCCACACAAAGTGTAGGCTACAGTTACAAGTCACGTGTTGTTTTTATTATAACCATACCATGCGAGGCGTAATTTAATGCAGGTAACCAGCTAACCACCTTGGAATCTTATCAATTAAGGGTTATATTTAGTTCATGTAGAACGCAACAAGTTTAACGGCATTCAATGTAGTTATGTTACATTGATCACTTAATGTCCAGATGTTATGAAAGTGCAGGTTACTCTAAAAATGTGTGACTATCTGACGGAACTAAAATGTTACTGGCATAGGCTACTCTTGTCTTCAGTTCACACACTGCATTCTGTTTCAACCAGTCTATAGCAGAGTTTGACCTCAGGATTGTCCGTTATGAGGTGAAGTCGCCTCGATGTCATGAGCTGAGCCTTGCGACCCCCCCACATGACCGCATCACATTTAACTTTCGCGGTGAGCGAGAGGCACAGGAGTGGGCTACGGTTGTGATGTCATCACTTAGGGAGGCTCATAGAGGTCTGTCTCATCATAACCAATGTTGCTTTGTCAGTTTTCTTGTGTGTGCTTCAGATTTTGTTCTCCTCTTGAATTAGGTAATCTTTTAATGCCCTATGTTGATTCCTGTGGCTGTGCCTTATAATTCCACTGTCACCTCTCCATTTTATTACCAAATTCTGAAAAACCTTTCCCCTTGCTCTTACATTAGTGGCAGATGGCACAATTCAAAGTGAAGGACAGCTGGCTCTTGACCCTCTAGAACCCAATCCAGTCTCTACCTCCTTGCCCAGCACAGGTACTAGAGTTTGCATTCACTTGCTCACAGACCTCTGTAATCTGTGTAACATGACATGTTGCAAATACTATCTGCGCTACATTAAGTTTTTTGCTTGGGAATATTTGATTGCTTTCTAACTTCACACCCTTGCCTGGTTTACTGAAATAACTAGTTTGTGTTTTACACGTTAAGCCCTGTTTACAGCGATTTGGCTATAAATTACTTCAAACAACTTGGGGTTTACTGAAACAACTAGTTTGTTTTTTACACGTTAAGCCCTGTTTACAGCGATTTGGCTATAAATTACTTCAAACAACTTAGGGTTAAGTGCCCTTTTCAAGGGTACAACGATGGCAGCCAGGATTTAAAGTTTCCTAAGTTTCCAGGCTAATAGTATGTCAGTCAGGTTCCAACCACTATGCTACCACTGCTGCAATTCTAACCACTATGCTGCCACTGCTGCAATTTATAGTTTCCAAAAGTGTTCAGTCTCAGTTGTGGACCTATTTATTCAAACTCCTCACGCCCATAATGATTTTTGTGTCACCATATCATTGACCAATCCTGGACACTTAGAGTGAGTTACAAACAAAGGTTTTTGTGTTTTAGGAAATACTGCAATTGTGCACCTATGCAGTTGATTAATCCACCTATGGATTGATTCATACTGGTTTTCATTACTGACTTTGTCTTTCTGTGTACAGAGGAGATGTGTGTAGAGCTGTCCCGGGCCATCGAGGCAGGTGATACTCAGGCAGCTTCAGTTTGTGCTGCGTCCCTGGCACGTAAACAAGCACCACTTAAAATTCAACCCTCTGAGAAGAACTATGAGGATACTGAGATAAAGTAAAGAATCTATTTTTTTACACACACACACACACACACACACATACTGTAGTGTCCCATTTTAAGCTACATTGTGCTACATTGTATTTTGCAGTTTGGCAGTTGTTGTGGAGGATGCCTCCTCCTCTTGCTGTGTCACAGTGAAAGTCTTCCCCCACACCACTATCACTGCTCTTAAGCAACAGGTCAGACCAACCTTTAATATTCAATAATATTTTACACTGAAAGCAATGTTAAATGGTTGTTAGTAATTGTTTTCCTCCTGGTTTAATCATTTTAACTGTGCATGGTGCATCATGGTCATTTGTCTTCCCTCTTGTTCCCAGGTATTTGTTGAGTATGGCTTCCACCCAGGTGTGCAGCGCTGGGTGATTGGCCAGTGCCTATGTGCCGAATTGCGTTCGTTGGCCTCCTATGGCGTACGTCAACATGGCGACACAGCTTTTCTTTACCTGCTTTCGGCACAGCAGGCTCACCTGACCCGGCAGCAGTGCCGGCAGGACCAGGAGAATGTCTTGTTCTCAGCTGCCGCCCTCTCACCCATTGCCACACCACCTGCTCACTTAGCCTTACCCAGCAATGGGCCTTCCTCACAGCTCTGGAGAAGCTACAGCACTTTGCCCTCAAGACTGGGCCACAACAACACAGGTGCAATGGATGGAGTGGCTTATTGGCACAAGATTTTTGCAAATGAAGCACCACCTCATCCTCTAGCAGGACTGTTACAATCTGTCTTTGCATTTTTGTAGGTAGCACAGTAGCAAATGCAGAGAGATTAGGTATTGCTGAAATCCGTGACCTGATCAACCTGGAGATGCCCCAGCTCAATGAGGCCCTTGTGTCCAACAAAGATAATACACAGGTACTTACTAAACAAAGTTATGTATTATGTATTAAAGCGTGAAAATCTTAAACAAAATGAAAATTGTTTTACATTCACATTGCATTGCGTGTGTGCTTGAAAAGATGTGTGCCACATTGGGCTATTGATTCGAGTTTGTGGATGATCTTGTTTGGGTTATGACACTGCTTGTCAAAGTTCTTCAAAGTTATTGCATTATTGGATGAAACTTGCAGAGCATATTGATAGAGTCGTGGGAAAATGTAAATGGCAATCTTGGCCCATAAGAGCTGTAAGTGTAACGTTTGGTGTTTGTATCTGTGGTCTACCACACTTTCACAACCTAATAGAAAGTCACAGACTGTCAAGGGCAAGAATGCATAATATGAATATGATGGTTAATTTGCCATGTCGGTGAGTCAGACATCAGTGAAGATATTAACATTCCCATTATGAAAATAATGAATATTTTGCATTTATGTAGTAAAATGCAGTGTGACTTATCTTGTGTATCGCATATTGTGCATGAAGTGTTATGACACTCGCAATATCTTGGACACGGTACCATCAAAATCACACTAATTAGCCGAACATTTATTTATTTTGTAAATAGGAACCTTAATTCGTTTGATTAAACTGACTAAATACTATCATAGCATCAAAGTTTGCTGTTTGATATGCCAGTTAAAGAATTTTCTTGGTGTCATCCTATTGTGCTTCAAATTCATGTACATGTACTTTTAGTTTGATTTTGACTGTTTTTCCACACAACACAAGCTTGAGAGTCTTAAAGGTTTTATGACGACTGATTTATAAGGACATGATATCAGTCATAGCTTCCATTTCTCTTCTTCTGCCTTGTCCGTGTGTAGGTGGGCTGGGCCTGTCCCTCCTGCACCTTTATTAACAAGCCCACCCGTCCTGGCTGTGAGATCTGCAGCACTGACAGGCCAGAGACCTACACTGTCCCTGGAGGCTACAGGCCAGACCCTGTGGAACTTCGCCGAATCCAGCAGGAGAAAGAGGCTATTCGACAGTACCAGCAGGTTGGACACACACACACACACACACACACACACACACACACACACAGTTCACCTGGCATTAACATACACACATATATACACGTGTACACCTGCACTTGTCTTTCCACGAGTCATTTCATTGCAAATTGTGCATGCTGCTGATCTCAAAGGTGCTCTATGAGATGTTGCTGGATTTTAGCGCAATTTTATTTTTATCTCAAATCGTAGGCGTCTCGCCTTGATCGGCTACCTTTCTGCCCCCTGAATACACTATGAAAAACCTCAGTCTCAAACATCAACACAGGGGCTGGAGTACTCAAGTGAACACTCAAACAAACCTAAACACAACAAACCACGGCCAACCAATCGACAATAAAGTTGGTAGAGGACGCGCATTAACTCCCACCCCATCTTGTTGCCGATTGGTTTGTCGTTGTTTGTTATGTTTAAGTGCACATCCCCCTATTGCTAGCGTTTGTTTGAATACACCACTCAGGTTTGAGTTATTACAGCCCCTGTATTGTTGTTTGAGACTGTGTTTTTCCATAATGTATTTAGGGGGCAGAAAGCTAGCCGATCAAGGGAGGATGCCTACGATTTGAGATAAAAATGAAATCGTGCTAAAATCCTACAACATCTCATAGAGCACCTGAGCACCTGGTCCAATGCCTCGGGGAAAACAACTTAAATCATGGATTTGAAGAATTGAAAAACACTAGTTTTCTCAGCCAACACGTTATCGTGATATCTGACTATGTTAATGATAACCTGTATGGAATTTCGGATTAGTGTTAAAAAAAGAACAGAGTGGTTTTGAGGCAGAGGGAGCAGGCAGTGTGTTTGTGGGTTTAGCCATGGACTGGGCTGGTGGGGGGAGTGGTTTCCCTAGGCTGACTCTCTTCTCTTTTGTCTCTTTGTCTTTTCAAAGGAGAAAGGGAGAAGAGAGGAGCTCAGGGCTGCTGCTGAACCCAACAACCCGCTACTGGCCAACCTTGACCAGGACTACTGACACACACACACACACACACACACACACACGCAAAAAAATAACTTCTCACTCCTCACTCTCCAATAGAACTACTTACAGAAACACACATCAAACTGAAACACATGTAGTACGGAGACACAGCACCCCCTTCTCTAACTCCTTTTTTTTTTTTTACATTGACAACATTGAGGTGCTGAATTTAGTATTTAGACAATACGGGTCCTGTCGTCAACAGCCACTGATTCAACTTTTCTGTGCAACGATTTTAGATAAGCTGTGCTCAAACTCACAGACACTAATGTTGATTTTTGGACAGCTTTAGTTCAGAAAACCAAGTAAGCTGTTTAGCTCAAAAGCAGGATTTTATTTTCTATGCCCGGATGTTTTCAATAGTGTATAGAGACTGTAAATGTGTGTATATACCTAGGGATTATGGGAGAAACGAGTGTTGTGTATCTTTGTAGAAATGGAATGTTTTTAAAAAAACAAAGACTGTGACATTTTGTTTCAATTACACAGTGTTAACAAAAGCCCATTCATTTAAATGTGAGATTTGGGGCTGGGATTGAGTTTGGCATGACATGTTAAAAACACTTAAAGAAAATGTTGAACTTTTAAAATTTGTTTTGAAATCATATCCACATGCTAACTGTCCTGAAAATACTCCTGAATGTATATGATGGCAGACAATTCACCATGTTCTTGTCAGTTTAAAACATTGTGTTACACATATATTCTATATCCCCCATAAAATAAAAGTGTTGTGTCGGAACCATTCTGTTGTGTACAGTTGTCTTAAGAATAAAAATTGTTTGGTGTACAATAGTCATTTACATTCTTTCTGCATCTTGTCACAGTGCAGAAACTATTTAAAACTGTGTCTGTGTGTTATTTTACAGGCCAGGGAGGCAGAGCGCCGCGAAAATTTTGCCCGATTGGTGCAGATGGATGGCCAGGACCTGGTGCCTAACCCGGAGAGCGTGGATTGCCGGATCTGCTACCAAGAGCTGCAGCCAGGGGAGGGTGTGCTGCTCAGAGAGTGTCTGCACTGCTTCTGCAAGTGAGTAGGGTTCCAGTGCTTAATGTGTTATGAGAATGTGCCAGTCAAATAGAATTTAGAGGCTCCCATAAATTTAATGGAGTGCTCAGTATCATTTTGGTGAGTGCACAGTCTAAGATAAGTGTGTGCAGGGGTGCAGTGGGTGATGACAACTGGAGGTGTTCCTTGAGTGCGATGCCTACAATTACTGTAGCATTGCAGTGCAGTCATGCTAAATACAAATGGTTGCACTAAGCATAATAAATGTAAATGTATCTGATGCACACCCATTTCCTGTGGCAGAGATTGTTTACGCTCAGTGATCAAGATGTCAGAGGATCCTCAGGTGGCATGTCCATACCGCGATGATCTGTACGCTTGTAACTGCACTCTACAGGAAAGAGAAATACGAGCGGTGAGGGCTATTTTACCAACCATGTTGCTTTAATACGTACATACCTGCAGCTTTCATTCATTTGTAGGGATGACATACAGAAATGTCATTGAGCTTGATAAAATGTCATTATCGTCATTCTTATTTGATGTCCTCTCTCTGTCTGGGTCGGTCTGCCTGCCTGTCTGTTTGTCTGTCTTTCCCTGTCGTCCTCTCAGTTGGTGTCGGTAGAGGAGTACGAGCAGTGGTTGCAGAGAGGTCTGTCTGTGGCAGAATCCCGCTGTGAGGGCAGCTATCACTGTGCCACGCCTGACTGCTTGGGATGGTGCGAGTACGAGGACACAGTCAACACCTTTCACTGCCCAGTGTGCAAAAAGCATAACTGCCTCCTGTGCAAGGTATACTTGGCAACACCATGGCAATCTTTCAATTTTATTTTATTATTATTATTTTAAAACACCACTCATGAGGTTGCCCTTCCTCCCTTGCGCTCATTCCTTTAAGGCTATTCATGAAGGGATGAACTGTAAACAGTACCAGGATGATTTAGCAGCCCGAGCCATAAATGATGTTGCTGCTCGAAGGACTAGAGACCTTCTGAAGGTTGGTCACTTTTTCACATTATACACTGTTATAGGAGTGGATGTTGTATATAGAGCTACTGTGTTATTCACACAGTATTGATGAAATCATTCAACCAGCTTGTACAATAACCTTAGAATCGCAGGGCAAAATCTTTAAAAGCAACTTATAGCAGTCATTTCACTTCTTAGCCACTAGGGTATGCTAAAGCACTACATAGACATCAAAACAATAATGTAAACACTAAAATGGTTCCTATTATAGTAGCTTACATCATTTATTATATGGTCATTTTGTATTCATAATGCTATTTTTTTCCTTATAGACTCTTGTTCGGTCTGGTGAGGCCATGCATTGTCCTCAGTGTGGCATCATAGTGCAGAAGAAAGAGGGCTGTGATTGGCTGCGCTGCACTGTCTGTCACACAGAGATCTGTTGGGTCACCAGAGGTCCACGATGGGGGCCTGGGGTAAGAGAGGGAAATCTGTGGATTCTCACTTTTAAACCCAAAGAAATCATGTATGTGGATTACATGTAAGGTGTGGCAATGCTGTAGCAATTAAGATCTGGAAATTATTGTTAATTGCATTCAAGTTTCCAATTCATGTCTTTTTAGGGCCCTGGGGACACCAGTGGAGGATGTCGCTGCACTGCCAAACAACGTTGCCACCCCAAGTGTCAGAACTGCCACTAAGTGCGAGTCAAACCAAAGATCACAATTAGTATTTCTACCAAACCCAGACAGATGTTGGGGAGAGAAAGACTGCCTTGTGTTCACTTACACAGCGATATCTGCTGCTTGACCCATTTATTCACCCAAAAAAGAGCCATGTCATTACCGATTTGTTACAACAAGTGTCCTTGCTAACCCCTGCTGTGAGCTTGGGTTTAAAAGGCTGCATGTTGCACAACAAACTGGCCCAGAAATGCACACCTCGATTGTGCACATGGTTGCACTTTTGGGTTTTTAATCAACAAATAATTTAACTGATTTTAATTTTTACAAGTCTTCTAAAATGTGCACTTTCTCAAGATGAGGACCTTTCTCCATCATTTAGCACGCAGAGCACTGTTGTAGTTTAGACTGCTTAATTGTCCTTCACCTTGTTCCAGACCTAACTTTGGAAGTTGGTATGCAAGTAGTGACAGAGTGTTTTCTGTGTGAATGTTTTTTTTGCCCTGTGTTTTTACCAAAGCCTGTTAGAATCAAAGACTGCAGTGAAAGATTCAGGTTTTGTGTGTACAGTACAGTCAGGCTTTAGATGAGTTCCTCAGGGCTGACTGATAACTTTACCAGTGTGCCTTAATACAAATCAGTGTGGCTAACTATATGTCAAGTAATATATGCACCTATTTAAATATCCTACATTTACCAGACTGTATTCATGTAAAGCAATAAACCGTTACTACCACTCTGAAAAAAAAAAAACTGTTTTTGATTATTCTTTTGTTGATGACAGTACTTGGCTAGGTCCTAGCTAGGATATTGAAGAACTAAAAAAGAGAGAATTATCATTATTTATGATCATTAAAAAATCTGTAAAGAAGTTGACTAGCAGGCATCGTGAGGCTTGCAAGACTGCAAGAAATCCCTGTAAATTGTGAAGAATCACCTTGCTGACGTCTTTCGGCACATGGTACCGCCCCCAAGCCGGGGGTGGAGCAAATCTGAGTACACGGATCTGCTAGGGCTGGTGTGTGTAGACGGCGGCGCGTTTCAGGCGTAACGTTACAATTCAACAGTAATACACCCAGGAGGTGCAAGTGACTACAATGTGAGTATTGACTTGAGTTTTGACCTGTACTGTTTGATTTAGATGCACGCTTTTTTTTGCATGAGACGAATAGATCGGGTGGGAATATTTGTCGCTGCTTGTGTTTGATGCATCTCCAGTCTTACAGCCCCGTTCTGTTCACTGTTATATGGTTTTGTGTCGTTAACTGCTATCCATCATAGGATGTGTTTAGCAAATTCAGTCATTTTGGAGGGATAATTAAGTGCATAAAGTTAAAACCCATTAACCTCCAAATTCAATTATTCAACCTCAAATTCAAGAGCGAATGTGCTCTGAAGACAAAATTCACAGACACATTCACAAAGCCAGGTCAGAATAATGTTAGCCTGTGGCAAAGAGTGTGCTGAACATGTAGCTTGAGAACGCATGCTTATTTCAGTGTATTTATGTGTCTAGTGGATGACAAAGCTACACGTTGACCGCAGCGACTGCATTGTTGTGTGTACGCGTGTGTGTTTACCTTCTCAGCACTCTAGTTCTAACCCAAAGGACAATTTCAAAAGTTTGGAACCCCGTGTCCTGCACCCCCATACAGCTTCTAGTCCAGATGGCTGAGACGCATGGAAAGTTCGACTTTGCCATTGACCGCGGAGGCACATTCACAGATGTGTTCGCTCGCTTGCCTGATGGACGGGAAAGGGTCCTCAAATTACTCTCTCACGACCCGCAGAACTACAAAGATGCCCCAACCGAAGGCATCCGCCGAGTTTTGGAACAGGTCAGCATGCAGCCAGTGTAAGGTGGAATGGGAAAGACAACATGGAGAACACTGTGAAATAAAATAGATGGTATTCTGGTCGTTAACAGAATGAACTGCATTACAGTTAGTGGCATCATGAATCTGGAGCAGGTAGCATGAGACATGAGATCATGGCAGTCATTCCGTGTGTATGTGTGTGAATGTCAGATTTTGTGTGTGTGTACATTATCCTCTTACCTCTCTCCCCTCCTCCTGCTCTTTGACACATTCCTGCTTAACAGGAGACGGGGCGGGCTTTTCCCAGGGACCAGCCTGTTGACACCTCCCTGATTGGCTGGATCAGGATGGGAACCACGGTGGCGACCAATGCCCTGTTGGAAAGGCAGGGGGAGAGAACGGCTCTGCTTGTGACACGGGGCTTCCAGGACCTGCTTCACATTGGCACACAGGCCCGGCCAAAACTGTTTGATCTGGTGAGTGACAGGCACGCCAAATGAGAATGGAAGGAGGTGGAGGAGGAGGGCACCAAAACTGTGCAGAGCTGCCAAATCTGAGCTTAGATGCCAACACTCTGGCAAACTCAGAGATCTATTGTCTGAATAGCGGAGCCCTAAGCCCCCTCTACCCCTCTGTGGTAGCCTTTGGAGACTGGTACTGATCCTGACCCTCGAACTAATGGACATGCACTTCACAGGAGGACGGCATTGTGCGGGAAGGATTGGTGGTCTCGCACAGACTGGGCATTGATTTACACCAGTGAATGTTTTGAGAAAGCACGTTCCAGGTTGCTCATTACCAAAGACTGAGCATGCATACTGTTCATAAATAACATTTGGTGTCTATAGCAGCGGAAATTCGGCACCATTGGACTCATGCGTGGAAGACAGAGGACCAGACTGTGTTGGTAGTAATGAATGAATAAGTTAGTTGATTAAAGTAATTTTTAGTTTGATGGCAGTATGAATTAGGTTTGCAAGCTTATTGCTGTAATGTTTGTCTGGTATATCCAAGTGACATTGTAAAGTAGATATTGACAAAATATGTGTATGTTTGTGTAGGAATGTATGTGTAGACTGTATACCATACATTTGTAACTCATTAAGTTAAGTCTCTTTTATTGTCAATTTCTCTACATATACTGGACATAAAGAGGAATCAAAATTACGTTTCTAGCTATCCCACAGTGATGCGCACGGTCAGGAGAGCCAGAGGCCGCTGCCTCTACACGCGCCGCCTGCTATGTTATTCACCCAATCACACACCCATTCACACACAGTCACACCAGTGGAGGGGATTACCATGCAAGGCTCCAGCCTGCCACCAGGAGTAATTTGGGTTCAGTGTCTTGCTCAATCTTGCTTGTGCTTTATGGTGCTCTGTATCTGGCCGTTATCTGGTATCAGTTACACTCCTACTGTGCGACTCTGTGGACACTTTGCACACACTGCTGGGTCAATCCATCCAGCTGAGAGCTCTACAGTACATCAGTAAATCAAGACCAGGCGACAAGCACATCTGTCTTGGGCTGAACACAGGGATTATTGTAGGGTTATACACAGACACACACACACACTCACACAAATACCATACTCAGTCATGGGCATTTATGTGAGAGGCTGTCCACTCAAAAGCTTAAGCGAACTCTAGTTGGCTCAAGGCTAATCCAATTTCCCATGTAGGAAATTAACAGGGCATCATAGATTTTGAGCGGAGCAGACTTAATATTTAGAGATTCATCTGAATATAAATATTAACCTTTCAAGAAACACTTACAGGTGTTTGTGTTCTCTCTGAAATCTTCCCGTTTATCATGAGGTTGTAACCCCAGATAAGGATTCACGTTATCAGTGAATATATGAGTAGGTGGCCCCAAGAACAACAAATGAAGTCCTCATTCTTCTAACACGCTATTGCGACAGAGTTGGATGTTATGTGTAATTCATTCACAGAATCTATTTACAACCAGGGTGTTATCTATAAGAGCATGATTGCACAAAAAAATAGGGAAAAAAAGGCAATGGAAATGATTAGGGGATAAGCTAACTGTTGAGCTGTTGACGAGAATATTTAACCTGTTCACAGGAGGTGTCTGTGCCTGATGTACTTTATGAAGAAGTGATCGAGGTGGATGAGCGTGTTGTACTTAAGCAACATGGCTGCCAGCTACCCAGGAAGGAGTCCAAACGCACTGTCACTGGTAAGCCACAGCACCCCAATTATTACAGCCAGACCTCTGCCAAAAACTCTGTAACATCTCTCTAGAACTAACTTTCTAAAGTACTATTTGTAAAACGCTTCAAAGCTGAGCATAGTCTTGGTAGTCAGTCCCTGAAGTGTTGTTGTCTACTCATGCTAACATGTGGGAATGTTTTGTTAGTGGGAGAGGGTGATAAACCATGGATCAACTAACTACATAGATGGGAGATGGTGTAAGGCCAGCAGCTTTTAAGGTCATTGCCAGAGCACTTGTTGAACGATTGCTGTCAGTAGGAAAACAAAACTAAAAGTGAGCTTATTCGGTTAGCGTTAGTTGTTAGTTGTAGTGGTATCCTGATTATTTCTCTCTGCCTGTCTCTTTTAACCCCTCCACTCACCTGTTCTTTATCCGGGACAGGCAGCACAGGGGACAGTCTGGAGGTATGGCGTGAGCTGGACCTGGCCCAGGTTGAGAAGGACCTAAGGGGGGTTTTGTCCCGCGGTATCACCAGCCTGGCCGTGCTGCTGCTGCACTCTTACACGTGAGCAGAGTTTGATTTCACACCCCTCACAGACAGCACACAAAAAGGTTTCTTTTCTTATTTAAAATACAAAAGACACAAGCATTGGTCCAGTTAAAATGAACTCTTTTCTTAACAGCCACCATATTTTCTGTGTGTCAACCATAAGGTCTAAAGAGAGAAGCTGTGGCATCCAATAGAACTTGCGGGTAGTGTGGAGGTTCATATGGATTGTTGTGAGGAAAAAGGGATTCACATTCTGTGGAGGCTCAGCATGGCCCATATGTTTACAGCTCTATATGACCTCCAGCCCTGGAGCTCTTGATACCCCATGTGTATGCACAGCAGGGCAGTCTCCTCAGCTTGTGTCAGCTGACTTTGCTGCATTTATTTAGTGGAGTGCATTTATCGCTCAGAGTATATCAATACTGGGCCATTATGAGTTTGGAAAAATGATCTTAGTCCATTCATGCATATTGAAAGGCATGTCTGTGAAACAATTTTTGCAGTTTGCACTGGTAAAAGTGCATTAGTTCACCTCCAGCATATTTAGGCACCTCTAGCATTTAAGCAGTAAGGCAAACAACACCTGTAATTTGATGTCCGTCCTGGTAGCATTTAGTAATGGGCAATTAGACAGTTGATTTCCCATAGTTGTTTTTATTATGATGGTCACATAAATTACTAATGTCATGACCAGTTTTACTTGTTTGAGCTACAGTATATTTGGTTACATATACATTTAGTTGCTCCTTACAGGCCTTTACATGCAGCAGTTGGCTGAGGGAAATTCAATATGCATGGGTGTCAGATTTCAATTTCTTTCAGTATAGGGAGTGAGTGTGGTCTTAGTCTTGGGTGAAATGATCTCTATCTCTCTCTTTTTTACAACACACTCACACAACACCTTACTAACACTATTTTTCCAGCTTGAGGGTTCAGCCCCTTTTATTATCTCAGGCTGATATTTGCTGTAGAATAATTTTCCTTATTTAGCACTCTGTTATCAAAGGCACCTTCAGAAGGCCCAGGCCCTTCTCAGCTCCTAATGTTAACAAGGCACAAATGCTAGTACAGTGTTATAATTAGCTTAAAGCTTATCTCAAAAACAGACACCCTATGATTTCTTGTTATATGGTGATTAGTAAATGTTTCCTGTAATATGACCCTACCTATTTTGTAAGTTAGTACTTGAAATGAGACTTGGCATCCAACCAGTACATCGTAAAACAACCATCATTGTTTTTGTGGCATTCAGGTGGTCTGCCCATGAGAAGGCTGTGGGATCGCTGGCACGGAAACTGGGGTTCACACAGGTGTCCCTGTCCAGTGAGGTGATGCCCATGATTCGAGCGGTCCCCCGAGGGTACACAGTCTGTGCTGATGCCTACCTCACGCCCAAAATACGCCTGTATCTGCGCGGCTTCACCTCAGGGTTCAAGGGAGGCTTGAAGGTGAGTTTCTCTTGTGTGTTTCGTCTATCTGTGTTATTTGATTGACACAAGTCTCTTTCAAAGTCATTATTTGAATTTAACCTTCATGTTGATTGCTGTTGAATCTAACAGTATATATCTATTGCATATCAAGGTTTCAGTACTATTGTGACTGGGTTTTTCAATAGTATCATCAAACAGTATTGCTTTAGGTGGCTTGCAAGTGAACTTGTACATGATTACTCACTTCTTCTGTGGTAATTCTTTAATTAAACTTTTTCTTTTACACTTATATCCCTGATATCTTTCTTTCTCCTCTTCTCTTTTGTTTTTTCTCAGGATGTGGATGTGCTGTTCATGCAGTCAGATGGGGGGTTGACTCCCATGGGTCGGTTTTGTGGCTCGCGGGCGGTGTTGTCTGGACCAGCGGGGGGTGTGGTGGGTTACGCAGTCACCTCCTACAGCTCCTCAGAGAACAAGCCCGTCATCGGCTTTGACATGGGGGGTAAGGATAGCAGGGAGCAATACATAGGAAAGAAGAGTTGGATGTGAATTACACTTTTATGCCGAGAGCATAATTGTGTATGCAGGTTGAGTTTGCATTGTGTTTATGTATGTGTGTGTGTGCGTGTGCATGTGCGTGTGTGTTTGTGAGTGAGAGAGAATGAGAGACTGTGTTTGTGTGTGTGTGTGTGTATTTGTGGTGTTTGTTGTTTGCCCAGGAGGGAAGGAGAGGTGGGTTACAAAGGTGAGAGGACAATAGTGGGGAAGGAAATGGGGACAGGGTGTGGTTCATACCAGAGTTTCACCAGTAGAAAGGTAAGGAGAAGTATGTTGAAGATATGCTGAAGATGTTATAAGATATATATGACAGGAGGGACACTAAGGACTACAGATTGTAGTGTACACTGAAGACTGCAGATTGTAGTGTACACTAAGGGCTAAAGATTGTAGTGTACACTGAGACTAAAGATTGTAGTGTACACTGAGGACTAAAGATTGTAGTGTACA
>JAGFZM010000196.1:773423-811139 GCA_017657215.1 Limnothrissa miodon
AGTGTACACTGAGAATTAAAGATTGACAGATTGCTGCTTACTGATTGACTGAGACTCATTAAAGATGCACAGTAAAGCATGTCAGAGACCAATTGAAATAAGCCGTCTTTACTCACTTAAACTTCTTCTTCCTACATCAACTATTGGTTCACCATTGACCTGTCCCCCCCAAAGGCACCTCCACCGACGTGAGCCGCTATGCTGGTCAGTACGAGCATGTGTTTGAGGCTACCACGGCCGGAGTGACACTGCAGGCCCCTCAACTGGACATCAACACAGTGGCGGCAGGTGGGGGATCTCGCCTTTTCTTCAGGTTCGAATCCCCTCTCAAGCTCCGCACAGAAACTCCTCTCAGTGGAGCCCAATAAGTGGCCCAGTTCAGAGGCACAACCTTTACAACCTTTACAACCTTTAAGCCAACTGTGCTGCATAGTTACAAATGTGTACTACTATGTGTGCTTTCCAAGACAACCAAGACTGAGTCATAAAAGCCATAAAATCTTGAATTTTATATGTGGTGTTACTGTGATGTGTGCCTTAAAGGTTAACCACTGTGCACGCAGTGAGAAAACTGGTACATATGCTGTAAAAAAGAATAAGAAAAGCTTACTTGAAAAAAGTTGTGGTGGTGGGAGCTCGTTACCGTTATGTTAACGTTACTATTCTCTTATAAAATAACTTGAAAAAAGACTAATAGGTAGCTCATAGTTAACTCATTTGAGGTAATACGGTTCCTCTATTTTGGTAGTAAACTTAACTTTTTTCTTTCTTTTTAAAAAATGTGATTAATCTGCATAAGAGAATGTTGATTCAAATCTTTCTTATCATTGTCTTTAACCCCATGACCTATACACTAACAGTTAATCATTCTATATACATTTGCAATCATAGTCATTGTGTTTATAGTATGTGCCATGTCACAAGCAAACTAAAATTCTATGAATAAAAGTATCTGTAAAATGTGTTATTCCTTGATGGGTTTTTAATGAATTTCTCTGGGTTAGGTCGGGCATGTTTGTGGTGGGACCAGAATCTGCAGGAGCACACCCAGGACCTGCCTGCTACAGAAAGGGTGAGAAAATCTCGGATGATGAAATCATATATTGTAGTTTTCTTTTTTTATTCATTTAGATTCATTCATTGCTCTATTGAAAATGTTTTTTTTCTTTCTGAATGAAATGTTATAATAACCCTTAAAAAAGTTAAAAGTTTGCCAGATGTCACAGATGCTCTCTGTCTTTAAATATTGTATTCATACATATTTGTCTGTACACAACTGTCAGTGCCACAGCGGCCGCATTTTATCTTATAATGACACTTGGAATCCTCTTCCTTCCCGCCTTTTTTGACTGATGATGTTCTTGAGCCATGAAAAAGCTTCAAGCTGAATGTAAGAATTCGGAGTTCTGTGAGAGATTGAAAATAAAAGTTACATAAGAGTGAGGTACTGTGTAGTTACAGATGTATAGGAACTGTAAGAATTGGATTTCTTTACCATTTAAAACCTTTTCTCAACGGTTACCCACACAAGTTCACATCGTTATCTAAAATATAGTATTTAAGGTCCCTGCTCCATTTTTCCTAGGTGGCCCTCTCACAGTCACTGATGCCAACTTGGCACTAGGTAGGCTCTTGCCCGGCTTTTTCCCGCGCATCTTTGGCCCCGGGGAGAATGAGCCTCTCTCCAGCGAGGAGACCATGCGCCATTTCCACCAGCTAACTAAGGAGATCAACCACTTCCTTGCAGCTCAGGCAAAGAGCAGTGCCAATGGTCTCGGCCAGACAAACAGCGGCGGCACGGGCCGCAAAACTGAAATGAACGTTCAGGAGGTCGCTATGGGTTTCATCCGAGTCGCCAATGAGGCTATGTGTCGTCCAATCAGAGCTCTCACACAGGTAATGGGTAGTTCTTTTAGTAGATGACGCATGTACTGATAATCTACTCCAAAAATAGAGTTTCAACAGTGCAGGAAAAAGAAAAATAGAAATGTTGTCTATTATATTGTCTATATGTTGTCAATGTCTCTGTTGTCAATGGAATCACCAAGTTGTGGGATGTGAACTTCTATCAATAATGACTGCACTGTTCCTAGGCAAAGGGCCATGACACATCTAAGCATGTGTTGGCCTGCTTTGGTGGGGCTGGTGGCCAACATGCTTGTGCCATTGCACGTGCTCTGGGCATGAGGACTGTCTTCATTCACAAGTATGTCACCCTGTTCATCTTACTGAGTTTTTGTGTGTGTGTGTGTGTGTGTGTGTGTGTTTGGTGCCTGTGTCTACTGTCACAGCACACACATGAAGACATTCTCTGACTAAACTGACACTGTGTTGTCTGTATTTGCGTGTATGACAGAGGCTGTGAAGAGGCTGTGCCAAGCACTTGTATGAATACATAGCTGGCACACAACTTCCTGACATGTACTGATGGGTCTGGGCATGTCTGTTGAATGGAACAGATGTATTAGTGATAAATTATGCCCCATTATTTAGATGCCCTGATGGCAGAAAACAGGTGGCTTCAAGAACGTTCTGTCCCCTGCATAACCTATTTTATTTCGTGCCACTATGTCAGTCAGACTGTTTCTCTCTCTTAATCTTCTTTTAGACATTCTATGAAAGTATTTCATTAGCATATGTTTATGTGTTAATAACCTTGTGTTACTGAGCTACAGTTGAGATGAAATTACATGTGTACATGCAACATATGACATTATCACCAGCTGCGCCTTTTTTGTGCCTCCTTTCTTCCTCTCTCCCTCTCTTCTCCTTCCACAGATACAGCGGGGTTTTGTCTGCATATGGGTTAGCCCTGGCTGATGTGGTGGAGGAGGTGCAGGAGCCTTGCTCCCTGCAGTATGACCCCCACTCCTTCACTGAGATTGACAGGCGGGTGGACCTGCTGTCCAAGCGCTGCCGTGACACACTCCAGGCCCGAGGCTTCAACAGGTCAGGAGGCCACCAGAAATCGGCTACCAGCTACTTCACAGTGCTGCTTAGAATGCAGGAGCCACACTTAATAATTCCTGCAGTATATTTCATTTTCATCTCTCTCTCTCTCTTTCTCTCTCTCTCTCTCTTCCCCCCCTTTCCCTTAATTAGTGCACAGATCAAGACCGAAGTGTTCCTTCACCTGCGCTATGAGAAAACTGATTGTGCTCTCATGGTGACAGCCACTGGTTACCCAGACAACTCACAGTCCTGTCGTGCTGGAGACTTCCGCTCTGCATTCACCCAAAGGTGAGGACTGCTTAAATGCAAATGCACGGGTGCCAAGGGAGGCATCTGAGCTTCCTTCTAGATGAATAGATTGCTGGGTGATTTATTTTATTTTTTTTTTATTCTCAGTACTGGCCTCACATTTCTTCCTGTTGTCTCTCTCCATCTCTCTCTTTTAAAACAAGATATCTGAAAGAGTTTGGTTTCACCATTCCTGATCGACCCATAATGGTTGATGACATCCGGGTCAGAGGGTCAGGGATGTCTGGCATTAAATCAGTGACTCACACCAAATCAGGCTGTGGATCTGCCAAAGCTGCAACGGTACAACAATACTATTTAGCTCTCTACTCTTCTGACTTTTCGAGCTGGTGTTGTCTAAATATGCATCTGATGGCTAACAGTCCCCCCACAAACATGTACCCAAAAAAACTCATTCGAAAGAATTTGCATGGGTAGGAAATAGCTTCTTGAATAAGACATGTATGTGCAATCTTACACTGTTCCTAAGGTCACCAAGTGTTATTTTGAGGATGGCTACTTGGATACCAATGTGTACTTGTGGGATGAGCTGCTTTGTGACTATACTATCCAGGGTCCTGCCATCATCATTGATAAGAACAGGTAAGCTGATCTGTTTCCTAGTGTGTATGCTCAAGTGTATGTTAGAGTTGGAGCAGCAACCATTTGTATTTTCTACATTAATACTTCATTTTACTTAGAGACCATGAGCGATATGTCATCCATATGACAGGAGATATAGTAAAAATGTGAAAATATTTATTTAGTGTGTGAAAGTCTGACCCATTGTTTCTTATACATAAAAAATATGATATATTTACAGGACCATAACACACAGATTATTAGATAGGTTTTGGTTAGATTCTAGGCTTTGCACTTTAGCCATCTTCTCCCCCTAGTCTCAACTAGTTATTTTCTTACTGTGAAGTTTGCTGGTATTTATCATACACTTTTATCCAAATTGTAAAAGCGTTAGCTGATTTGTTTCAGCACCATTTTGGTGGAGCCTGGCTGCACTGCACAGCTGACTGAGAAGGGTGATGTGTGCATCAGCGTGGGGGCAGACTTCCAGTGTGTGGTGGGCACAGAGCTCAATGCCATCCAGTTGTCTATCTTCTCTCATCGCTTCATGAGCATCGCAGGTGTGTCACCACAGGAGGCAGGATGGGAAAGAATTGATTTAAACTGAGGAAATGAGATGGATGAAAGTAGAAATGATTTAGGATAATTTCGCATACACTGTATTCTGAACTATTTATCTGCTCTCTGTCAATCTTTTGCTTCACACATACGCGCGCACACACACACACACACACACACACACACACACACACACACACACAAACAGAGCAAATGGGCCGTGTTCTCCAGAGGACCTCCATCTCCACTAACATAAAAGAGCGTCTGGACTTCTCCTGCGCTGTGTTCGGACCTGACGGCGGTCTGGTGTCCAATGCACCCCACATCCCTGTGCACCTAGGGGCTATGCAGGAGACGGTGCAGTACCAGGTGGGAATTCCTTGGAAAAACTAAGAGCAATGTACCGGTAGTATTTATTCAACCCAATGGATGATCTGTACCCATCAGTGCTGTATGAGGTAATACGGCCTTTACACCTGCCCTTGACAAACTGGCATGTCATGCAGGCAAAATCATGCAGCTTTTTTGCATGGTTTTGTATTTAGCTCAGCCGAACTTCAACAGGTCTCACTGCTCTGGCAAAGCACCAGACTGACCACTCTGTTCAGATCAGCCCAGAGATGGATGATTAGGTCTGGAATGTCTGCCATAAAAGAGCTCAGAGGGAGAACCCTGCAGGCTATGTGCCTCTCAGAGCCTTATGTAAACTCACATGTATGACTGGTATGCACATTAGACATAAATGACAGCATTTACTTTTAGTGCTTTTCTGCTGCTACATATTTGACATGCAGAACCTGTTAAACACAAATGCCTTTTCATTTTCTGCTTCTCTCTCTCACACAGCTTAAAGCTTTGGGGAACAGTTTGAAGGAGGGTGATGTGATTTTAAGTAATCACCCTCGTGCTGGAGGAAGTCACCTGCCTGATCTTACTGTGATCACACCAGTAAGTGAGAACAATGCACTCCAATTGGTGGGCTGCATTTAAGCCATTTGCATCCTCATAGCCAGTTCTCTTGTTGTCTTTTTTCCTTCCTCTATTCTCTCTTGAGGCTATATCTATACATTAACACTAGGCACTTCCCTTTTGGTTTCCTGTTTCCGCATTTCACGGCCCAACTGTATCTACTCTACCTACACTCTTATTTTCTCTCTCATTTGTCTTTGTCTTTCTCTTTCTCCCACACACTCTTTACTCTCTTCATCTCTCTCTCTCTTAGACTCAAACATACACTCACTCACCCAGTCTCTGTCTCCCTCAGGTATTTTGGCACGGTGTGAGTGGACCAGTGTTTTTTGTGGCCAGCAGGGGGCACCATGCTGACATCGGAGGCATCTCTCCCGGCTCCATGCCCCCACACTCCAAGTCTCTGCAGGAAGAGGGGGCTGTCTTCACCTCCTTCAAGCTCGTTAGCGGAGGGACTTTCCAAGAACAAGGTAACCCTGCAGGCAGAGGGGGAGGGGGAATACAAATCAACGCAGCAATGTTAGTCAAGAGAGAGAGAAAAACAATGTTGCTTAGCCCCTCTTTAAGTCACTCCCTCCCCACCCTCCTGCAGCTGTCACTGAGGCCCTCATGGCACCAGCGCAGTACCCAGGATGCTCCGGGACTCGAAATCTCCATGACAACCTGTCAGACCTGCGGGCACAGGTGGCGGCTAATCGGAGGGGGAGTCAACTGGTGGGCGAGTTGATTGACAGTTATGGCCTTGCGGTTGTTCAAGCATACATGGGCTACATTCAGGTGAATTGTTATTAGAGTGTGTATATCTGTCTGTCTATGTGTGTGTCTGTGTGTGTGTGTGTGTGAGAGAGAGAGATACTTGTAAACAACCTATGGACCCATGACTGGGTATTAAAACACACACATTTATTGATTCACTCCAGAGTAACGCAGAGTTAGCCGTAAGAGACATGCTGAGAGAATTTGCCCGTCGTCGCCGGCAACAGACAGGATCTCTGGAGGTGGAATCTGAGGACTACATGGACGATGGAACACCAATCAGACTGCGAGTGAAGATCAATGAGCTGGAGGTGAGGGAGTCATGATGTCTTTTATATCCCCGAGATCACTGCTCTTCTATAAAATCAGATACAATTCTTTCATTCCAAGAATGAATATATTAAGGATCCACATAATATGTCTGCACGCTATAAATCATAATAGTTCCTCAGTTGTGAAGACATAATAAAACACACTTTTGGCTTTATTGGTGTTTCACCCTTACTTGTGTCTTTTTTCAGTTCACTAATCTTGGCTGATTTGACAAACAATCCAAGTTGTTTCTTTTACTCTGTAGGGCAGTGCACTGTTTGATTTCTCTGGCACTGGACCAGAGGTTTGGGGCAACTGCAATGCTCCTCGGGCCATCACTTTATCCGCACTCATATACTGCCTGCGCTGCATGGTGGGCCAAGACATCCCACTCAACCAGGTGCCACACTTTTCTCCCAACTTTGGCAACTACTCATAGACACGCACTGCAGACACACACTCACACACTGTAAACCTGGTCTTTGAAACATAGGTATTTGACACATTCTGAAACACCAATCCCGCTCAGCTAGTTGCAATAGCTGAGATAAGATATGAGCCTCGGTGTCTATCTGGTTTTTTTAGGGCTGCCTTGCTCCAATCAAAGTTATCATCCCTCCTGGCTCCATGCTCCAGCCGTCCCAGAATGCCGCAGTGGTGGGGGGCAACGTGCTGACATCACAGAGGGTTGTAGATGTCATCTTCCGAGCATTTGAAGTCTGTGCGGCTTCCCAGGTTAGCTAAGATACGGCTAGCCGCAGCATGTGTGAAGAAAAGCAATTGACTATTGTTATGGTGGGCTCTGGGCAAGGTATTGTGCTCTGGGTATTGATCATCACTGATTATCAAGTTGATAAAGAAAGACTAAATCTTACAAGTTTTGCTTTTGTAGAAAAGTATCAGAATAACGCATAAATGAATTTAAGTTTTATTAGATAGTCAGAGCGTTTTGTTTCTTAGACATTTTTCTGCTTGGCAGGGCTGCATGAACAACATCTCCTTTGGCAGCGAGAGGAGTGGTTACTATGAGACTGTTGCCGGGGGTGCTGGTGCAGGCCCAGGTTGGCATGGGCGGAGTGGGGTCCATAGTCACATGACCAACACCCGCATTACTGATCCAGAAATTCTGGAGAAGAGGTGAAGTAATTAAGGAAAAACTTGATACAAATGCTTATTTGGTGCCATCCATTATGGCCCTGCGCACATTAAACTATACACATTCAACATCATTTAACTAGTTTGTCTCCTTTATCTCTCTTACTACCCAGCAGAATATGTATAATTTAATTTCTCTTCAATCTCTCTCTGATCTTTTAGATACCCTGTTATTTTGGAGCAGTTCTCTCTGCGGTCAGGATCAGGAGGCATAGGGCATTACCACGGGGGTGACGGGGTGATCCGGAAACTTCTGTTCCGGGAGAAAGTGGTCCTGTCCGTATTGACAGAGAGGCGGTCCACACGTCCATATGGGCTGAATGGTCAGTCAGCGTGCCCATTGCACTTTGGGTGTTTTTAGGTATTAACTCTGATATATATCTCACTGAAACCACCCTTACTCCACAATGACACTGATCTCTTTTATCTGATTCTCGCACTATTTTAGGAGGTGAGAGTGGAGCAGCAGGTCTGAATCTACTTCACAGGGCTGATGGAAGAGTCCTTAACCTGGGAGCCAAGACCACATTGAGCCTGGAGCCTGGGGTGAGGACAGGCTTGGTTTTGGTCTTTTCTTAGGATGGTCTTCAATTGGACGCCAGACACTGAAGTCCCTATGCTTTTTTCGTGTTTCTGATTCTTACAGTCCATTTTCAGTCAAATATATCAGCTCCTTTGTTAAAAATGTTGTGGCACACTCATCAAAGTGCTTTTCCTGGTAAATACACCCTATGCTTTTTCACATTTAACATCCAGTGTTTAATTTCTTCAGGACATGTTCAGTCTGTACACTCCTGGAGGAGGAGGCTATGGGAAAAATGATGAGGAGGAGGATGGAGACAGGACTCTGCCATCCAAGCGGAGGCGCCTCAATGAGAACTTTGCAGAGCGTGGAAGCGTGTTTGAGTACCGACGTGCACAAGAGAGTGTGTGAGAAGGTGCAGAAAATAAGAAATGAAAAGGGAGGGAGAAAAAATGAAAGCTTGAAAGGGAATATCATGTATGCAAGAATTTTCTTCAAAATGATGTCATGAGAAGGTAGAAACTAGTTATGCATCAAGATTCTTTTTTTTTACCTTTTGAAATGCATTTGTGACACCCCACCTTTTGTAACAGGATCTAGTGTACTGTTGCACGTAGTTGCAGTCATTCTGTACTAATAGAATTTTAAGTTACACACAGTATGTTATTACAGGAAGCAGAAGCCTGTAGTATTACCGCAGTGTTAAATCATTTTCTTCTGGCAAGAGCCAGGTGAAGTTTTTACAGGACAAACTTGTTTGGTGGTCTCTTTGTGATTAGACTACATGCAGTAACATTGCATGTGATGCACTGCAGATTGCAACCATAACTGGAATCATGCTTTTTACACTGTGATGCATCCATACATGCACACACTGGCGTTTCTGCCGATTTGGCTTATATTTCACTACTTTATAGATTAAGTGTACTGTTGTGTCATTTGGGGTTAAACATGTTGGAATAAAGAAATTGGGCATAAAAAGGGGGGTTAAGTTGGTTGTTTTTTTTTAAGTGAAAACAAACAAGTTGAAATTGATAATAATGGTTTCAGGTAGATCTCAGCAATAAACAGCTGTATCTGTTAATATCTGAACCTGGAAGTCTGCTTTTATAAGTGATACTGGGTGGGAACAAAAATGCTAAGTAATTCACCAGTATGAATTAAGTCCCCTTCCTCTTGCGTAGTAATCACCCAAGTGACTGCATGTTGTATAGTTTTAAAATTGTTTTATCAATGACCCAGAAAGATGTCACAAATTTCGCTGCTTTCGTTCAGACATTTCTACTGCTCCTTAGAGTGCTAGTGCAGTAGGTTGTGTGCTTGGGATTTAAAAAGAAGTGTCTGCTGAGAACAAGATAAGGCAAGCACTGTAGGAGGCACTGAGTTATGGCCCTGGTCACCCCAGGAGGGAGTGCTGTTCTGGGGCGATGTGGGTGCGGCTGAGGGGGTCCTGGGCATGGTTGGCTGGTTTTAAAGCAGTGGGTCATGTTGCAGATGGCAGCTGGGGGTTTGCATGACTAGTGCCAGCCTACCGTCAAATAGCAAGAATGAGGGAGATAAAAATCAGTTTGAATGGATGAGTGATCAGAGAGGCAGGCCTCAGATTGCAACAAGCCAATATCACATGGAAATCTGGAAAGACTGGGGAAATGACCCCCCGTCACTGGGATCATAGACAGACAGACAACAAAACAAAGTCATTATGAAAAAAATTTGTCTATTTTTGTGCACAATATATATATAAAAAAGAAAAACACATTGCAACATCTCACAGTAATCACCCTGAATTGTTCAAAACAACTCAACCTTACATTGCATAGCCATTACATTCCAGTGAGGTTAAAAGGAACACATTTCCAGTTGATTGTAAATAAGGCACTTTTCTACTTCCCATGCCGACACTTAAGCCCATCCTCCCACACTGGCTGATACAGCAGGATGAACATTCACAGTTGGGGGTTGGTGAAATTCAAATCAAGGGATTTAATCACCCCATACTGAACAACTTACTTGCATTTACTCATGCAATGACAGAGGTAGCTGAATGTATTGCATTTGAAATTAGTTTGTTATGCATTTATGCAACATACCCTGTAAACTTATTGATATTCACAACAAAGATGCAGATTAAGGCACGATATAAAATTAAAGGTGAACACCAGCATTTTATGGAGAATCAGCTGAAAATCTGTTTTTTTTTAAACTTTGGTAAATTCATACATACACCATACACCCCACACACACACACACACAAAATAATACTGCTTTTTACAACATGAAAAGGAAACAACCTGTAAACACCGCTGCACATTTCCAACTTATTTCAGACATGGGCCTCACATAGTGGCCATCTGTTTCAAACAAGTACAAAAATACAATAACGTACACCTGAAAGGGTTGTACAATATTTAACGATGGTAATATTTATAAAACATTTGATTAAAAAAGGATAAAATAGTGCAAACACTAGCAGTGCAAAGCCTTTGGTCAGTAATCGGTTGGTATTGATAAAAATTGATACAAAAACACAGGTAGAAATCACCCGTAGCTTATAGCTTTAAACACATTTCCTGAATCCTTAAACCTGGTAACATACTACTGATCGACTAAGCCTACTAAGAGATAGAAGTGTCTTTTTTGGGGGGTTGGGGGGCTTTACAGGGTTTTTATTAATACTGAGGATACCGTGTCAGAGGGGGGACATTTTGGAGGGCATACTGGTTTGCTGGGGTGTGCTGTGTCTGATTTGCAGGGCCGAGAACATCAAACACACTTTTATTGGGTGGTACAGACTGTAGCATGCTATCCAAATCCATAAGCAGAGGTGGACCCTGGAGTGAAACATGCCCACTTGGGAGAATTGGCCAATAACTGTGACCAACAAAGTGACTTGATGGGACCGGGGGGGCCCCATAGCCATAGAAAGGAATTCCCCCCAAAGGCACAAAGGGCCCACCATTGAAGCGCATGCTAGGTGGTGCCACAGCATTGGGAGGCGTGTACTTGGCATAAGAGGTGGGCAGCTCCCAGGGTGGTGCACTACCTCGCCGAAGCGACTTGCTGGGTACACAGGAGTCGTCATATCCGTCAGAGCCCGCCTCGCTTTCATTGGCCCTCTTCCTGCCACGGGGTGCACCCCTCCAGTCATCATCGGAAGAGGAAGAGGCAGGACTGGCTGAGCTGGCTGACGCACTACGGTTGGAGGAGGAGTAGCGCAAACATGGTGGAGAGGTAGGGTGTGCAGGGGGGTTGGGCAGCTCCACCCCCCAGCTGTCCCTGTTGCGGTGACCCTCCCCACCCGTGGCACTCGGCGGCCGAAAACTGTGCAAGAGCGAGTCGATGGCGAAGGAGGAGTCCAGTTTGGGACGGTACAGATCCTCTGTGGGAGGGGAACTATGCCTGCTGGGAACTGGGGGCAGGGGAGGGGTGGGCTGCTCCAGGTCAGGCTTTAGGGTATGTGAGTGCCCATGGAGGATGTAAGGTGCGAGGTCCTGAGCAAAGATGGTCTCATCCTGCCGTGACACAGCAGTATTTTGTCGTTTCAGGAGCTCAAGAGGCACTCGGCTTACCTCCACAGTCCAGAAGTTTCCCTTTCCTTGAGGTTTCCCGGGGTCCTTTAGTACCTACCAAGGCAGAACACACAGAGCACAGACAGCATGAATGGAACAGATCACAACTTCTATATCAATTCAATTGGAAATAACATTAAGATTTTAATGTGGCCCTATGAGAAGGGTTTGGATATTCATGAATAAATAAGCCAACCTTAACAAAGCAGTCGTATGAAGACAGGTTATGACGGACCGAGTCCCTCCAGCCTTTGTAATTCCCTTTGAAGAATGGAAACAGTGTGCTGATCTCCTTCAGGATCTGGGAGAGCAAATGCAAAAAGGCAGTAGTTATGCATTATTTTAAATGTGTCAAGTGCAGTACTAGGTTTAATTAGACACACCATGTCCAACATGACCAGACAAATTTCTCCCTTTTTCGTTAAATAAAACCTTCAGTAAGTAGGTGCATGTAATAGCCCATCCATTAAGTGTTCTGATTTAAAAGGCTTCAGATATATTTAACATAAACTGTGCTATAGTGAGATATTAGGCCCAAGCTATCTGCTTCCAGCTTTCGTCCTATCAGTAGTTTGGTCCAGCTGATGCATTGGCTATCGGTGTTTGGTTTCACTGTATGCTATCTTAACACAACACGATAGAGACAATCTGTCTCTGCGAAGTGTGTCAGATTGGGGGGACCGTTGTGTTTGTATAGGTGCGTCTTACACTCGCCCCAAGACTAGCCCCAAACATCACGCCTACCCACAAAGACGCAATAATAAAAAGAGTATTTCTTAAGAAGTAACACTAAAGCTATGTGAGACTCCATGTTCTGTGTGTGTCTACGAGATCGTATGAAATAACTATTTAGAAAACGTAAACTTAAATGCGATCCTATATCCACATAAAATAACCTTTTGAGGTATCCGATTTAGTTAACCCTTGCCCCAAAGCATCCATGCACACCCAAATCCGATTGAAATCAAAAGAAATTGGACCACTTACCTCTGATAAAGTCAGCCTTTTCTCTGGGGAATTCTGAATAACCATTGCGATCATGGCAAGATATGAATAAGGTGGCTTTGGATAACGTTGATAATTCTTCTTTTTGCCTCCATTAACATTCCCATCATGATCCCATGAGTTGGTCAGGTCAGTCTGGTGTTGCTGCTTGGAAGGTGGTTTCATTTTGGCCTGCGTGACCTCTGCGTAGTATCCTGGTGCAGGGTCATTTAATATATCCGTATCCATGGGCACAGCAGCCCCGGTAACCAGTGCTGGGGCAAGCTTATCTGCAGGTCCTCGCTTCAGAACCCGTGAAGAGTTTGGATCTCTTCTCCAGTCTTGGACTGAGAAGCTTCGCGCTACGTTGCTCTGTTGAATCTGAGGGGCATTGTTGTGACCACTCCTTTCAATAGAGGTGAAGTCAAGTTGATGGCCGCGATGGGCTCTCAATTCAGATGATGGCAGGTAGGGAATAGCAAGTGGTGCCAGCAAGCCTTGACCCCCCCAGTGCTTTGTCATGCTGATGAACGCGGGCGTAAATCGGACTCCACGGCTGGTCAATCTTAGGGGGAGGGAAACGGGGGACGGTCCTTAACCCCTGGCAGACTGCTGGCTCCAGGTCGACTCTATTTGAAGAGCAAACAATTAACAGTTTCATGTAAATCCTGCTGCGTAATCGAGGGGAGAATGGGGCGCTATCTACGCTCAGAATGACTGATCGCCGCGGGGGGCTGGGCAGTATTGCGTGTGTGAGAAACAGTCACCCAAATATACCCTGTTTAAAACACCACAAACGTCCTCATTCATTATCAGTTTCAAGTATTGGATGAACTTTTTTCCAATCCATCCAACAGGCTAACTTTGTTGCAAATCAAACAGGTCGCCATCACCCCAAATATAGACAGCAAAGACCACCCCCATACCTTGACTCAATGTGAAGAATAATTAAAAATAAATAATTAAAAATAATTAAATAATTAAAAACAAATTGTAAAAAGAGAAGAAGTCGTTCGTTGGCGAACAATTTACATTACGCACACACGTTTTCTGAAATAAACAACTGGAAATTTCTCATGTTGCACACAAAACATATTTTCTTGCTAAACACAACGTCCCTAGTGTGTTATTTGGAGAGAGCAGATTGTAGATTCTGTAAACAATACACGACGATCAATAGGCTATATGTAAAGACGCTAATAAACAAATTCCTTTCTCGCATACAGTTTGACAAATTAACATTTTCGGTAGATCCAGGCAGTGGCACTGCATAAGATGATAATAGGCAATTGTAGAATTGGCATAATAATCAAAATTCTTACTAAATTATTAGTAATTTGTAGAATAAATGTCCCTTTTCGAGACCGAAATAAAAATGTAATGTAGTCTTATAATATAAAATAAAAATAAAACAAACGAATATACTGTTATTGGATATGACCATATAAAGCAGATTAAACCCAAGACCCACACTGTTTTAATTTCTGTATGCTCAACAAAGGTAACTTATCGTACAGCCTACTTGAGGAAACAGTTTGGACCTGGCACTTGTCTTTTGTTATAGATAATGTAGTGTTAATATCCGAGTCCTTGACGCACAGCAAGGGACTTAAAACAAGTTGGATAGAGAATGTTCCACTGAAGGTTCAAGACATGTCTTTGTACGAAAGACCTTTAACTGACAATAAGAGTGGGCCTAATAGGCCAATGCGTTTTTTTTTTTTTTTTTTTTTTTTTTACCACAGATAGCATTTTTTTGTAGTTTTACTACAGAAACATTACTTATTTGATTACCCATTTGATGCAGACGTCATGCCTATCGTTCAGTTACCTACAGCCTTTCTATACGCTACATAGGCTAACATAGCCTAATAGATCTATCGTCAACATTATTCATACAGAAATTCCATAGTAGACTAATGCCGTCAGTTTTGGTTAGTTTTAGATAAACTAACGTGGCGTGTGATACACATGTATTTGCGGCTGGCTATTTGTATAATTGCATGTTGTGAATTTAACTGCTGACACCAAATTCAACAAACTTCAACATACTGAAGATGATGCCTGTGATGTTCGAGAACAGTCTCCATTTACTGGGCCTGTTGTAGCTTACCAAGTTGTAACACTGATATCCACACTATGTCGGTCAACTGAGAGAATAGATCATTTGGTGCTTCAGGTTTCAGTGAAGCTCTGTCGAGGACGCGTTTTGATCAACTCACCTGTCCATGCACTAGGCCTAATTATCACTTGCTGATTTTCACAGCTGATTGGACGAGACAGCGCCAGCTAACACACTTTTTGCTGAATAAACATGGCACAAATATTTATATATGTTCATCTCAGAATAATAAATGAAACATTTATGAGCACATTAAGTGGACATGGAGGTCAAGATTGTGATTTTTTTTCTTTTTCTCAGCTTGCTCTTTTGATTTGGCACCTGCTAGAACATTTTTGGATGGGTGCCCCCCACACTACACAGTGTCAATGCAAATGACATGGCACTTACATGTAGGGTCATGTCCAGTCTAATCCCTCTACTGCCATCTCCACAATACAGAGTGAAAGGATATGTGCCTGGTGGGACTAATCACATAGCTGATTGCTTGCAGCAGATTGCAAGACAACCCCTCGCCCATTGGATTGAGGTCTCTCAGTCGTCGCCAGACCGCATTTTGCATGAATCACATTAAGACCAGATTAATGTAACATATTGGAATAATGGTTGTCCTAAAAACTGGTCAGTTTCTCCTCAGAGTACATTTTTAAATTGCATTAAGATTTTGTATATTTTTTTATTTCCATACAATTTGCTGTCCATTACATAACTGGCTTGACAATAATAGTGTTAGTGCCCAGTGCCCTGCAAAGATGTAGCTGAATTAACCACAGAAGAGTTATATCAATGTCTAGGTGACTGAAAACTCTTTCAATGTGCAGAATGTTTCAAAATGTACTTTGGATACATTGAATGGTGTAAACTTAATAACTTAATAAACAAAAACATTGTTAGTAGTTTGTTCTCCTCTGATGATAAAAATTTCAGAATTTAACAGAGTGATAGTAGTATCACATTTTAGTACATGATTTGGACATACAGTAAATAAACTATTTAGCATAAATGTCTATACAGTTACAACTGGAAAAAGCATAATAATACTGCAGTTGTCCCTTGCCCCACAGCCTGTAGAATATCACTATTGTGACAGAACAGTAAGGTCACCTCAGAGGTCAGAAGATTGTAGGGTTGTTGTCTTGAAAGTTATTCTCCCAGGGATGCCAGACTCCCTTTTGCTCCTATAGCCTACTGATAAATAGTTTAGTACCAGTCTCTTTATTTACGCAAATGTATGTGCGCAAATGTAGGCCCGATCCCATTTCACCCCTTCGCTCTACCCCTTTCCCCTACCCCTCTGTTTTGCGCGTTCACGTGTAGGGGTAGGGGTGTACCAATTTCCGTTAAGACAGAGGGGTAGGGGTAAGTGGTAGGGCTATATACCCCTCCAAACGGAGATTTTTCAGAGGCACACTCCGAACGGAGGGGTATGAGAAATTTCCCAGAATGCCTTGCGAATCTCCAGAAAAGTTCACAAATGTTAGTATTTTCTCCATTATTGATGGTTTAAAATGTTTGATAATCGTTGTATTGTCTTAAGTTTAACGTTATTCCAATGTGTAATGGTCCTTTTCTCCATAAAATGCACACGAAAAAAATCACTAATACAATGAGTAGTGCAACGTTATTTGTGACTTGAGAGACCGGTTGGAGCATTGAGTTGTGAACGAATTGCGAGCGTCCGTGCTAAAAAAGTGTTGCCAACGTAATAGCTGCCGGAGAGTACTGATGATGTATGCGATTGTTGAAGGGATGTCCCAATTCGTAGGGGTTGACTTTCAAACCCTACCACTTGTTGCTCTGCTTCAAGGGGCAGGGGGAAGGGGTAGGGGTAGAAATTAGAAATGGGATTGGCCCTTATAATGTGGTGAAAATAACAATTGCTGAAGACTTTGTGTGTGGATACCTAGGTATAAATGATTTGTAACAACTATCTTGTCATGATCTTCCAACACACTGTAAAAAACAAACAGAAACAGAAGGCAACAGAACAAGAGAAACAAAGGGCGCATTCTCTGCCCCAACAACACCCAGTGTGGGTTTCACTGAAGAGAGAGGTTTCTGTAGGGAGTTCTCTGAAGGCAGAGATAGCCACCTCTCCTTTGTTTAGTATTTTGCTCAAATGTAGGCCTATAACCATTAAATATCATCAGACATGAAATATAAATATTAAAAATTTACCATCATCCATCATCCATGTGACAACAAGAATATAACAAATAAGCACATAAAGGAATAGAATCGAAACAGAGAGAGCAAAGTACAGAGTTAAATTTGTAGGCCTATAGGACGTGATCATTATTGTTACTATAAGGTGATTCTTTCTGAAACGAATGCACATAAATGGGAGGATAATGTGACATTTAGAAAATCTTTGGTTAACCTTTGTTTCATATTAGCTTTTACCATGACGAACTGCACTATAGGCTCGCCTCTAGCTGTGTCCATACATCAGAGCATGCTCAATTTCAAAATTGTAGACCAGTCAGCTCTTGTCAGATTGACAGTGCCACCTTTAGGTTAATAATGAAACTGCTAGCTGATGGCAGAAATTAAGAAAGAAACGGTAATGCGCCTCTAGTGGACTGAGCAGCACGATATACAAGAGATTGTCAAAAGCCTAGATTAGTTTATGTAATTTTTCTTTTTAGAATTAGCACTAAATTGTCCAGTCTAGACTCACACGTCAAATAAATTAAATTAATAGACACATTGTATTTTGGTATTGTTTGGTTACAAAATACAATTGGCATATGCTACAAGTTTCATAAAATTTAATTAGACTAGCTCACTTAATATACCAAGGTTTCCATGTGTTATTAAAAATAGACGGTTAATCTTTTTTTAAGTGTATTGTGTCAACCATGCCACTGTCATGTTGCACCCTGTACTGCTGGGGGAGCCATAACACCAAAAAGCGCTTTGGCAATAGTTTTGGGGTGTGTTTCATCCAGTCAATGGAGTGTATGGTTGTTATGGTGAAGCATTTCCCTAGAGGGGAAAGTAGCAGTAGCAGCTGGTCGAGTTCAAGAAACACGGATATGAGCGTCTCTTCCCGGCACATGAGCGTTATTCAGGTAATGTTAATACGCACTTTGAATTTACTGAACTGCGTAGCCTACTTTAACAGTACCCAGGGTATATAATTTAAACGGGAAAGTTAAATTTGGTGCGAGAAAGTCGACACTAGTTGCGTTGGTCGAGGTTTTAGCTGGGTGGATAGCTGGCTAATTAATTAGCTCTCGATGGAAGGAAAGGTAACGTTAATGAAGGACAGGTTGATTTGACGGGTTAACGACACATGTTGGAATGGAGCATTAACGACACTGAACCGTGTTCATGATCTAGTTCCAGAAAGTAAATAATATCTAACGTAAGATCTGAGATTCAACCAGAAAAAAGATATTTGTGACAAATATGCCGCAAAGGCACATTTGCTTGCCGGTGTTATGACCCAACTGGTTTCTAAACTAACTGGTTCCCGTGCGCGTCCACGCGCTGTGCTTACCAAATCTTAACAGCAGTCTACAGATTCGTCACACATTTACAAACAAATTACTGGTGATTTTCCAGGCGCATCCCGTAGTCGTTACGGCGAATATGGCTATGTAATTCCTATTCATTTAGAATGTAAAATAAAATAGTTTACAACATATTCCAATGAGCTATTTGTAGGGTTTTCATAATAAAACAAAAAGTCTTTTATACTAAGGGAATAGGAGGAATAAAAAATGTAAATTATTGACAATTGAAAAACAGGTGTTGAAGTGTTTCATCCTCACTATCACAAAATGATATAGCATTCATATCTCTATATTTAGCTATACTGGTATTCACAGGATATAAAGCGTGCGTATTGTCTGACTTTCGAAGCACAATGATTGACATCACTGAGAGACAATGCAAATTGAGGGTGCAAACATGGTAGCCAATTAGATCACGACTGGAGCGAAAAGCACGGAAAATCCTTCCCTGTCTTTAACACATGTGTACACCCCCAGTAACCAGTTGTTGTAGGCGAACTCAAATAAAACGTTGCATAGGCTACATGCAAGCAATTTCCGAATTTATGAGGCCTACACTTCACTGACAGTTTGAATGACTTGCAGTGTAGGGCAATCGTTTTTACTATACAGTGTGTTGTTGCCCGGGAGTTTTCCTTTTTATTTTACTTTTACTTAGGCCTTCCTATTTAAAGATGGTTGTGACGAAGTGCGGATTTACATAGCCATATTCGCCGTAACGGCTACGAGATGCGCCTGGAAAATCGCCAGTAATATGTTTGTAAATGTGTGACGAATCTGTAGACAGCTGTTGAGATTAGGTAAACTTGGCGCGTGGACGCGCAAGGGAACCAGTTAGCGTGGAAACCAGTTGGGTCATAACACCGGTGTCCGGCGAGTAGGCCATGGTACCACGGAAATTATTCTATCAACCAGAGCGAAACTCCAGCGATTTTACGGGAGATAAAAACGTCACACAAAGTGCAGCAGGTTAATGCAAATTACAGGGTTTCCTAAATATGTGCAGGAGCGTTGTTTTATGGCATTGGGAACAGTTTTAAACCATTTCGAAATTCACTACACTCTTCTCTGTCCATGCATTAGTAAGGGGCAGTGAAGGAAATTTTAAGAAATTAAGTGAATTGACCCTCATGGGGTAACGTTACGTGGTGTTGAATGAAGAGACGTATCCTGCGCCCATAAGGCATATTTTACACGACTGATAATGAGGTCTGCGGTCTAAGGGCGATCCAGCCTAGAAATATTGCCGTGCCAAAGATTTTGTTGTGCATGTACGAAAAGGATGGTGGAGCCAGAACATCCAGGCAAAAAAAAAAAATAGGGGTGGAGAATCAGTTCAAAGATAATACACACGTGCACATGTTTTACTAAATCATGATAGAATGTGCTCTCACTTTCCCAAATTGTGCTCTCATTATCTTTCTTCCTAGATGTGGACTTATTTTCTTAGCATAAGTGCAATCTTTAATACAGCTATTTAATAATTTGTATAAAATTTGTGTATTATTCTCTTTAATAATGCTCTATTTTTTAATTGTGTGCACTATAGGCCTACTTAAATCTTGCACACACTGTAGATGAAAGAAAACGTAAGCTACTTAAATTAGTGCACAAGTTGGTAAAATGTGTGTATAAAATCAGTAAAACATGAGCACAATTTGGTGAAGCATACACACAATCTAGCAATTCGGGCATGATTTGGTCAAATGTGCTCATGTATTCTTGAAGTAAAAAATCTTGCTGATAACACCTCTTAGGCTCCAAAGTCTAAAAAAGACCTACAGGGCCTCTAGCTGTTTTTCTAGGTTTAGTTCGACCAATCACAATGCTCTCACCTTGTCACTTAGTCTGGTATTGTATTGGTGACTTTATCAGGCTATTATTCACCGTTTGAAATGACATACTGCTGATTTCACTCCTCCCATTGAGCCTGGTTTATCAGTCATAGCCTTTTCAAATGTGACACATTAAGTCACTATAAGGATACAATGAACTGAGTAGGTTCTCATGGTTTTTGGTCAAAGGCATAACGCCTGCTTATTGGATATCTCTTTGGCATCATAGCACAGTTACTCACTATGAAGTCCAGATTAATTGATTAGGTAAGGTACCCAAGATCATGAGGTCACAGGTTAAGGTCATAAAAGTAATGGAATGTGAAGGCACCTCAAAGATGATAGGTAGGCAGAGCAAGATACTTCATATTAGTTCATGGCTATGAGAGTAAGGTAAGGATCAGTCCTGATCTGAATAAATATATGTATAGTTGATATGCTTGGCTGTAGTAGATAGTTCACACATTATAAAAAGCTCTATGTAAAACTCATCACAACATTTTCCTTAAATGGGAAGTAGTGTTTGTAATTCATGATACCATGCCTGAAGTGCATATCTATTAATTCAGTGAAATTATGGGGTTCTACAGTAGACCTCAGTGTTATAGAGCATGCCTTTGCACTGCATTAAGGGGAATTAGTGGCCCCTCTTGTGCAATTATGTTTACAGGAAATGGCTTGTCATGTAAGATCTTACTCCTTACTCTGAAGTGTTTATAGTGTTCTATAATGGAAGAAGACTACATTTTAAGAATGAATGTGTGACCTTGACATTTGACCTCACAACATTGTGTACTTAATCAACTCGTTGGGCCTTGATAAGCAATATGCCAAGTATGAAGAGGATCCTTACACCAGCTCTCTAGAGATATTTGAAAATATCAAAATTTCTATTGATTTTTTTAATGGTGCTAGAGATACTGAAATTTTTTTTTTTCCAGATTTTGCATTCTAGGCACTTAATATTCTTTATGTACAGAACTAAACAAATCCAACAATGCCCGGTATGTTTTTGCTTCATTTACTTATACCTGCAAACTTATTGTCTTCGACTACCAGATGAACCTTCAACTTTGTACAACTAGGTAGGAAGCCTGCCTGCTCTTGAAAAAAGGGAGAAGAAAATGATTGTTTAACTGGAGTAGTATGTCCTCATAAATGACCTTCATCTCTTTCCTGACTGTAGTTGGTTTTTTTAGCATTCCTGTCATAGTCTTGTAATGCATTTTCCTTGGCCCCATCTCAACTCTCCCCATCTCATCCCTACCTTCATCTCTCAGTTGTCTAGGCCTGCTCCTTATCCCTTTCATTTGTCCCTAATGTAATCCATTTGCTTCTTATGTTTTTTCTTCCCCAATATCCTGTCTCTTGCCCTGTCATGCTTTGACTTGGTCAGGGTCCCCTTCCTTTTCTCTTTCCTTTTCCCTTTTTGGAATTCCATTTCCTTTTCTCCCAAACCACATTCCAGCTATTACTCTTTCTCTTGCTTTGTCTTGCTCTCTCTCACACACTCACTCACTCAACACACAACAAAATTTGAGGATGGAGATATTTTCTTTCTTTCACTCAAATCCCATTGTTCACATGACCAGGCTTATCACTGTCCCCCACTTAGCTGTAGCCCCCATCCCCTTTATTAAGCTTTGTGTTTTAATTGCCTGCCAAACCATTTCAAAGCCTGGGAATAACACATACAAAAAGGAGCCTTAACAAATATTCCCTTTCAGATTAGACCAGTGGGCAATGGTTCAAATGGCAGGATAACCGGCAGTGCAACATTGAATTAGTTAAGCTGCTGAGTTTATTAAGAAGCATTGCAAGAGTGCTCGGCTGGGTTGACTTACTTTCCGCTCATCTTGGAATGCCTTAGAGAACAGCTTGTACCCCCTGGTTTACAGAGTATGGCTGCTGTTTAGTGGAAAACAGATTTTTATGTCTTTTTTTAGGATAGAAACAAATGTCACACACACACACACAGCAGGATGCTATCAGGATTTCATCCCCATTCTCAAAATGGAGATTTCACAGCAGGTGAATGTCCTCGTATTTAATATTGCGGATCCCCATGTTTCTATCAAAAAATGTAGAGGGCAGGCTAATTGTTTATAAATGATCAGAACAGAATTTATTCCATACACATGTACATTACATTTACATTACATTTATGCATTTAGGGCAACATTTATGCATTTATGCATAGTGCTAGGGGATAGTGCTTCAGTTCATTTTAGTGCTAGGATAGAAGATGTTCTCTGAATAGCTGGGTCTTTAAGAGCTTTTTGAAGGCCTCCAGAGATGGCCCTGTTCTGATTGTTTTTGGTAGGTCATTCCACCAGCGTGGGACGACACATGAGAAGAGTCTGGATTGCCTTGGGCGAGGTGCCGGGACTGCCAGTCGACAGTCATTGGAGGACCGGAGTTGTCGGGGGGTAGCCTGAGCTTTTATGAGAGCGCTTAGGTAAAAAGGGGCAGATCCTCTAAGCACTTTGTAAGTCAGCATCAGTGATTTGAATTTGATGCGAGCCGCCAGAGGCAACCAGTGGAGCTCGATTAGCAGAGGGGTGACATGCGTCCTCTTCGGCTGATTGAAGATGAGACGCGCCGCAGCATTTTGGATCATCTGAAGTGGCTTGACGGCACAGGCAGGAAGTCCTGCCAGAAGGGCATTGCAGTAGTCAAGGCGTGAGAGGACCATAGTTTGAACCAGCAATTGGGAGGCTTGTTGAATTAGGTATGGTCTGATCTTTTTGATATTGAATAGTGCGAAGCGGCAGGCCCGGGCAACAGAAGCAACATGGTCAGCTGGTCGTCAATCATAACACCTAGGTTCCTGGCTACCCGTGAGGGAGCAAGAGACAAGGAGCCAGAGTTGATGCGAATGTTGTGGTGAATAGTTGGTTTAGCTGGGAGGACCAGCAGCTCAGTTTTTGAGAGGTTCAGCTGGAGATGATGGTCTTGCATCCATGCAGAGATGTCAGAGAGGCAATCGGAGATTCGCGTTTGGATGGTTGGGTCATCGGGTGAGAATGACAGATAGAGCTGGGTATCATCGGCATAGCAGTGGTAAGAGAAGCCGTGCTGGCGGATGATTTGGCCCAAAGAAGTGGTATAGATGGAGAAAAGAAGGGGGCCCAACACAGATCCTTGGGGTACTCCAGTGGCAAGGTGGTAAGGCGCAGAGGTGTGTCCTAGCCAGGACACTTTGAACAGTCGCCCAGTGAGGTAGGATTCGAACCAGCAGTATGCATCACCCTTGATGCCCATGTTTGACAGTATAGACAATAGAATACTGTGGTTTACCGTATCAAACGCAGCTGACAGGTCAAGCAGGATGAGTACAGATGACCTTGATTCCGCTCTGGCTTCTTTTAAGGCTTCAACCACAGATAGTAGAGCTGTTTCAGTGGAGTGGCCGCTCTTAAAGCCAGATTGGTATTGTATTCCTCTGTGGTAACCATAGCCATGACCAATTTCCTGAGAGGTGATTGTGAATTGGTTGTCCTCAGTGCTGGTCAGTTATGTCAGTCCATCATGAGTCAGTCTGGCCCTGTGATACTGTGCTCCTTGTTTACAATGGTAGGCATTCAGACACACACACACACACACACATTGACACACATATAAAACGCGCTCAAATGCTGATTATGTGACTGGCTCTGCACCGCCTGAATCGTCTAGAAACAGACGGCTCAGCGAACTCATACAAATCATCCAGAGGAAACACTGCTGATGCCTGTGTTGCAGGTTGCAGTGATGTTCAGTAGCAAATTCCTTATTCACCACAACATTCTAAATTGAACCAAGGCCAAAGATAACATTGTTTACAACATGTACACTTTTTAGATTCATGTTGCCAAAGGATCGTGACATGTTTGAATATTCTTACAAGGTTGTCAAGGAGGCCTAGCTTAAAGCATGTGCACAACTTTGTACTGATGAGTTATGAGTTGTGCAGTGCAATGAACTGTGATTGTGCTTGTGGGTAAAATGAGTTGGGTTGTACTGTAAGGCTTTTTTTTGACAAGTACACCAAAGAAGGAGCAGAATAAACAGGTCCAGTGCTAGGCAGAAATATGTCTGTCTGTAGGAAGAGCAACAGACAGAACTGTTGCTCTGTGCTCTGCGTTTTTGCTTAGGAGGGGTCAACATTCACTTGCAGGCGCCACTGTTGCTTGTTTCCTTTCTGCTCAGCAACGTGAGTCCTTATCAGGATTTATGTGGTTTGTGTAGCTTGATATGTCCAAGTAATAGTAGAGGTTAGATGTGCATTCCTCCCAGAAGGCCATCTGCCTTATTTGAAGGACAGGAAGCGGATGTGAGGTCATAGCCTCTGCTATGGCCATGTTGTCATAGCACAAACACACACACACACACCCCTCTTACTCATTTTCTTTCCTCTTTGTACTTTGTCCCCCTTAAACAAGCAGTGCCTCTGTGTGTCAGATGCACAGTGGTCTCTAATATGTTCTTGTGAACCATTAGTCACTCCATAGTGTGTAGATGTGACCGCTGAATAAGAGAGAGTAAACCGGTTTTATGAGTCTGAGACTAGCTTTACAAATGCTAAACAAATAGTACAATCAAAATCTAATGAGCCGAAACCCCAAGGTTGCTCTACCAAATCATTGCTTTTGTGCTCCAGACAGAGAGCAGGGAAGGGTAGAAAGGGAAACAAAACCTCCAGTTCCATATGTGGGCATAAAGTGAACACAGTTCTCTGGCCATTAATGGAGAGATGGGCCAATTTATAAACACTTGCAGGTATTTGAAGTGAGTGTGTTGTGTGCACCCCCATTCTGCCAGGTGCTATTTAAAATTGTCCTGTTTTACTAACTTTCCTGCACCCCTCTGTCTTGTTTCTGGTTTCACTCATTCACTGGAGTATCAGAGTGGGTTTTAGGTGGGTTTGGTGAAATTCCTCCGTCCCCGTCATGGCCCTCTCCTCACCCTCTTTTCCTTTCCAAATCTGCTTAGCCAGCTGGTGCATAATGGCCCCTTTTCTTCCTGGTTCACTCTGGTGGAAAGGCTGGCCCAGGGTAGTTACCATAGCCAAGCACGTGCTGCTTATTTGTCTCTCTGATTATGAAGTGCAGGTCAGAACAGTCCAGCCCCCGAACAAGTCTGCTAAGCATGATTGTGGTCAGGTTGGCCACAGGGTTGGTGCAGTGTTTTGCGATATATGGCTGGATTCCTTTTGCCTCTCAACATTACTAATTCACAGGAATTTAGCTGTGACAAAATAGTGCTGATTGGATGTCATCCAACAAGACGGGCTGTTCACCTGTGGTGAGTGTGGAAGGCATAGTGTGTATGTAGTCCATAGTCCAGTATGTGTGTTTGAAGTCCTTAAATATATTTTGCTCCTACTTTGTAGACAGGTGACAGTATTTTTGTGGTAAAGCCATGTAACGAGGGGTTACTTAAAAGATATTTTTTTACTCAATTTCTAACAACATCCTTACATTGTAAGGTACTGTCACAGAATACTGTAGGTCACTCTATATGTAGTTTGACATTGCATTGTTGCATGTTGACGCTAAAGCAAGTGTTTGGTAATGCTTGAGTAAGCAAACCCATCCAATCTATCAACTTGGGTAACCAAAAACCTGGGAAACCATTGCTTTTGCACTATAGCCTTGCTGGTGTTTCTTGTGTTTCTAGACATCATAATAGCTTTATTGCTGTGTTATCAGAGACAGGTAAAGGCTGTGATGTATGGATGGCTTTGACACACCTGGCCCCTCCCCAATGCTGTCTTCAGATCTTAAGTAATGTAAGTGAATACGCTCACAGCATAGGTTCCGTGAGCACGCGCACATGCCGTGTTGTTTCGCTGCTGGTAGAGATATGCGCCGTACAGTCAGTCGCCTAGTTGACCTTCCCCCGGTTCCCCCCTCTGTCCTGCTGAATAATGGATAGGAAGCCTAGAGAGCAGCACACGAGAGATAAGTCCTGATGGAGGGAGGGAGGAAAGGGCAAGGTAGTCCTCCCTTAATAACAGAGAAAAGGTGAGGTTTATGTAAGAGTTAAAGCTATAGCTATGTGAAGGAATGCCCAAGAACACCCCCCCCCCCCCACACACACACACACACACATTGCCCTATTGCTAAACATGCAGGGAGCAGAGGTGGCGGTGGAGAAGTCAATCATTAATGAAAGCCTACCTCTTCTCTTATTACCACAACCAGAGAGGGAGACAAGAGAGTGAGAGAGTGCGGAGAGCTGGAAGCCCATAGATGCCAAATGATAAGAGGAATGTAGTGTACACTATATGTCTAGTGTTTACAGCAGTTGTAAACCCTCCTATCTCTCTCCACAAAATTACCTGCCTAGCCTCTGTAACCCGAGATGTGAAGCATTGTGTGTGTGTGTGTGTGTGTGCGTGTGTAGGTGTAGTTGTGTGTGTAACAAAAGTAAAATTGTGGGCCTGCAGATTTGTCCAGTGTTTGTTTTTCAGGGTTATGACTTGCTTTTGTTTAAATGCATTTGACTATATATGTGTATCTATCTCTTTCTTTCTCTCAGAGCTGTGGACATGTATCGGAAGTGATGAGGTTAACACTGACCTGTTGAGGCTGGACCTTTACACTTTGCATCTTGTCCAGCTGATGACGGGCTGAGGAAAGACATCTCTGTTTTTATCTTTGCTGTACCTGTGTGGATAATATTGGCAAATCATGTTTCAACACTTTTTGAGCCTAAACCTAAAATCATGGGATTAATTTGGAATACCAAACATTCTTTCTGAGCCTTGGCTTTCTGGAATTCTGCCCTAGATCCATCATTTTGACTTTTCACAGCATGTTGCCCCTCCATGTCTACTGGAATATAAGTCTGAAGTGGAGCAAGAGACATAGCCCAGTATTAACTGGATTTTTTCGGAAACTAGGGAATAATATAAAATAAAATAGTGTTTGGAAAAAGAAACAATCTTGGATAATCCAGCATGGATTTTACCTTTGGAGAGTTAGAATTAGCTGGAATGTCAACAGCAATGTTTGGACTCCGCTTTGGTTGTGCACCTCTTAGAAGAATCACCATATGGACCTAAGATTTTCTAACTGTAAGACACCTGATATGGTGTCACCTTGCTGAATATTCAAAATGAAATGTAGAATGGAAAATAGACTGAATTTGTATTTTTCTAAGTCATGGAGACACCCTCTAATTGTCAGTGTGTCATTTTTCTATTACCTCCATATTGGACAACTCTGAATCCTTTTCCTTATTCGGTTTTGTGCAACTGTGAAGCACCTCCTTCCTGATCATTGTAAGACCTGTAGTGGTAAAGATTTGAATTAATCTTGCATGTGCAAGGGCAGCTCTCTGGTAGATTAACACCAAGATACTAGAGTAAACATTGCTGCTGATTGTTTCTGAGGCTAAGCAAAGACTCCAGCTGTAAAACCAAGGGATGTTTTAATCCATTACATTTTTCAACATAACTGTACGTTAAGGGTTTTGGGGGACAAGGAAGGAAGGTTGGGTGGGGCCAGAGGCGAGGCCAAAGGTCATGGCAGAACACGGGGAGTTATTGGCAGAAATGGCCTCTGTTGGACGTCTGTCCGCCACCGAGCGGCTCAAACACGCCCAGAAGCGACGGGCTCAGCAGCTCAAGGGCTGGGCCCAAATGGAGAAGGAGAGCGCCCGGGGAAGTAAGAAAGCAGACAAGGCCAAGAAGAAGGACAAGGACAAAGAGAAGGAGCATAGCCGCAGGGTCACCTTCCCCAGTAATATCACTCTACTAGAGTCAGCTGCACGAAATGACTTGGAGGAAGGTGAGTGAAGATCGGAATAACCCCATCAAGAGGCTCATCAAATTTTACTGCCTCTTTGTTCTTGGCGTACACCAAGTTTCTAAAAAACACAAATGTTTTAAAAAAAAAAAGACAAAAATGTCAGCCCATTTTTCGCTTTCGTTTGTTTAATAAAACCATTAATTAGCACCTTAAGCACCGGATTGCACAGCAACCCTGCTAAGGACCGGATTGCCCACCTTAAATGCTCTACATGCAGAGCTGTATCCCAGTGGATACACTCATTTTGTATGCTAGGACATACCTGGGTCAAATATCACCAAACCAGGGAGGCTGAGGGTGCCAGCGAGCTAATTGCTCCTGAAGGGATGGATATAGAGTGGTGCTCAAGAAACCTCGTCAGATCAGGTTTAAAGTAGGATCGCCTTGTCTCGCTCCCAAGGAAAGATGGCATATATTTAAGAGTTTCATCCTACTACATAGGCACACTTTATTCAGGTAACCAATGGTCCTAAAATTGCTACTTGTAGGGAAGTTTAATTTATTAAAGGATAATGCTATTCAGATGAATAGCTACAAATTTGCATATGATGTTTACTTAAAAAGCCATTCAGTTTCCCATTTCATATTCAGATTACAAAAATTTGGCTCAAGAATATGTGTGTGTTTCTCCATTAACTGTGTAATGCAAATGAAATTGGAAGGGGCTAATTAAGTTATTGGGTAAATGAGAATATACGCAAATTAATCGTTTTCTGTATCATATTATGAATAAGATAAAGATTTATTATATTTGCATAAGATTTAATCCACCCTCCTTAAGAAAATTTATTTTTGGTTTACATTGAAGAGCTGATGTGAATTTGTTGGTCTTTCCAAAAAAGTGTTTCTTATTCACGTAACTTACATGTGCACCAACTAATTGTATAGAAACCCATCTCGCCTTAATAGATTCAGCCATTCCAAAGATTATTGATATTTTATGCAGCCAACCAGACTGCACCCTTCCCTTCCCTGTTCTTAAGGCAGTGTGTTGATAGGCTGAAGTGTTCAGTCAGGCCATGTCTCATTTAATGACCTAGGACTGTGAGAACACCGGTTCAAACTCTGACGGCAAACTTTAACTCAGAAGAGTATATAAATACACACATGTGTATAAGACCAAAAGTCAGAATCATGGGCTGCACATTTCAGAATAGTTGTGAATGTGCTAAATGTTTCAACAGTTCTTTTAGTGGAACTTTAAATAGGCTTGCCTGACATTGGTGTTAACAACACGGTCCTTTTATAAACAGACTTCACAGTGGAAGGAAATGACTCATATTTCAAGCTGCATAGTTTTTATATCTAATCAGACCTGACATTCTTGTTTTCTCTGTGGTTATTACTAAAAGCCACTTAGCAGGAAAACATGATTTGGTACACTAGAAGTGCTAATGAATGTGACTAGCTGCCGCATACTGTGGCTTGATGGCTGTAATAAATGATGGAGAATGATAGAGAGGGTTTTGTATTCTCAGTGAGGGAATTGCTGAAAAATGGAGTCAGTCCAGACCTGGTCAACGAGGATGGGCTCACTGCATTGCATCAGGTACCTACTGCTACAAACACACACACACACACAGTCCATATACATGTTATCAGACACGTGCATAAGACCATCAAGGGTTCTACTGTTACAGTTTCAGTCATTCAGATACTCCCCCTTATCGGATAAGGTAGAGTGTGTGCATTATGAAAGCACTGAGACTTAGCAGTGGTTGTCACAGTTTCAGATAAGAGCAGCTTTAAGAGCATTTTTTTACTTCTTCACTTCAGATGGTGGCCTGTCTCTAAGGCCTCAGACTCTGTTGGACCCACACAGTGGTTTTACCTACAGGAACAAATGAGGTGGTGGAAGAAGTAGTGGAAAGTGAAGGGAGAGAGCGAATGAAAACGGACATGTGAAAACTCCCACAGTAGCTTCTTTATTTACAGCATCAGGCCCTCCCATCCCCAAGCTGTCTAACATTCGAGGGCAAACTGTACTTACACTGTTCCCCTCAAGAAATGCACTCACTGACAAAGCTCACCCTTCAGCTGTGCACTTGCTAGGTCTGCACAGCACTCATGCATACACACACACGGCCTCTGAGTGGCAAGTGACTCACAAACGGTGTTATTGGCAAAATGAAAACGCTACGATGACACACCCAGGTACACAGAGGCTCTCTGTGTTGTGGCTTGTACAACGCCTCTGGATGTACAAAATAGGGACTTACAAATTCAGAGTGGGAGTTTCTTTGAAGTGGTCTCGCTCTCTCCCTGTTTATGTGGGTCTGCTATGCTCTCTCTGCTTAGAAAAGTGGACAGGGTATTTACTTAGCAGAAGGGTGGGGAGACCTATGCAAATACTATTTTTTTTACTTTATTTTTGCACACTGCTAGTACAACTGAATTTCCACACTGGCTGAAAGGGTTTCTGTTTGAGTTTTTTTTATTCAACCACCAGACAAATTAATTAAACAAATGACAAAAAAATGTTTGTTTTAAGAATTAATTTGCTGTTGACTTATTTTAAAGGATGCGTAGGTATAAATACATAAAAAGCTTTTCCTTTTTCCTGTGTGAACAAATAGTTCATATAGTTTCTGCTTCTCCTACATTTCTCCTTGATTACTTTTATTCAGTACACTGCTAATGCTTTTGGGCTGCCTTTTAGAATGCAGAGAATGGTTTATAATTTGGACCCTGTTTTCTTTTAATGAACAAATCGAGACTATTTATGTTTTCAGTGTTGTATAGATGACTTTGAGGACATTGTGCGCTGTTTGCTGGAGGCTAGTGCCAATGTGAACGCCACGGACAGTGAGCTATGGACCCCATTACACGCTGCTGCCACCTGTGGACACACTGCCCTAGTGCAGCTGCTGGTGCAGTCGTGAGTCACTCTACATATCCCCTTTTTTTCATTCTAACTCTGACTAAACTCATGTGCCCTCTACTCCCATCCCCACATCCTGAACCCTGAAATGCACCCTGCAGTCCACTTTATGATTGGACATTGATATGGATTGAACAGTTTAAGCACAGTAAATATATTTTGTTGTTTTGTTTGTATGCTGTGTGATTTTGCCCCTCCTAACTTTACCTCCCCTAGCTTCAAGAGGCAAAGTATCACCTAAAGTGACCTAGATAACCTAAATATCATATTAGGGCCTTTCACATCTGGAGCAAAGACAATAATGTTAACTATAGCAATATATCTGTCCACGTTGACCAATTATAATTTAAGGGTGTCCTAATATGAATCAACTAGTGTCTAAAATTCTATGTTTTTTGATTGGCTGTCAACCTTTATGTGTATGTCTTTGTCATTATATTTTGCTGTGTAGACATTGTCATTCATAATAATTAGAGTGATATTTATTTGTTATACTTGTAGTTCTATTTCTATCGTTCTTAGTGTGAACAGTCCTAAACAGACTAAACAGAACAACCTAGTTGAGGCTTTCATGGTCTGATCCATTGCATTCACACAGAGTTTTTTGTCTGCATCTGTCTGTTCTGGCTTGTTGTAGTGGGGCAGATGTGCTGGCAGTAAATGCTGATGGAAACATGCCTTATGACCTCTGCGAGGATGAAGCCACTCTGGAACTCATTGAAATGGTCATGGCAGAGCAAGGTAAGACTTGTACTTTACCTATTTAATCTACTCCTAGGGACTTTGATGAGTTCATCAAGCTTTAGCCATTTTTTGACAGAGTGGCTAAGGAGAGGTATTAATTTTCAGAAAGTGTATTCTATGCACTCACTGTAATTGTTTCATACTCTCAGGCATCACACAGGAGCGCATAGACGAGTGCCGTGAAGCGAAGGAGAAAGAGATGCTGGCGGATGTTCAGGCTCTAATTGACAGTGGAGGAGACCAGACTTCAGGGGACGAACATGGGGCTACATTGGTATGTGCTGGGACCTTCTGCAGGATTAAGTATGGGGAAACTTGGCTACTTTTGTCAGTGAACTTAAAGATCCAAAACGTTAAGCATTTATTATTCTTTCCTGGTGTTTAGCTGCATATTGCAGCCGCCAATGGATATGTGTCTGTAGGGGAGCTTCTACTGGAGCATGCATTCCCAACGGAGGAGAAGGACAATGATGGTTGGACGCCACTCCATGCTGCCGCCTGCTGGGGACAAGTTAGCATTGCAACCCATTCAGAAACTTTAAATTTTCTCCAACATTACCTAATAAATCACATTACTCTTTTGAACTACCACAATGTCAAACATGTTATAGAAACTAACTGTGAGGTCCCCATCATTCTTTGCAGCTTCAGATGGTGGAACTGCTTGTGGCTCATGGTGCTGACCTGAGTGCTAAATCCATCCTAGACGAAACACCCATAGGTAAGATATGTTCAATATTTTTAGCAGTCTCAACTAAATCAGCTTTATATGAAAGTTTCTACTTACTCTACTCACAAATAGTCAACATGCCCATTGACTTTACTTTAGCCACACCTGTTCAGGCTAATGTGCTGTGTCACTCTACCACATAATAAAAGAATTCCAGTGCCTCCACCCCTCCTTCCTGTGACTGCCTTAGGTTAAGGTTAGGTCAGGGTGAATGTTAGATTTCTGAATTGTTCATGCGTCTGATGTCGCCTCTGCCATGCAGATGTTTGTGCAGATGAGGAGGTGAGGGCCAAGATGCTGGAGCTCAAGCACAAACATGATGCCATCATGAAGAGTCAGGATCGACACAAGGGAACCTTACAGAGGAGAGCCTCCAGTGCCAGCAGCAGAGGGTGAGCGAGATGAAGACAGAGAAGCAAGAAGTTTGATGGAAGATGTTTTGTACAAAGATAATGGAGATGGGCGACTGTTTACTGTTTACATTTACTGTAATAAAAATATTTGTATACATGTCAAAATGTGAGTTTGTGCTAACGTTAACCTGTGTTTTTGTCATTGTGTGGGAGCAGGAAGGTGGTGCGTCGTGTGAGTGTGAATGAGCGCTCCAATCTGTACAGACGGGAGCATCATAAAGAGGCCATGGTGTGGCAGGAGAGAGGCCGACAGCCCGAACCACCTGATGACGATGAGGACAGACAAACAGATGCTGAACTCAACATGCACCCAGCTGTGGTGAGACAAATATGCTTACAGATTAAGTATAAACTCAACTGTGTAACTGTGTTTGTGTGTGTGTGTAAAATAACTTGTACAATATACCTATGAATCCAAATGGATACATACAGAAAGACACATTAAACACACAATCAGTACATCTACTCACTTCTTCTGGCCAGAGCATCTATAATTATATGAGTAATTATATAAATCTAATAATAAAATGAGAATACACAAACACTTTGTCACTTCCCTGTGGTTTTGAACCAGGCATCAAGTTCATCAGCAGGCCAGGAAGCCAGCCATGGGGACAGGCTTATAGATTCTGGGGTGCTTGGGAATGGAGGTGCTGCCACCTCCTTGTCCTCCTCCCTGCCTGGTGAGTTTCGTGCGGGGGGCCGCATGGACCGCAGTGCATCCTACCAGTTGACTCCGCCCTCGGGCATTGGAGTGGGTGAGGGAGAGGGTGCGGACAGCATGACCCGGGAGAAATCCCATCACACCCTGGCTGAATTGAAGCGGCAGCGGGCGGCCGCCAAGCTCCACAAACACCCTGCACCTTCTCCGCCTCTGCTCCCACCCGCCGAGGAGGAGCCTGCCCCAAGCTCCTCTGAGGCCACAACCACAGACACTCAGGAAGGTCTAGCACCCCAGGATGACGTAATCTCCCCCAACGCTGTCTACTTTACACCAGCCAGTGGAGACCCACCTCTCCTAAAGCTCCGTGCCCCAGAGGAAGAGCCCCCCAACACCAAGGAGCCCTGCTGTGGTCTCATGTAAAGAGGACACTAACATGAGAGCTTATCAGCTCACTTTTTTGTTGTGTTTTTTTTTTTTTTTCGTTTGTTAAATTGATTGAGCCTTGCTGCGGCACAGCGACACAGCGTCACAAACACAGATTACACTTCATATACACAGCACACATGCACTTGTGCCCAAATCAGTTGAGAGTATGACTACTGTACAGACAATACCCATAATATGGTGGGCAGTTGTTTAGAGACACTTGCACAGTGTATGAAACATTTGAGGTGATAAACAAAGACTCTGAAGTTGTTTATGGGAAGGGCACTTGAAGCTTACCAAACTGCATTGTTGCACGTAAAGGGTTGGGAGTAATGGAAAGAGAGATTTTTTTTCTTTTCTCTCCATGCCATTTCAATTGTTTTGTTTATTTTGTGGGGTTTTTATCCCAACAATTCCTTCAAGCCTTAAAACATTTTTTTCGTAAGGAGTGATGGCCATTCTAAACTGTGATGTTATTATGATTATTATAATAAACATTATTATTATTATTATTATTATTACTATTATTATTATTACAAAGGCCAAGAGCAGCTTAAGCAGGGCCACACACTCCGTTTAACTACATCAGCTACATGAAGAACCTTACAATGAATCTCTAGGCATCCTTTAGTAAACTATACTCCCTCAACAGAAAATCCTAGTTCTTTGTTAAAACCTTCCACAGAATTTTGCACTAAACCGTGAAGAACGATATTTTACAGTATCCAATGGAGCTGTTTTAAGTAATATTTTGTGGCTTTAACTGCAAAACAGACAATCAGTACATCATTAGAATTTGTTTGCTTGTGTACCATGCAAAAAACAAGTGTTTTTTTTCTTAGTTGCTATTTTGATTTGGGTGAGATTATTAACATAAATGAAAATATATAGGGTTAATGATGATCTTAAATAATGGAAGGCCTTTAACACACAAAAGTGCTTGGCCTAGCCCTAGACTTTGAAATATGTTCCTATTAAGTTTATTTCAAAATATTGGTTGTGACTTTTGTGTACAGCTGGTGAATTGATTTGGTAAATTGTTGATTGTATTTTGTTTTCTAAAATGAGATTATGCCTGATTTAAAAGCTACATTTATAATTTATTTATTTTATTTATTTAGATGTAAAACTGAACACTCAAGTTATTAGGGCCCTTAACATGCTCTGTGGGGCATCACTGTAAGCCCTACTGATTTGAATTTGCTTTGCCATGTACTTGATGTTCAGATGAGGTTAGATACGTATATTTCCACCCCTGATTCTTTCTAGGATCAGGTAACTGTGATGATTCTGGATTTCAGATAACATCTATTTGTTGTTTTCTGTTTTTGATAAAAACATGTTGCACAAAAACATCGTTACAAGTAAGGTTTTCTGGCATTGTCATAGATACTGTTTTAAATAGTGATAAGTGAAGTCCTGATGAATCTGAAAATCATATACTGAAGGTACTAAACTCATATATGAAATACACCCCCCCCCCCCCATTCAGTTATGATTTGGCATTGATATCAAGAACAATAATGATCTTCAATAAATCATTGTGAGTAAAGAAACAGTGGCCATATGAAACAAATCTATTATTTAAATGTAAAAAATGCTTTTCACTGCATTTTAGAAGTGGGCTTATAATTTGCATTCTGTGAGAAGTAGCATACAGTCTTAAACATTTTCCATTTTATTGTAATACTTGTTTGAGCACTAAGCATCAACATTTCAGGCTTACAACAATGTCCTGCAGTAGGCTACATAAACCAATAAAGGCTTAAGAAAGTATTCTTCTCATGAGTTTCTTGGCAGGTTAAAATGATCTTTCATCTCTTTTTATTATCTGGAGAGTCATTGTTAAATCAGTATTGTTAATTTATTCTTTATTTTACTAGGAAGATTCCAGGGAATTCTGTAACCTTTAATCCAGCAAGTCAATCTTAATTGTATTTTTGAGATTCTAATTTACACTACAAAACAAGGGTTCCATGGCAATTAATTTTTTACATGCCATTATTAGTAGCCCAGGGTAAAATCAATCCATCCCTGTTGTCCAGGGTCACTTAGCGTTGGCAGGAAAAGGATAAAGAATAGGCAGTAAACACTAACCTTACTTTTAGCTTCATTTTCCCATACCACATTCAGTTGATTCAAGCTGCACAATTCGATTGTATCAAATTTCTGAGTCATCCACATCACTCTGTACCCTTGAACAACAGGCTTATTTATTGATTCTCACCAGATTACACCATTCAGAAGCATATTAATGTAGGAGCAGAGATGTTTTTATCTATAAGTAGTCTTATAAGTAATCTTAAACTAGTTTAAGTAAACTTGATGCCTTACATGACATTCTTTTTATTTTCCTTCTTGTGTTTTATACCAAAGAGAGTGAAAACACTGCCCTCTAGTGGGGACCTTAAGCAAGTGTCATCTAAACACTGGAAATGTAGCCCTACAACGATAATTTATTAAGTAAGACAGTAAAATACATGTACATACTTCTTTTTGACAAATGCTGCAATACCTAGATGTAACTTGACAGCTAGCTAGGTCTGTTTGAGACATAATTTTTAAACTTTTTTTGGCCAGTGCAGTCTATGTGCTGGGCAAGACATTAAATACGTGTTATTTTTAGGTGCTCTCACTAAAGGCCAGTGAATCTGCCACCCACTGGAGTATGCTGGTTATGAAAGGCCAGTTGTCCTCATGCTTGTGGAAAGTGTTGAAACATAAATAAGAGGCAGGGACTGAGTACTTGTAAAATTATATTTCAGTGTTACTTCAGGTGTTACTTTTCATCTTACTAACAACTACCATATTACTGTACTGTATATTTGTCTATTCATCAGTATATAGGTCCAGTCAGTCATATTGGAAATCAAATTTGTTTATGTGTTAACCTTCTATGTATATGGTGTTAACATTTCCAAGCAGATTATGTCTTCTGTCCTCTTAGCAAATGTCTTCTTTTTCCATTTTTAAGGCCTGGGTATTGTAAAACAATACCATTCACCCAGGAGAAGGAACAGCTAGCTGATAATATGGAGACATCATTACTGTAACACTGTTTACAACCCACATAACATTGCTGGCTTCACCTTTACTGTTCCAGTACATTTCATTCTAATGTGACATTATAGAGTTGGCAAGAAACCCGGAAGCTGCCGTTTTTCTTGTTAGCATTTAACCGGTTCCTAAGGTTTTTCCTTTATGGGAAATCCAATGTTAATTTTGCAACCCCGTCTCAAATAAGATGTGTGCGAAAGCATGTGAGTAGACGACCTCCGCATTCAATGATGGATGTTAAAAAAACATGTTACGGGTTTGTATACGATGGGTTTGCAAATTTGGAGTCTAATGACAAAATAAATTAGAGAATGCAATTCCAGGGAATTACGTTTGCATGAAAATGCAGTGCAATTAACTTTATGTCATGGAATTTCTAAGTTAAATAGTTTATAGAGTTAACAGTGGGGTAGTTGACTGTTCAAATTAATTAAATAGTTAAATGTACTTTAAGAAAGAGAGAAAGAGAAGAAAGAAAGAAAGAGAGGAAGAAAAAGAAGAAAGAAAGAGAAGTAAGAAAGAAAGAGAAGAAAGACAAAAATAGAAAGAAGAAAGAAAGAGAGAGAAATAGAGAGAAAGAGAAGAAAAAGAAAGATAGTAAAAGAAAAGAAAGAGAGACAGAGAAAGAGAAGAAAGACAAAGAGAGATAAAGAGAAGAAAGTAAGAAAGAGGGAGAAAAGAAAGAAAGAAAAGAAAGAGAGAAAAAATGAAAGAAAGAGAAGAAAGACAGAGAGAAAGAGAAGAAAGAGAGAGAAAAGGAAGAAAGAAAGAGAGAAAAAGAAGAAAGAGAGACAGAGAAAAAGAAGAAAGAAAGAGAGACAGACAAGAGAGAAAGAAAGAGAAAGAGAAGAATGATGAAAGAAAGAGGGAGAGAAA
>JAGFZM010000196.1:811149-823541 GCA_017657215.1 Limnothrissa miodon
GAAAAAGAAGAAAGAAAGAGAGAGAAAAAAGAAAGAAAGAGAAAGAGGAGATGGAGAGAGAGAGAGAGAGAGAGAGAAAAGGAGGTCTATGGTAGTAGTAAAAGTCACAGTAGTAGCATTGAATGTTAGTATTATAGGTTAAAACAATTCCATAGTGTGTTATGGCAATGAGGGCTTTTATTTGAAACAGTAGCCTAGTCTTCTATGGGAGGTTATCCATGCCAAAAATAAAATAAAATGAAAGTAAGTGAAATTTAATTGAAAAACTCGTTTTCCCATTTCATTTTAAAATTGTCAGTGACATTATCATGCCAAAATTAAAAATAAAATGAAATATTTCTATTTGGCTTTTAATTTTACAGACAAACACGAGTAAGTTGTGCCAAAAATTAAAATAAATGAAAAACGTCTGATTGTCTTTTCATTTGCATTACGATCCTGGTACATTCCTGCCAAAAATAGAAAATGAAAAATGAAAAATCCAAACTTCACTTTGGCTTTGCTTTTTAACTCACAATGCGCACAATGTCTGTCAAAATAAAAATAAAAAAAAATTAAAGCCGACCCCGGCTGACGATTTATTTTTCATTTCTCAATTTTCATTTTTATTTTAAGTTCACCAACATGCAAATTAGATGCTATGTTAATGATGGTGACGACCAAGGACTGCGCCTACCTGTTTCGAGTGTGATAGATTCTACCTCAGTGGTGTGTTCAGAGAACTTTTAATAAGAGACGAATGGGCTGGTGTTCCTGTACTGCTGCATACCCGGCTGCATAATCGTCTCGGAACAAAACATTCCATTGTTTCCCGGTCACTCCTAAAAAACGTCAAGAGTGGACTGTGAAAATAAGGTCAGACATCCACAACTAACGTTAGCTACAACTAGCGGTAACCGTTAGTTAATGGCGGTAGCCTAACTAGAATTCATATCTTGTGTAACGCACTGAAAATGTGGGGTTGACTTGATGCACAATTTGGACAAGTATACAGAACTTACCAGCTTCTCTGACATAGTGTTGTGCCAAAACAAGCCTAATTAGTAAAACTGTAGTGTTGTGGCTATGTTAGCTGGCTTGCCCATGTGCTGGGCTTTTATCATAGACCACTAACGTTAGCTTCAGTGACGCTAATTTCACTTTAACATAGAATTAAACATAGAATTATAGACATGTATATATATCTATGCCTATAAACATCACCGTCTGATGACTGTCACTGGAAGTATTTTATTCATTGTTGTTGACTGTTCTGTGATCCAGATGCAATCGCATGTGTAGAGGACATTCCTGATGATGACCTGGCATCCACATCCAAACACGTGGAGACAAGTTTACCACATTACCATTCCTAAGGACTGTCAGGCGACGTACTTATAGGATTGACGTTAAAAGAGCAATTAGAAAAATCATAGAATATCTTTGATATCTAGTAGAACATTACCCATGACCACAATTGGGCCTAGGTGTGTGCCCTGCTCACAAATTTAATGTTAGTGTGTTTTCTGTATTTTGCATGTTCTCAATGCTATATGTTGTAGTTAAAAATAAGTAACAGTACACAGCACTATGTTGACTGTATTATGCTTACACTTAAATTATTAAATGTACAGAAAAGGCTAAGACTTTGTGTTTTTGACATTTACAGTGAAGTAGTATCATTTTTTTCTGTGAATGAAACCAAGACATTAATGAGCATAACAAATGTTTACTTACAGATTTCTGTAAATCACAAACTGTTAACATTATTAAATAGCACAAAAATGTAATTTTTCAGGAAAAAAAAAACAATTACTTGATTGATTACAAAAGCATGCTCCACTAAACTAGAGCTTTTTCACTTTATAAGAGCTGGTACTGTAAGTGGTGTTGGAAATAGAAGCAGCCTAGAAGCAGTCTCTCCAAGTGAAAGTGTGTGAGACAAATAAGTCACACCAGGTTGCCCCATTTGTCCAAGCATCTGAAAGCCATACTCATGGCCTTTTAATTATAACTTGCCATCTAGATCTTGTGTGAGGTAGGGACAATCTACACAGGCATCTTTATCTGGACAAGAGGCCATAAGGGCAGATCAGTCAATCACTCTTCTGTGTGGGGAGTGGTAGGATGCTGTTTCCAGTGAAGGAAGTGTATTTCTGTGCAGCCACTGGCTCTATTATGATGCCTCTTTTCTTTGCATAGCTTTTCTTTTCTGGTCCTTTGTACTACTCCTCTGTAGGTTGACAGAAAGACTGTCAAAGTCACCTCGTCTTGAGCACACTCTTTTAAATAAAGTTGATGTAATGTGCTCAGACCACCTTCACACTGGCATACGTATGCAGCTCCGAAATTCGCAACACAACCCCTACTGGATCTCGTGCTACGTCCATAAAACCGTCGGAAGGAGACAGAATCATTCGGCAAAGTGTTTTTGGTGGGAAAACTGAAAGTTGTTATTTTTTATTAGCCTACTATTATTTTGTCTCACCTGTCATATTTATATAAAATCAGAAAATGTAAGAATTACACTATACAAGTTTTGTAATTATATACAAATATAATTATGATATAGTAGGATACCAACCATATTTATTTAACATACTTTTGGGCTTGTGTGTACCAAGATGATTAGTGCTAATTTTAAAAAGGTTTTTCTCTTTGAAACGTTATCGTTTGTGCGTTTAGAAATCAGGTTTGTTTATGCAAACACCATAGCAACGCGCACTTCCTGCCGAAATGTCAGATTGGATTTGTCGGAGCAACAAGATCTGACGGAGAGACGTGCACACGGCACGTAGGACCAACCACACCAAACGTGCAGGCAGCACGTTCTCTATCACCACACTACATCATATCCGATTTTTTTCCAGTCCCGGTTTTTGGACCAAATGCCGTTGTGATTGGACGGTTAATCACACGCGTAGTTTAAGCGGAAGAAAATAAATGCGCTGCTGATGGTATTGCTGTTTGCCCCAAATGGTATCGATCCCAAATTTAGTATTAATATATACCAGTGCACATAGTTGTACCCATCAATCGAGTTTTATTTAATTGGGAAACAATAGCCTAGATATTAAAACTACACGTGTTAAGAGTAGCACAATACAAACATTAGCCTATATGCAGCCTAGCTCCCGACATTAATGACGATTTAAATTAGTGTCATCACGTTGAAATGTGCTAAAATTCCCACTTAACCTGAATGTAGAATGTGTTTTGATATTATACTTTATTTTCGTAGTTAAAATATGCAATTCTATTCCTGTGTCTCAAACTAAACTAGCTGTTTAAAGTCATTTGACATCATTAACTGGTATGAAAAATCTTACTAATTTAATGCTGTTGTCAACCTTTAATTATCCTTTATTTATCTATTCCAAACCACAAGTGGCACACTGATCTGGAGGAAAGGGGGGCGCTCATCCTTTGGCAGAAGAAAAGTCAAGAGTATCAACATGTATGGTCCGAAGCATGGACGATGGTTGTTTTTATGTAGGTAGGTTTTTAGAAAAATATACATCTTTAAACTCCACACACACTGTGACTAGTTGGACACAAACATGAAAATCTAACACACGGTGAAGCAAAAGCAAAACTACTGATTGCCATGTAGTCCTGCACCACTGGTCTCCTCCTCCGCTGCTTTCTCTGCCACTTGCCTACTATTTTGTGGTTTTTACACTGCTCTACACTGCTTGCATACTGTTGCACAACATTGTCCTGTACCACTTGCCTGCCATTGTATGTACCCTTGTGGCCAAACTGTAGCAGTAAGGCCTTTGTCTGTAAATATGATTATGCTTTTTATAACCGTTGTCTAATACAGTAGCCTTTGATGATGCATCAAATGTCTGAAATAGTTTAACATATGTTATCAGTAGTTCTACTGTGTGTTTAATGGTGTTCAATCTAAATTGTGCTTTATTCAGCTGTGCCAAAACACAAGCATCAGATGCTGGTTCGGATGATGTGTTGACGGAGGCCCTTGTCAGGGAGAAGAACAGTACATTGTCATGGAACTTCTATTAGGCAAGTCATCTTTTAGCTGTCTGTGATTCAATTATTGAGAAGCTCTCCTGTGCCACTTACAATCTCTCTAAGGATATTGTCCTGTACTTCTCATCTATTGCTATGGTGCTGTTCTGCACCACTCCTTACCATTCAGCAATATTGTGTTGTAGCAATCTCCAGCTATTTTTATACCTGTATGTTTAAGCAAATCATCTGAAATGGTTCAACAGATCAGTTGGGAGGGTTTAATGGTGTTCAACCTTAACTGTGCTTTATTCAGCTATCGAAAACATAAGCAGCGAATTTTGGTCTGGAGAATGTGCCGCCTGAGGCCCTTGCCGTGGAGAGGAAGCAAGAATTGCTGTTGCTCAGTAAGTATGGTTCCACTGCATAAATATAAAACTTTTATTAGGCAGGAATTTTTTTTAGAAACGGACATCTTTCAGCTGTTTGTGATTGAGAAGCTTTCCTGTCCTAATCACTTGTTGATTGGTTTGTCTATTTTTCCTTTTTGTGTTTTTTAGTAGTTGGGATAAAGGTGTGAAAATATGTGAGTAATACATCTTGGCAGACAAACTTGAATTTCTTTTAGGTTCAATCAAGTGAATAATTAATGCATGTAGACCTCCACTGAAACACAGCTACTGCTAAATGCATCCTGTGTCGTTTTTTTACATTGGTTAGTGTGTCATCACCCTCATTGACCATGTTAAAGGAGACTTTATATACTGTCTTGGTATATTCACAGTGTTTTTTTTATTTCCAAGGTGTCCACTGTTGTCTGCCATCCCCTAAGCAAGGCATCTGGCTGAACCAAGACTTCCAGAGAGAAATACCATATAGTCATCATCCCTGTCTTCTGATCACAACCAACATCCCCCTTTATCTGGTCGGCCTGTGTATGCATTGCACCTGGGTTAGCCAGCCTGGTAAATCAACATAATCACTCATCTGACAGTTGCTGTATCACATAATTTATTCTCTTGACCAAAGGACCTTTTGGCTGAAGAGGTTGCACTTTTGTTCTACAAAGTCAGGTGGTGTATACCAGTCAGATTTCCATTGCAGTCTGCCCGCAGAGGCTTGGCCTTGGTAAAGACTCTGTCATTCCTTCCTTATTATCTCAAGATTTCAGTTCAACTGGACTTTGTGTCACTAAAAAATGACTAACCTCTGTCAATCTGTCTCTCTGTCGAGAGAATTGTATTGTTATCTGTATTTTCTGTGTTTGTATTGTCATGTTTTCTAAAAGAAAAATCTAACTGCATTATTGGGATTTGACAATTAGGACATTTTCATACACAAGCAGCATTCACTTGAACACTGAATAGTATGAACATGCTGTAAAAGTATAGATAGATAAGAAACATAATTAAGCTTAAACATAATCTTCTGTGGTAGTTTTTTTCCGCCTTTCCATGACATTCTGAAGATTCCATAAAAAAACTATTCTACATTTACTAACAATTTTATGTCATACTTGAAAAAAAAAAACAGATGTAGGCAATTTTAATGCAAACATTTTATTGCACTAAATTGTATAAAATGATATCCTTATTAAATGTTTTATCATGTCGTTTTTGTCATCATTCTGATTTTTGCAACTATGTCAAAGAATTGTAGAACCACACACAATTCTGATTACCATTGTTACTAACACACGGTCAATGATCCTACTGTCAATGATCCTAACGATCCTGATCAAATTCAGTTAAGTCTAAAAAACTAAAAAAATATGATATTTAGTCTGATTGTGGAAACTGAAGTCCTTTTTGTTCAATGTTTAGTAGAATGACAATAAAATATATTTGATCTTAAAGAAACTTCTGTGTTCTTTGTGTTCATCATGTGTTGATGTGCTCATGTGTTGATCTTTTAAAATATTGTTCATCTGCTGGCATGTTCTGACCATTGCCATTGTTAAGGTCAGCAAGGTCAAATCTTAGCCTCACACTTATGTATTTACTGACAATTTGGCTTGTATCATTTATATGTATCAGAACACATTAAATCTGTAGGCTCTGTAGTGCCCCCCAGATATCAGTTTTCTCTGATGTTTGGCTCTGTCCTGTCAACACAGATGCAGTCAGAAGTCTCAAACTTGAAAGCGAAAATTGTTTTGTCCACCTTGTCAATAAATGTGTCACCTGTAGGTGATGGTGGCGCAGGTGGTAGAGGTGCCTTGAGCAAGATACTGAACCCCAATGGCAGGATGGTACCTTGTATGGAAGCCACTGCCACCGGAGTATGAATGCATGTGTGTGAATGGGTGAATGTGAGGCATATTTTGTAAAGCGCTTTGAGTGCTCATAGGAGTAGAAAAGCGCTATATAAATGCAGTCCATTTACATGTTCATATTTGTTTACAATTACTGGTCTAACCCTACCTTGACCCAATTGACCTGTTCAATTTGTGAACACTATACCTAGGGTTAGGGTTTCTAACTTGCCTTGATCATAAACTCATAAAATTTGGTATGTTTCATCTACTTTTCACACTTAATATGTGAGTGGAGTCAAATTACAGTTTCTACATTCTTAGACTCTGTAGTGCCCCCTAGAAATTGAAAATTTCACATTTTTGGCTCCGCCTCCTGTCAACACACAATTAGCTAGAGGTCTTAAAATTTGTATGTGATATCTATGCCTCATCCAAGTAAAGTCAGTAAAGTCAGATTACAGTTTACACATTCACAGACTCTGTTGCGCCCCCTAGAATTTCAAGTTTTTTCCTATTTTTGGCTCCGCCTCCTGGCAACACACATATAGGTAGAGGCCTGAAATTTGAAATGTAATATCTATGACTAACCCAGTATAAGTGAGTGAAGTGAAATTTCAGCTCATACATTTACAGATTCTGTAGCGCCCCCTAGAAATTCATGTTTTTCCTCATTTTTGGCTCCGCCTCCTGGAAACACACAATCAGCTACAGATCTCAAATTTGGCATGTGAATTCTCCATATCACAGTTAACATGAAAGTGAAGTCAAATTGCAGTTTACACATTCACAGACTCCACAGTGCCCCCTAGAATTTCACATTTTTTTATTTTTGGCTCCGCCTCCTGGCAACACGGAAGCAATTACAGGTCTCAAATTTGACAAACAAGTTTGTTAATTCAGCCCGAATCAAACTATGTGACACATGTTGATGTTTCATGAAATATGTTCCAAAATGCTACCAAGCCCCCATTTGGCTCATTTGGCTCTTTCAATGGTACTTTTCAATGATGTTTTACACCCCGGATTTGATACAGCAAGTGAGGTCAGTAAAATTAGATTTTTTTCTGCACATTGCACACTTTTGCATCAGGTTAACTCAAAATACAGATGTTTTAATGTATTTTGAATGATTTAATAACTTTTAAGTATCAAAAGTCACAGCTGTTGGGTACAAAAAATATGCATTCCAAAGCATCTGCTATGCTTCTGACCTGCCATAGCAAATTAAATGAGTAAAAATGTGTTTATGTCAGCTCTTTACATCTTTCTGCATTGTATCTATTCAAAGTTTCAATGTTTTAGTGTATTTTGAATGTTTTAGTAACTTCTAAGGATCACAGCACTGTTTTGTGTTATCTCTTTTGCCTCTAATTTACCATAGTAAGTTAGGAAAACTGTATTTATTTCACAATATTACTCCTTTCTCAAAATCTTACGTTAACTTATTGTGTATTTTTTTGTGTATTTCTGAATGATTTAAAAGGCTAACTTTTAAATTTCAAGTCGTTGCCAGCCAACATTGGATATTTCCAAACAACTAAGGCTTATGAGCAGAAACTAAGACTTATGAGCAGAAAATAAGTTAAATGATTTATATTTACCATTATTTTTCATTTTTATAAATTAATTCATATATTTCTGCACATCAGTATGTGAATAATATATCAATAATATAACAATCTGCTGCCTTAGCTACAAGTCAAATAAATGACTCTGGACATATTTCAGCACAAAAAGATCAAGGACTCAAATCAGCTCATTTTAGTGGTTGCTAAGTGTTGATTGGTTAAGATAAAATATGGGTCTTGTATATGGAAAAATATTTAAAATATAATTGTTGTAATAGTTATTAGTGGTTAACATTATTATTACTATGTGTGTTTGTTGTATGGATGCAACAGAATAAATTAAAAAGTATCATCTATCTATCTATAAAGGAAAGCAGAGCACAGAGCAGGAATACATAGGCATTATATTTAATACATTGCTAAACAGGAAGGAAACACATATGAATAAAACAATAACAGTAACAGTTCCAAGTTGAATTAATAAAAAAAATATTTACTTATCAGGTTCATAATATGATTACAGGTATTTCACACCAACTTTGTTCACAAATCAAATGCAATCCAAATAACATCTCATGTCTAACGGCAGTGACTGGACTTATTTTAGAACTTGGGCTCCATGACCTTTGAAAAGAACCATTATATCAGTCTGTGACAAGCCGTGGATTACACAAACATAACCTTCAAATGAACACCTATGGGTCCATTACAGCATTATGCTAGAGACTACCTAAACTATCAAGACTCTACTGGTTGGTGGAGCAGAGGTCTTTGTGGTGGCTGCCGATGAAGGGTCCACTGATGTAATTCTTGTCCTCATTAAGTCACAAAGAACATTGGGAGGCTCCAAGCGTTTATATACAAGTGTCCACGGAAGACCACTCAACTGGGAAACAGTAAGCAGAAGATCCATTGGGCAAAACGATGGAGACAACCATTTATGTGCAGAAGCTGTCAAGAGGCTGGGTATCTTTTAGCCTGGGCAATGACCTGGAAATCGTAAAGAAAAATATAAATATGCTTACAAAGAATAACAACATTCTCCTCACTTCATTCACTCATTACTGTGGTTTGTCACTATAATTGTTAGTTGTCACTATAATTTCCATCAATGCATTACAGAAACAAATATGCCTGTAGTGCAAAAGAACTGTAGATATGTAAATTGAAGCTGTCCACACTAATCTCCACCCTAAAAAACTACTGATATTGGACTGTGCTTGTCAACTGGCAATGTGTGTCTAACACAAACGACTAGATATATTTTTGAGACATAAAGTTTGGAAAAGGGATCATGATGGATGAACATCTAGTTATCATAAGCTTCGGCAAGTGATATATGTAGGCTACTTTACTAGCCTGGCTTTCGCAACTATGCTCATAATAAGAGCATAGTCTGACCAACCTACTGTACTACCCGCCTTCTGAGAGGCAGGCTTAACCTGCATCTATCAGATGTCTCAGTGGCGCTGGGGGGGGAAAGCTTGTTTGTCATTGGTGCCCGATTTTTCAGGAGAGTAAATTCATTAAAATGGAAGTTTGGCCATACTGACTTGCTCGCAAAATTTAATGTAGCATCACAGGAAGTAGGGGTGGGCCCAGGCTACTACTTTACTATTTACACCCTAAACTTCAGACATTGACCTGTACTTGTCAATCAGTAATGCCATAATCAGTATGCCATAACAAATAGAGACTTTGCATAGAATGGAGGAATGCTTGTTACAGCAACTACTTATTACATCAACTACTTAATTAAGTTAATGTAACAATCACCATAAAAGCCATAACAACACTTTTGCCACCATGTATCTTAGCAACAGACTAGCAATCACATTCACAATGGCATTGCACTATAACTACCTGAGCAGCAACATCCTAGCAGCCATATTAAGTACCCCTGCAATCACCTTGACTACCGTAAAAAATTTGGTTGCTCAACTTGGGTGCATGACCAGAAAAAAAAAATGAAATAATGAGTACTTTAGTGTGTAAAAACAAATTGTTTTAATGTTAATGCAGTTTACCATGGACTGCTGAAAGATATTACTATTAAAATCAATACTTACTTTAAAATAGAATTTACACAAATGGACACAGACCACACATGTTGGAATACAGTAACTTTCTCTCCTCAGCACCATTTTCCATCGGACCTGGCACATCCTCTGGGGGAGTCTTCTTGTTTTTTGGCATAGCTGAATAGAGTACAATTAAGGATGGACAACTGTAAATCATCAGGAAAACTTCCTATACGACTGCAAAATCGTCAGCATTTGTTCCATTTATAGATGCTAACGGATGTTTCCAGGTTGGCTACTTAAGGGAAATTATTTTTGCTTTAACATACAGGTATATGAATAGCAGGAGATTGCCACAACACATCATTGCTAAATGGTAGATTAAGGAGTGGTGCAGAACAGCATCATAGCACAAGATAATAGTATAGGACACTATAATTAGACAGATTGTGAGTAGCACAGGAAAGCTTCTCAATACTTGAATCACAGACAACTAAAAAATGACTTGCCTAATAGAAGTTCCATGACAATGTACTGGAACCACACAAGGTGAACTATAGCAACTTTTGCTTCTTCTCCCCAACAAGGGCCTCCGTCAAAACATCATCCGAACCAGCATCTGATGCTTGTGTTTTGGCACAGCTGAAAAAAGCACAATTTACATTGAACACCATTAAACACACAGTAGAACAACTGATAACATCTGTTAAACTATTTCAGACATTTGATACATCATCAAAGGTGTTTGTTCACACAAGACAGTGTAAGTGGATGGGAGGCAAGTGGTACAGGACAATGTTGTGCAACAGTATGCAAGTAGTGTAGAGCAGTGTAAAACCACAGAATAGAAACATTAGGTGAGTGGCAGAGAAAGCAGCGGAGGAGGAGACCTGTAGTGCAGGACTACATCGCAGCCAGCAATAGTTTTGCTTTTTCTTCACACCGTGTCTTAGACTTTCATGTTTGTGTCCAACTAGTCACAGTGTGTGTGAAGTTAAAAGATGTATATTTCTCTAAAAACCTACCTACACAAAACAACCATCGTCAATGCTTCGGACCACACATGTTGAAACTCTTGAATTCTCTTCTTGCCAAAGGACCTCCATTGGAGCCCCCCTCTCCTCCAGATCAGAGTGTGCCACTTGTGGTTTGGAATAGATAAATAAAGGATGATTAAAGGTTGACAACAGCATGAAATACATAGGATTTTTCAGCGTACTAATGAATGATTTCAAATTACTTTAGACAGCTAGTGTAGCTTGAGACATAGGAATATAATTGCATACTTTAACTACGAAAATAAAGTGTAATATCAAAACACATTCTACATTCAGGTTTATTTTTAGCACATTTCAACACGTTGACACCAATTTACATCGTCGTTATTGTAGTGAGCTAGGCTGCATATGTTTGTATTATAGCCTAGCCTACTCTTACCACGTATAGTTTTAATATCCGTTTCCCAATTAAGGTAAAACTCGAAGACTTATTAAAAAGTAACTAGTCGAGAGAACTATGTGCACTGATTGATATTAATATTGCATTTGGGATCGAAAACAACACCTACATTCGGAGAAAACAGCAGCAGCCGGGTAGGACAAGAGAATTCTGGGTCAAGAAAGCACAATGCAATGTGGGTAATAGCCGAGAGCTACCTGCCTGTGGCACGTTTTGAGACACTGGTTCTACGTGCAACCTGCACGTCTGACGGATGAGACCGGGCTGGTCGGAGAAGTTAATTTTTTTTTTATCCTCATAGCAAATTAATGACTTCCGGTCGTTGTGTTGTCGTATCTACGGACTCCAGCACTGATCTCTAAAGAAGCCCATCCAGTTATTCTTTAGAGATCAGTGACTCCAGACCATAGACTGTATACAATAACTGGACAGAAGCTTTTTCAACTGTCTTTTTGCAACCGGAAGAACTTTTGAACATACGCAGTGAGGTCCACTCAACCTGTAAACCCGCCCACTTCCAGTCGGCAGCAGGCGTCGTTTCGAATTGGTTTGAAAAATAGTAGTGGCCGCAAAAAACGTCTCTGAAACATTTTATACCCTAATATACAAAATTACAATGTTGTGAAAATTCATGTCCCTTTATCAACGCTGCCAACTTTTTACATGAGGTCAACAATTGTAGGTGGCTTTATGTTAATATACCCTGGACAACAAATGTAACAAAACATTAGCCTAATAGTCTAATGAAGTTGTCCTAGCTGGCCTTGCTAATAACATTCCTAGGTTATAGTGACCAAGGATCGTTTACAACACTTTTGGTGATGGTGTTCAAAATAGTTCATAAAGTGTAGTTACAATTAACATCCTGGGCTAAAACGTTTTTCACAGATCTCACCTGAATCTACCAGGACACCTGCAGTGGTTCGAAGGAGCTTGATTACCAATGTCCTCTCACGTCCATTTTGTAAAGATTGTTGTTCAATATAGTAGGTCCAGGAACTCAGACGTTACAAGTCAAGTGTTGCCGATGTAACTGCTGCATGTATATCTTAAAATATTGGTAATTGGTAAAAGAATGATATAGCCTACCATCATAATACAATATCGTGCAGTTGGGGATAAAAACACTCCAAT